>KZ454132.1:1075564-1265985 GCA_002786265.1 Apostasia shenzhenica
TTTTTTTTTTTGATAATTACACATGGACACAGGCCACTTCATATTATCATATATTTCACATCAATTTTTAAATATTATAATATACACATAATAAATTTTTAAATATTATATTTTAAAAACTAAAAAAATGTAAAATATAATATTTTGTATCTATAATGTACTATTTAAATAAAATGTGTTATTTTTCATCACATATAAAATGTTATGTATGTAAATATTTTTTTTCATCATTTTAAATAATTTTCGTCTGTATATTTTTTTTGAGAGAATTACATATATACCCTTAATTATCTTGAATTACATATTAAACCCCTTATTTTTTAATTTTACAACTTAACCCCCTAAATCATCCAAAATAACATATTTAGGTCTTTTTCAAGATTTTTCAAGGTTATTTTTTGCTGATTATAATTATTTGGATATATTACCAAATAATATATATAAATATATATATATACAAATATTATAAATATTATTTGAAAAATACATGTATCTATTAGTTTCATTTTTGCGATAATTTAGA
The DNA here is from genome assembly GCA_002786265.1 of Apostasia shenzhenica. Lineage (NCBI taxonomy): Eukaryota > Viridiplantae > Streptophyta > Magnoliopsida > Asparagales > Orchidaceae > Apostasia > Apostasia shenzhenica. Next base: position 1,076,088 of record KZ454132.1, read on the forward strand.
GGTTAAGTTTGAAAATTAAAAAATAAGGAGTTTAATATGTAATTCAAAGATGATTTAAGGTAGGGTATGTAAATATCTTTTTTTTTTGATAAAATATGGCATTACATCATAGGTATTTTTTTTATTCCTATTGTAGTTTAAATGCTATTATAACAATGGAAAACTGCCAAATATTTCATTGGCATCTAAAACAATTTCTAACTAATTTCAAGAGTCAGTAATTTTTTATTTTCATGTGAACAGTATTCATCATGAATGAGTAATGACATTGAGTTTCTCATTTTTTTTTCTCTTTTTATCTAATTATTAACATTCAAATGGCATATATATATATATATAGTCAGTTAATTTTTATTTTCATGAACAAGTATTCATCATGAATGATATATATATAATATATTATATAATATATATATGTAATTTGACTATGAATTTACTTATATATATATATATTTATATATTTCCTTCTATTATGTAAGAACTCTTGATTTAAATAATGATGTATCTTGGAAGATGAGTCATTTTTAATTTCTGATTGAACTGATTAAGTAGTAAGCTCACTTATTTATATTAAAAATTTAAATTGAGATGTCGAGCATTTACATATGTAAAACAGTAAATACCTTCTTGGTCTTTGAGTTTAAAATATAATATTTAAAAAGTTTTTTTTCTTATTAATATTTACTTTTTTAAATAAAATCTATATATAAATATAAAATAATAAAAATGCATTCTTTTTCTGCCTCCATCTCAGGTCACCACCAGCCATGGTAGGCCATCGTAGCAACGCGTGACCAGCAAGCCACGCAACCCGCTATGCTGACACTGTGCATGCTCACCGCCCTCACGGCATACACAAAATTACTACTGACCCTGTTTTTCTGCGAGTTAAAAAAAAAATTAAAACCCTAGTTTTAATTAAATTTAAAAAAAAAAAAAACAATTCTCCTTTTCTTTGTGTTATGGGGTATAAATGTGCTTGTTATGGAGTTAAATGTGCTTGTTATAGAAATCTAAAAATTGTGCTTGTTATAGAAGATAACCCCATAACAAGCACATTTATACCCCCATAACAAGCAGTCCGAAAATGTGCTTGTTATGGGGTATCCGAACCCAAGTTTTTCTCCTTATTTAGGCTTGTTGACAAAAGGGTGAGAAGATGAGATGGGAGAGATTATTTTGTTATTTTATATTTTAAAAATTAATTATTTTAAAAATTAATTTATAAATAAATTTTGTTAAAATTTATAATAAAGAACTAATTACATTAAAATATTAATCTAAGAATGTTTACTTAATTTTTTTTGAAATTATAAATCTATTTAATATTATTCTCTAATTCTACAACTTGAATTCTGGTATTTGTCCTTAAAATATCTAATTATATATATCCCATTATATCAAATTTATTTTATACAGTACCATAAATTTTGTCAAATAATTTGAATGTGTTGACATAAAAAGTAGGGGATCCCAAGAAAAAAAAAGATAGAAAGAGAGAGTCCCGAGAGATAGCGGTACACAGAGAACTAAACCTGATGATTATGACTTAAATTAAAGTAATACGCATCCAAAATACCACACAGAGATTTGAGGTGGTTCAGGGGGGAAATCACCTACGTCTACCAAGCGATCAGCAAGAGATGGTCGAAAAGACTAATACAACGAACTAAAAGAAGAGAGAGAGTTTCTTTATCTTGAGCTCTTAGTACAAGGCTAATAGAAAAGAGATCCTGCGATTCCTCAAAAAGGAAAAAAAACCCTTCCTCTCCTTGAAGCCTACTCGAGGGTATTTATAGGCAGGAGATAGTGAAGCTCGGTCTGGGTTTTCCGAAAGAGGATGGAATATCCAATTGCTGGGTCCACATCGGTGGTCCCACCGCTGTCGGCCACCGGAGTGGCCGGAAGTAGAGGAGGGAGAGCTTAACTTTTTTATTTTGACATTTCTTCTAGGGGTCTGTGATAGCTGGAGCATGCGGACCCTTGGTTTTTGTGACTGAAAGAAGCATGTTGTATTGGAAACAATGCGGTCGTGGCACGCTAACAGTGACAGGCGTGGCTGGAAAATATCTTCATCGATGTTTCTGGGAGGTGCTCTTGAATCATCGTGGCCGATGTTTGGTCGAATTCTCGTGGCCGAGATTCGATATCTGCAACAATAATAATGAAAATAATAGAGTTAATGCTGCCACGGCTCTACGTGTATGGCTGAGATACAGTACTGAAACCACGTGTTAACAGAATACAATTTTTATAAATTCATTAAATATAATAATTCTGTATTTTATAATCTTTTAACTTTTAAGGGAAAAAAAGGGTTAGTCTCACGTGATATTTTTCATCGTCGTTGTCCTTGCGTTGCTAACACCAGATGCTTGACCTCGTGTTAATTTAAATATAATTAATAATAAATATTAAATTTGTAAATAAGCTAGATTATTATTTGTTCATAATTACTCCCAAAAATAAATACATTTTTAAATTTTAATATAAAAATTTAATTTCAATTTAAAAATTAATTTATATCAGCATATGTTTTAAAATATTCATTAATTTTATTTAACATCATTTTATGAAATTAAAAAATTATTTTATACCGCATACATATATATATTCAAACCAAATATAATTATTAGGGTCGTCAACGGTCCAATCTTGAGTAGATTTAATCTCAATTCATAATTGAATTGAAAGTTGAATTGAAAGTTTTTGATTCTATCTCGATTCTATCTAAAGAATGAATGAAAAAATTTCAATCTAATATCGATTCGAGTTAAATTTGGATCACTTATTATCGATTTAAGCTCAATCTACTTTTTAATTAATTTTTAATTATTTTGTAAAATTATATATATAAACTAAGCTTATTCGTTTTAATTTAATATTTAAAAATAAAAATAAATATTATATCAAATGCATCCTAGTTATTTATATCTATATCTATATCTATATCTATATCTATATCTATATCTATATCTATATCTATATCTATATCTAATGTTGATTGCAAAAAATGCACCACCACAGAGAGAAATGAGACGACAATTTTTACGTGGAAACCCGAGTGTCCGGGGGAAAAACCACGACGCCGTCCAGGCGATTTGAATCCACTAATTCCATCTCCTCTTACAAAGCTTGAGGGTCTCTCATGGGAGACCAAAAGAGTACAAGAGAGAGAGGGGGGAGAAAGAGTGGCCTCTCGTGAGAGAGCCTGAGTCCCTTTTTTATAGCCTGGGGAGGAGAGGGTACAATAGGTAGTCTGTCACATCTGACACCTATTATTACAAAGGAGATTAGGGAGTGGACTCCCATACTGTCTTAAATGCTGAGTTGACATAGTAGTACGGAGGGTACGATTTTGTGATATCTCTTTGAGCTGCTCTTCGACGTGGGGCTGCTGTTGAGCAGCTCTTTCGACGTGGGACTGCTGTTGAGCAGCTCTTCGACTTGGGGCTATTGTTGAAGCTGCTCTTCGACTTGGGGCTGCCGTTGGGCTGCTGTTAGGCGAGGGGCCGCCGTTGGGCTGCTGTTAGGCGAGGGGCCGCCGTTGGGGGCTCTCTTAGGCGAGGGCCGCCGTTGGGCTGCTCTTAGGCGAGGGGCCGCCGTTGGGCAGCTCTTAGGCGAGGGCCGCCGTTGGGACAGCTCTTAGGCGAGGGGCCGCCGTTGGGCTGCTCTTAGGCGAGGGGCCGCCGTTTGGGGCTGCTCTTTCGGCGAGGGGCCGTCGTTGGGCTGCTTCTTAGGCGAGGGGCTGCCGTTGGGCTGCTCTTAGGCGAGGGGCCGTCGTTGGGCTGCTTCTTAGGCGAGGAGCCGCCGTTGGGCCAGTTGTTAGGCCGAGGTGTGTTAGAGAAGGCTTCTAACATGTCCCCTCAAGAAGCATAACATGCATTGATGCACTGTGCTAATGCTAATTCGGTGGACTTAATGGAGATTACTTTCCTGCAGGTTCATTAGCTCGTCATGATTGAACTTGCTTCGAGGGGAACTGCTGAGAAAGAGGCTGTTTAGAGAAGAGCTTGTTCGATGAGGAGTTTTAAGAGAAGAGATTACTCCCTGTTAGTCGTTAGCTCATCATGGTTGAGCTACTTTCGTGGAAGCTTGCATAGAAGAGTTGTATAAAGGTTAGCTGTTCGACGAGGGGTTTGAGAAGAGATCACTCCCTGTAGATCATTAGCTCGTCATGGTGAACTGCTTTCGAGAAAGCTGCTTGAGAGAGCCGTTAAGAGGAGAGCTGTTCGATGAGGAAGTTTTAGAACGAAGAGATTACTCCTGTAGTCGTAGCTCATCATGTGTTGAGCTACTTCGTGGAAGTGTAGTCGTTAAGCTCGTCATGGTGAGTAACTTCGTGGAAGTGTAGTCGTTAGCTCGTCATGGGTTGAACTGGCTTCGAGCGAAGCTGCTGAGAAGAGCCGTTAGAGGAGAGCTGTTCGGATGAGAGTTTTAGAGAAGAGATTACTCCCTGTAGTCGTTAGCTCATCATGGTTGAGCTCTTCGTGGAAGTGATGTCGTTAGCTCGTCATGGTTTGAAACTGCCTTCGAGGAAGCCTTGAACTCTGTCACCGAGGCATCAATGATTCGTGAGCTGGGACTTCCGAGAGGGGATTGCCCTTGACTGCCCGTCGCCAAAGCCTGGCTTAACATAAGCTAGGACTTCGAGGAGGGTTTTAGAGAAGGGGTTACCCTTGACTCTCAGTCACCGAGGCGTCATGATCATGAGCTGGGACTCAAGAAAGGGATTGCCCTTGACTGCCCGTCGCCCGAGCTGGCTTGATCATGAGTTGGGACTTCGAGAGGGATTTTTAGAGAAAGGGACCTCACATGGTGAAGGGTTTTTAGAGAAGGGGTTACCCTTGACGTCTCAGTCACAGAGGCGTCATGACCATGAGCTGGGACCTAGAGCTTCTTCTTTTAGGCGAGGGGCCGTCGTTGGGTGCTGCTCTAGGCGAGGGCCCGCCGTTGGGCTGCTCTTAGGCGAGGGGCCGCCGTTGGGCCTGCTCTTAGGCGAGGGGCCCGCCGTTGGGCTGCTCTTAGGCGAGGAAGCACCGTTGGGCAGCTGTTAGGCGAGGGGTGTTAGAGAAGGTTTCTAACAATTCTATATCTATATCTATATCTATATCTATATCTATATATAAGAGTACGAGTTTTGGGAGAAAAAATATTTTGTTCTATTTGTATTTTTTAAATTTAATAATTCATAAAAATAGTAATAATTGTAATTTGGTCTTAATATTTTTAACTTTTTATAAATTAATTTGAATGTATAATAAAATTAGTGGAATTATTTATGTAAATTTTGGGGCAAAATTTCTAAAAGTGGGACTTGAGCTGCTAAAAAAATATCTTTCGTTTTGTTAGATTAAATCGCAACCGTTCACCTCTCCTTCGCCTCAGGTCTGCGGTTCCGCCTCTTACCCTAACATGCAACACGCCTTGCCGCTTATCTTTCCGGCTATTGCCGAAAAAAATGCGCCTACGTCTTCGCTGTCGCGGGGCAAACCTTTGCGCTCCCTCCGCAGTCGGCTTTGGCGAAAAAGGTATGTATTCTTATAAGCTCGCGATGTTTCCTTCTGAAATTTGTCGCCGGCAAACCTTTGCGCTCCCTCCGCAGCCGCTCCCTCGGCCGCCGACGACACCAATGACCACCGCCCTCAGTTGCCAACGCTGAGCCGCAATCATCCTTTCTCCTCCTGTTTTCCCTCCTCCTCCTCCTCATAATATGATCCTGAAATTGTATATTAACCCAAATTTTGATTTTTGATCCTAAGAGAACCTGTTACTTTCTTTCATTTTGTTTTATCAAGAGAACCTATAACTTTCAATTAATCCAACAATGGTATTTCATGGTTCAATGTATTTTTAGTAAATTCCTTATTTCAAAGTGTTTAATTTTATTTCATAACCTGTCACATTCTACTATGCCCGAGGTTGATATGTTACCCGGTATCTAAGTTTGAAGAATTCGTCATTGCTAGTAATTATATTTCTAGATAGAAACCACTGTGTATAGCATATTACAACAGTGCGACTCGCTGAAATCGCAGGTACCCGTGCATACAAATTTAACTGTGATGATTAGAGGGTTGATTGTTGTCACGTCCCAACTCTGCTAAAGTGTAATTACTAATAACATAGAATGCGATGAAAGATCGAACAGGTTTTTTTTTGCTGAATTGAAGTAAGATATGAAATGTAGTTTTGTTCTTTTGGTTTTCTGAAATATCGTCACTTTCTTGCTCTGTTGTATATTTTAGAATGCAGTGCTCCTTACTGAACATCATACGTACTTTGTCTTTCTTAATGAATGAGCCATTGAATAACTGAATCAAAGCGTGCCATTTTGTGCTTTCCTGAATACTTTTGGAACCAGATTTTAATTTCTTCTTACTGAAATTAGATGTTTATGTTAGTATCTTGTTAGTTATTTTAGTTACTATCCATGTTTATCTGTTTTAATTGTTTTGGTGTAATTGTTAATTCTTATAAGAATTTGGTAGGAATCTTGCTTTGCTTATGTTTGTTGGATTTATTGGGATGTTGCTAAATTTCTTAGAAAGTTCTTTGAAATTTTAGTATTTGAATGTTGATTGCACATTTCTTCTTGTTTCTGTGGTCATTAGCACTTATGATAGTGAGATTTTAGTTTTTGAACATCTGAAATCAAAGTTTCAAGAAATATGAAATTTTCTTAGACATATTTTACCTATTTGTTTTGTTTCTAGCATATTAAATTTTTAATTTTAGATTTCCCTAGTCGTTGATTAATCAAGGTCTAACCTAGTCTACATTCCTATATTGGTAGCTTGAGAACCACATTTAGTGACTCTCTCCCTTCATCCCTTTCAACCCATGACAAAAGGAAAACAATTTGCAGAAAGGGTTTTCTTTCATTCCTTGTTCATCTCTTAACATCTATATCTATATATAATATATTTAATTAATATTCACTACAGGTTGAGAGTTAATGGGCAAGCACAAATGTAGGTGTCAGAGAAAAGATAAATGAGTAGGTAAAATTATCTTCTAGAATTAGTTTGACTTTTTCAATTTAATTTATTAGTATATTTCTTATTGTATCCTATTAATCATAATAAATCACAATATTATTAAATTCCTTATTTTTAAAGTGCCTAACTTTATTTTCTACCTGCAATATTTTAGCTTGCCCAAGGTTGATATTTTTCCTAGTATTAGTTGGAAAAATTCATCATTGCTAGTAATTTGATATCTAGATAGAAGCCACTATGTGTTATATATTACCATAGTAAGGATTGCCAAATCTGTGGTTGTTCTACAACTTTATGAAAACCCTAGCATAAGAATTGAGCTACCATGAATAGAGGGTTGGTTGCAGACTTTAAACATGTTAGACTACACATGGTATCTTTTGTTTAAAATATGCTTTGAAAGTAAATACCTTGCGACATTTAAATGGAGAGATCTGAATAGTGGGAGGAATCCACTCATTTCCCAATTACTTTTTCTGTTTTAAATCACGACTATCCTGATCGTCATTAGAGTCACTAATGTCACAATTTGCATTTCCTGTTGGCCGCTCTTGTGACTCATGGCCTTGTAGCATTTAAACAGAGGGCCACAAGAGGTATTTGAATAGTGGGAGGAACCCACATTTCCCAATTGTATTTTCTTTGTGGCACATTAACTCCGTCCTATTGAAGAGATATAATCCATGATTCATGCATACATTGTTGTATTCTTTGTCTGCCCCAAATATGAGAAAAAATTCTTAATTTAAATCTACATAAGTAGAATGGATAAAGAAATGCTACTTTGTATATAAATATACCTTCAGAATCTTATCTCATGTAAAATAATCTATTACGTTAATGTTCAACTCTGTAGTAATTCTCTTTAATATGGCACATTAACTTAGATGTGATCCTTGCAACTCTTATAGCTCTTGAGTAGTAATCATTAAATGAACTAAAACATTTTTCACATGATCAAATTGTTTAAAGATTCATATCCATCATCATCTTCATCTGACATAGCCTTTTTCCTCTTGTAGAGTTAGAAGGAGACATCATGTTTATTTCAAAGATGACATGAACAAGTAAACCTAACATGCAGGTCTTTGCCAAAGTACCCTAAAATTGGCTTCGGTTTTAGTGAAGTTTTAAAACCTTTCACATGGGTTGCTATCAACTTCTAAAATAATAGTTAATACTTATTTAAAGATGACGGATTATGTGTGTATCTTGTTTTTTGTGTATTCCTTGTTGAATGTTTTTTATTTTTATATGCAAAATACAAAGAAATTTTTTTTGTCTTATATGTGTAAATTTTCACCCAAATGTTGTATGCACTAAATACGGACACCTAACTAGCAAACCTATTTTGTTTTGCTCCCTAATAAAAGTATTAAAACTGAGTTGCGGTTACAGAAGGTGGATGCCAAATGCAACAGAGAAGAAGCTCCGTCGGACGACCATCAGGAACCGATGGCTCCGATTTCTCGTACCGCATGGTCGTGGATTCAAGTATAATCACTAGAGTCATGTCTATTATTTATAATTAGTTATCATTCCAATCTTTGGTTGAACTGCTACTGTTAATTCTAGGGTACACGAAGGTTGCTAAGGGGAGATCGCGCTTGAAAGTTTTACTTTCTGTCCAGGTACCTTTCATTTTCTTTTATCTATATTTAATTTTGCCATTAAATTGGATAACAAATTGAATGTGTTCACCAAATCCTTTATTTTTGTCCTAGAATAAGTTTGGATGTTGAAAGTTTCTTTTAAATGTAGATTGTGTTTTTGGCAATTTCTCTTGGTATGGTATTGTATATTGTGAGAATACAAGATTATTCTAAATAATACTGTTTGTGCAATTTCTCTCGGCATGGTATTAGAGCTAATGGTCTTAAGTTTGAACCCTGTTGAACCCAATTATCTCCAACCTAAGATTTAAAAAAAGAATCCTATGTTTAATTGAATTCACGTCGTAAAACAGATTTGCCTGTGCATGTGGGTGCGTGTAAAAAGTACAAAGTCATTCATGGTGATAACCTTAAGTTGAAGCTTTTACTTTTTTTTTATGGAAAAGCTTTTATTTTTGGTTAATTAGTAACTGGATATTTAACACACTTTTATTGCATAAGTTAATTTATTATATACCCTTTATAACATGTGTCTGTAAATTATTTTAAACTTATTCATTGAAAAAGCTTAAATGCATTTTTTGTGCATATGTCGAGTCGATTTTATTTCAAGCATACTTACTTCGACTCACAGAATAACTAACAAATTTTGAATCAAGTGAAATTTGGATAATTATCAGGTGGAATAGATAATGACATTATTAGCAGGATTTAAGCAGGATGGGTAAAATGGAGAAATGTTCTGGCGTATTGTGCGATAGAAAAATCTCATCCAAAATCAAGAGTGAATTTTATAAAATTGTAGTAAGACCAGCAATAATATATGATGTTGAATGCTGGCCTGCAAAGAAGAAACATGTAAATAAAATAAATATTGCAGAAATGAGTATGCTAAGGTGGATGTGTGGATATACAAGAAAAGATAGAATGAGAAATGAGTATATCCGAAAGAATGTTGGTGTTACACCAATTGAGGATAAACTTAGAGAAAGTCGGCTTAGATGGTTTGGACATATAAATCGTAGGCCGATTGAAGCTCCAGTTAGAAAAATTGAGTTATTGAATTTTGCCCATGTCAAAGAGGAAGAGGGAGATCAAAAAAGACATGACAAGAAACTATAATGAGTGATCTTAGTTACTTAGACTTAGATAAGAATTTGGTAACTGATAGAGCGCAATGAAAACAAATGATTCATGTTGCCGACCCCACCTAGTGGGATTAAGGCTTGGTGGTTGTTGTTGTTGTATTAGGTGGAATTTTCTGAGTTTTGAACATAATTTCCAGCTATACTTGTGGTACTTTTTATGATTAGTTCATGTTGGATTGTAATTATGATGAGCAAGTCCTCAAGTAGCATCTTTCCGTTCCTTGTATATCCATTATAATCTAGAAACGGGTCAAAGAGAACACTATATTATCTCATGCTTGGACTCGTAAATAATCCAATAATATGCCAAAAGACCTATTGGAATTTGCATTATGACTTGATCTAGTCAACACTGCACGTCACATAATGTAGTACGCAATTGATCCACTGCTTAATTGTGTGGCTGTTTCTGTTCACATGTTGTTTCTGATCTTCGTATGTATTCTGTAAGTGCAGTGTTTCTTTCAAGCTGTAGGATTTTTTATTGCACTTGCATCACAAGAGAAGGGGTTTAACAACCTTGCTGTGGTATCAATCTCAGTTGGATTCGTTTCTCTTTTGATAGGAGAATTAGGTGCGACAATTTTTTTGTATTTTGTTTTCTCAGATCGTCTGATACAGTCATGTGTAGCTAACTTAGGTTATTGTTTGAACCTTGCACATTTTTCAAAGGTCGAAGGCGCAGTCAAGCAAATTTACTGAGAATATACCTCAGTTTATCATCAATTGCTATTGCATGTGCTGTTGCACATACTGTTAGAAGTGATCTATCTCTAAAGGTAATGGATCAATATTTGTTTTGACTGTTTGAAAATAAAATATCCTTCTATTGTATCTTATTTAATGATTTTATTGAATGCTTAATTGTTGTTGTAATGTCGATCTTTTGGATAATCGACCATTTAATTAGAAATGTTATATCCACTCTTTAATGCTGAATTCTTTGTTATTATGTGCAAAGTTAATTTGTGTAAACAGTCTATCAACTATATAGCTCAATTGCATTTACTTTGTGGATTGAAAACTTATCTATGTTAACTGGAATAACCTATTTTTATAGGTTTTTGTGTCAGATTTATTGTATTTGTATCTGTAGGAGCAACTATAACCTTCTTAGATAACTGCATGTGTTTGGGAAGTTTATCTACATTTGACATTTCAGATTGATTAACTGTAGTCGGGACGCGGATCAACATTGAGTTGAATGGCTAGGATGACGCTATGTGCTGAATCAAAATTCAAATTTAAATTAATTAGAGAGCTATTGAAGATTTTCATATTAGCTTTATTTAAATTTGATTTGGTTTAATTCAGAGCAAATTTAGGAGATTTGAAGACTTGTTATTTTTTGAGCTGATTTTATTTTATTATAATAGAATTAGTTCCATATTTGTGGTCATTTATTTGACATTTTATTTCCTGCATTTAATATTATATTTTCAAATTTTTTCATGAGATCTTTTTATAAAGTGATCGTCTTGCATTGTAATAGTAAGTAGCATTTGGTAAATGAAATTATGATTGAGTTTTCTCAAAGCCTGAATCTGGGCTAAGGGGTCGATATTCCGGTAAAAGATGAAATTAGTTTTTGGTGAGGATCCTCGAATTGGCCAAGTTATCCTCTTTCCAAAAAAAAATCTCATCTATCTGTTGCTCCTCTCTCTTTGGATCATCTATGAGCACCTTCAGCACTTTGCGCACTAGCCTACCTCCGAAGCTTGCCCACCTTCGATGTTGCTGCTTCCAACACTCTCCTAACTCCGCTACCCGTTGCCTCGCCGACCAGCGCGAAACAACATGTCACTTTCTTCGCCGCTCGGCTCGCTACTTCGCTCGAGGAACGTGCCACTCGAGCACGCCGACCCGAGGAGCCTGCCTCACCTGTGTCGCTACTACTTGAACTTATCATCCGCTATTTGAATTTCTTTGATTAAGGTATAATTTTTTTCTGAATCAAATTAATTTGATTATTCGATTTCAATATAAAATCATTCTCTTGACTTGGATTATTTATTTGGCTGTTATTGAGCAACCTGACATTTATTTAAGTGATAATTACTGTTGAATTTAAATGTGAGACATCTCTCCTAAATTCTCGAACCTTAGATTTGATTTATTGAATTTAAATTGATGTCTTAATCTAATTTGATAAATTCTTATTTATTATACGATCTAATTTAATTTTAATTTTAAAATATTTTTAATTTGCAGAATTTAAGAATCTTATTTATCATATAATTTATTTAAAAAGTATTTTGTGCTTAATTAAAATAATTTGCTAATTAATTTTGCTGAATATAAATATCAAGTATCATTTACATTTTTTTCATCTCGCATCAAATTGGGTTAGTGAGTTACTAACAAGGTTATGCTAAATATCCCTAGAATCAATGTAAAACATTACTTCATGTTGGTGTATGTGTTTTTTTTTTTTTTTTTTTTGATATATTGGGGTGATAGGGATTCATGTAGCCAACACCACCTAGTGGGATTAAGGCTTGGTTGTTGTTGTTGTATATTGGGGTGATAGGGGTGCAACTATGCCAAAGAAAATTGCTGAAGAATCATTACTTAAAAAGATCAAAATCTTTTGTACCAAGGCAAGCCCAGTGAAGTTGCCTTCAAAACCTCTGTCGGTGGTCAATTTTAGTTGTAGTTGTTTCAGTCAATTGTCGCATATTTGCTATTACAAATTATTGTAGCTTTCAATACAATAATAGTTTTAGAGTTGTCCTTTTGAGTCATTTGTAACTAAGCTCTTATAATGTGATTAAGGGGCATTTGGTTCAACGTTATTTTGATATTATGTCATATTATTTAGAGAAAATAATTATTTAGTTTAATGACATCTTTAGATAAATTTCTAAAAAATTATAGATTTGTCAATCAAAAGATGACATCTAGATGTCATAACATCTAGATCATATGATATAGCATCAAGATAGCTTCGAACCAAACGACCTCTAAGTTTTTTTCATCTTACTTATAATTAACCTTGTTTAAATGAAATTTACCTGTTGTATTCAAGCTATTATACTCTTTAGAAATTTTTGGCATACACTTTTGGCGAAGCTTTAATTATGAAATTTACAATTCAACTAAGCTTACTGTCATATGTTGTGCCAATTTGAATACATGTCTGCACCATGTCAAAGTTGTCAAAAAAATTTTGAGCAGTTATTGAAAAAACAAAAATTGAGACAATATCAGTAATTCAATGTTTCATGCTTGCTAATTTCATATGTTCTGAATTTTGTTAATTGCTTAGCTTTGATGATATGTATGTTTTTTTTGTGATTTTGTTTTTTTTTTAAATGAGGATATGTTTCTCTGTTGCTTATTTCTTTGATTCTATTGCTCTATGGGAACTACTTAGCAATGCTTCCGCTTATGTTTTCCAATCTGACTCTTCTGTTCTTTGATTTCTTTATTAATCAGGTGTCGCAGTATAAAGATTTACTACCTTTAACAGCTTATGAATTTGGCATGGCTGTTTGTGTTTTAATTGGTAAGTTAACTAAAATATTCGTTGCATATAAAGAACTAAAACTGATGTCTGCTCGAATGGCCTTTTCATGCTCGGCAGGTGTCTTGTTGCAGATTTTTGTTATCATCACTACTGTTACTCTGGCTCAAAACATGTCCTCCAAGAGAACTTCGTGAGTTTCTACTCAGTAGAGTACATCTGCAGTTGCCTCAAGCGTTGTTTTTCTGTCTCCCTTTATATTTGAAACAGCAGCTTGATAATGATCTATCATACAAATTTTTACTGCTCTGAGTGAGGTGAGAAATATAACTGGCTAATATCTTTTACGTTTGAACATCTGTTTGTAAGGAGATGACCATTGAATTGTGATATTTTTTTTCATATATTGAATTATGTATTATTATCTAGCAATAAAGTATTTGTTTTCTCACTTCCATCGGATTCTTCCAGGGCCCCAGCTAGTAGTAGCCCAGAGGAGCAACGGCTCTAGAAATCTCTGATCAGGTCATGCCATTCTCTCTTTAGTATTTCTCATGAGTTCCTAGTTAGTATGATTTCGCTTATGGATGATTTTGCATGCAACAGAAACAAAAAAGTTATAAAAAAAAAATAGATATAGGAATTTTAAGTGGAAACCTCGAGAAAATAAACACAATTATTCAAACAATGATGCATGGTAGATTTCCTTTGGTATAATCTACTATGGATAAGCTATAGAACCTCCATCGAGTCACCCTCTTCCATATGCTTGTTATTCTCGCTGCTATTGTCGCCACAGCCTTAAATCCTCGAGTGTAGTAAATCTTTCTGCAGTAAAAACCGCACTCGTGAGAATTCTTTTGCCGCCGCTTATAAGAAACTGTGCTATGTAGTTCTGAATGATGAATCTGCAAAAGATTTCAGCAATCCTCTCTAGGAAGTATGTGGGTTAACTTTGATGGAATTTTTTTTTTAAATTTTGCTACAATCACAGTCTTCCTAGATTCTTAGGTGATGTTCTTTGTATTAGTGTAATCACTTGTCCTCTTCAACTACTGATTGAGAAGTTGGACTTTAGGCTATGTTTGGCATGAGAATTAAAATAATAATAATATTAATAGTAATAAATAAATTTTTTTTGTTATTTTATACAAATTTTAATATAAAAAAATATTATTTTATTTTATATATTTAATAATTTTTAATAAAAATATCAATTTTATTTTACATTCTAAATCAAAATATTTGATTTTAGTATTTTGATTCGAATATTTTGATTTAGGATTTGAAATAAAATTAATATTTTTATTAAAAATTATTGGGTATGTGAAATAAAATAATATTTTTTATATTAAAATTTGTATAAATAATTAAATAAATTTATTTATTTATTTATTATTATTATCTATGGTAAGGAAAAAAATGGGTGATCTTGCTGACACATGGGTTGCTGCAGCCTAAAGAAGCCCAGAGTGTAGGTCTCGAGAAGTTATTGGGTTCGGACGGCACACCGTCCGGAACCCATTCAGAGGGCGTCACGTGTGCTATACAGCTGGGTCCGGGCACACGTGGCGCCCTCTGATTGGGCGTCCGAACGGTGCGCTGTTCGCACCCAATAATTTTTCGTAAGTCTCGCCAAATGCGCATGCCTGCCTTTTTGAAGCTGCTTGCTCGAATTGAGATCTAGTGGTGGTGGTGATGGGTGAAAGCGAATAGTTGATTACTTGAGTATGGGTCGAGTTTATACGGGTATAAATCATAAATGAGTTGACCTAAATTTGACTCATTTAATAAAAATTAGGTGTGTGTTGGTGGGTTAATTCAATTGACTCGTTATTGACTCATTTATGAAAATTAATATATTTTTTATGTTTAATATTAGTTTTAGTACTAATTTATAGATATGTATTACATAATTTAATTATATTTTTAATTAAGTTTTATGCTGATGTTGACTTAAAGCAAAAAAATATTGAATTTATAATAGTAAAAAATTATAATAAATGGGTTAGCTGGTTGAGTTGGGTAACACATTTATTGAGTTGGGTGTTGGTCTTGATGTGTAATTTATTTAATAAATGAGTTGGGTTTAAGTTAAGTATAAATGGGTCGGGTTAATAAATGGATTGAGTTGAACCTGATCCATTAATTCGAATTATCCTCAAGTTTAAATATTTATATTATCATAAATTTTAAACGAAGCGGAATAAATTATAGAAAGATTTACATATAGAACATTAAATTTTTCATAAATTATACATCTCATCATTTTTTAATAAATATTACACATATTATATTTTTTTATATTTCTATTGTTACAATAGAAATGTAAAATCCACAAGCAAGAGTGTGATATGTGTAATATTTATTAAAAGATGATGAAATACGTAATTTGGAAAGAATTTAGTGTTCTGTTTGTAAATCTCCCTAAATTATAATGTCAAGGAAATTTTTTTTAAAAAAACTATAGATTAAAGCCGCTGAGGCACCCAACAACATTACCATGCTGATTATTATTTCTCCAAAATCAAGATAAATTAAATAAAAGTGTATTATTAAAAAAATAAAAGACTATTTATTTCAAAAAAATAAGAATGAAAGAGTATTATTCTATAGTTCTAAATATCTATTATCCTCTTAAAAAACATAATGGCAAAATAAAAAAACTAATAAATAAATAAAATAATTGCCCAATTGGCCACATGAACAGCCCCATCCTAATCAGCCAACTAAGCCCAGTTGCCGGCCCATAATATTTGTAGCTGTGCCCATGTGCGTAAAATATGCGGGACCCGTAGAACGGACCCCATCTTTGAACCATGCATGCACTGCATGATTCGTTCGTCTCCCTATCTCTTTCTCCCGTCCATATCCTCTAGTAGGTTAACCTATTAACTCATCGGAAGCTAAAACCCAACTCCTCTCTTCCTCCTCTATTATAAATAGTCCACTGATGACAATTTAAATCATCCTTCTTCTTCTTCTTCTTCTTCTTCTTCTTCTTCTTCTTCTTTAAACATTGAAAGAATGGCATCTGGTAATAGCTTCATCCTTGCTTTCTTCCTCGCCCTTCTCTTCGTCATCTCCTCGAACCCAAAATCAACAACCCAAGCAGCCAGATCCCTCCCGTGGCGGCCGGCGACAGGCATCGAATTCATCAGAACCGCCTGCAGCTCCACCACCTACCCATCCCTCTGCTTCAGCTCCCTTTCCTCCTACGCCAGCAAAATCCGTTCTAGCCCCATGATCCTGGCCGACGCCGCGCTCAACGTCAGCCTTGAGGGCGCCCGCTCGGCCTCGTCGGCGATGAGGGCGATGACGGCAGGCGGGCAAATGAGCAGGCGGGAAGCCAGCGCCATGAGCGACTGCGTGGAGAATGTGGCCGACTCCGTGGAGGAGCTCCGGCATTCGCTGGGGAAGATGGGGAATCTCCGGGGGAAGGATGCGGGGTTCCAGATCGGCAGCATCCAGACTTGGGTCAGCGCTGCATTGACCGACGATAGCACCTGCATGGATGGGTTCGCCGGCAAAGCCATGGATGGGAAGGTGAAGAATGCGGTGAACGGACGTGTGGCGAACGTAGCTCATCTCACGAGCAATGCTCTCGCCTTAATCAGCGCTCTCGCTTCCGCCGCCCAGCCCTCCAAACCTTGATGATGATGATGATGATGATGATGTTTAATTTATATATAACTGTAGGGCTTATATAGTTCGATAGACCTCGTATGTGTATGCTTGTTGCTTCTTGAATTTCTGACGTCTATGTTTGATATAATTAAATGTTAAATATGTTTGGAGTTTTGATTTTGTATTGTTTAATTTGGGTTATTTTATCTTCTACTTTATGTACTCGAGGCACCTCTGCTCGTGTTGGACAATGTCACGATGCTTTTGGTCGTCGTTTGGTCGTTGCAACACGTGGGAGTTAATAGCATCTAGAGGAGTAGTGGTGATGCCTTGTAGAGCGTACGTGTTGAGTTGGATGCGTCTCTGTTTAGTTGGTTTTGGGAAGTCTATCAATCTGTCAGCGACTGGTTTACTGTGAGTCAATTTTGATTCTGTCATCTGAGTAACGATCGAAATGTTGAGATTGGATATAAGAGTATACAACCACAATAACCAAATCTTTTATCCTATCGAGTGAGGTTGGCTATATGAATGCTTTGTTTCCATTATATTCTATCAAATAGCAACTTCTCATTTAGCTAATTCTAAGTATGCAAAGTTATTTATTATAGTTTTTTGTCATGTCTTTTTTAATTTTTCTATTCTTCTTTTTCTACATGAACAAAATTTGATAATTCAATTTATGTTACTATAAATTTTATTGGCCAATGATATGTATATATATATATATATATATGTGTGTGTGTGTTCACTTATTAAATTATCTTTTTTAAGTTTATTCTCAATTTAAATTACTCTAATACTCTCATGGATATTCTAATTTTTTATCATATTCTTTTGTGTACACTCACTCATCTAATTTAGCATTTTATTTTTATAACACTTATTTTGTTCGTATATTTTTGTTTTATAGACTAACAGTAAGCACTATATAATATTTCTGGTCTTACCAATATTCTGTAAAATTTATCTTTAAATTTGAGTAAGATTTTTCTATCACAATGCACTTAGTGCATTCCTCTATTTAGATTTTGCTAATAGTATCACCATCTATGTCATTGTCATTTATATGATTAATTCGAAAAGTTTAAATCGCTCATTTTTTTTGATAATTTGATCATCAATTATCGCATCCCAAATACAGATATTCAATCTTATAAGAGTATTATCGCCATCAACATTTTCATCTTTAGCCATAACCATATCTCCATTAATTGGCTTTAGTCAGCATATGCCTAGTAATTGATAAGTTTCTAGTACATATATATATGTTTCATTCCTTGTTGTAGTAGTCATCAATGAAAGCAACAAATTACTATGAAAAGGGATTTGTCATTCATAAGGCATGTTCTCATGTTACTTGTCTCCTATACAATATTCATGTTCTCATTTAAGTATAATATCTTTTATTTCAAGAAAAGTTTTTTTTTTTTTTTGATAAAAAAAAAAACAAGAAAAAAGTTCTTGTTGGCTAAGATAATTTGGGAGCATTTCTCACTCACATAGCCATGCCATGCCTTCTTTGCCTAAAGCTCATTCGTGCCTTTCCTTCGTAGTGCATTCGCTTCACTTCTGTTCCACTTGTCGTGTATCAAAATGTGTTGTTTCATTCCGCCAGCCTAAGTAGAGCCCCCATCTGCCTCAAATAAGAAACTACTCTAGCTTTCATCGTCTAACTAGCTTTCTCGTGGATATACATCAAATTCAAGTGAATATTTGGAATATGCCCCACATCTTTCGAGTATCAGTACATTCAGTTAGGTGGTGGTAAAACAGGTTATCAGTTTGATTTGACTGGATCCTGAATTCAACCTTACTTGAATAGCTCAATTTGAATGCAACTCATTTACTAAAAGGGTCAAGATTAATGTCCCAAACACGCTCCTATTAATAAATTAGTCAGGTCAACATCCCAATTTGATCTGATAATAGTACAAATATTCATAAATGGGTAACCCGAATCTAGCCTTATTCAATCATGTTTAATCTGAACCTAACCTACTTAATAAACAGGTTAAAATTCATAACCTATATTTAGAATTTTTGGGTCAAGTTCGGGTATGGGCTGGATCATATATGCCCACCCCCACATTCATAGTACGTTTACTTCAATTGAATGGAATAAGATTAGAATAGAATTATCATTTCAAGGAAAATGGAATGATAATTTTTTTATTTACTTAGAATAGAATATGGAATACAAAATGAATAGAAAAGAAAAATACTCATAAATATAATTTAATAAAATTTTATATTATTTATTATTATATTTAATTTTATATAAATAATTAAATAAATATAACTTATATAATTATATGTATACCTATAGTATGCATATAATGATGCATACATGTTTATGCATATGTATACGCATGTATATGTATATATGTGTGAACAATGATAAATTTAGAATAATACTTTTAGCTTATAAAGAATAGCTAAAGAGTAACTATTCTTTCAGTGGGAGGAAGGAATAACTATTTTATTAAATATGAAATAGAGATTTCTATTAAATTATTATTTCGTTAAAGTAAATTAGAAAATTATTTTTTTAAATAAGAAATAATTATTTTATCCAAGTAAACTCACTCTCAATATTTGTTTCCAAATGCACATCTTTCATGCATGTCCTCACAAATCACAATTTTGGAGCCTTATATGTCATCTTCTTCTTTTTATCATACAAAAAATAAAGCATAGAGTAAATTGATCTGCCTCTCTTTCTTACATCCACATATACTAGGTTAACATATTAGCCTAGCCGTAGCTAAAACTCAACTAGTCGTCTTCATTCTGTAAAAATGGATTCGATGCCAACTCTAATATTAAGTCGTCAATCCTCTTCTTCTTTTTATCATACAGAAATAAAGATAGTTATGATAATGGTCTTATTCTTCATCGCTCTTTATAGTCGAGTCCTTCACCAAAGCTCCAAGATCACTCGAATTGCATAATTAAAGAATTCTCGCTCCAATTTACCTATATGTTAAATGCTATTGTATAAAGCTTTTTTTTGTTTGGTAAATTGCGGCAAAACTAGTTTTTGTTTTTGATATAATTGAATGCGTAAGATTATTATGAGTATAAATTATATTTAGGTTTTAAGGCTTAGAATATAATGTCACACTGGTTGCGATTTTAAATTTTTAATATTATATAATAATTAACTGAGTTTTCTTCAAATTTTTATTATAAAATTTATTAAAATTTTGTAATTTTATCCCTTATCTCTCTCCCACGTGAGCAATTAACTATATTTATGTGTCAAAAATGGAATATTGAAGGAAATTAATGTAATGTTTGAAGGAAATGTCTCTCTCCAACGCCAAAAATACTAATTTCACTCAATAATGCACGATCCCATTCTAATCTAAAGTTCTATGACCAGCTGTCTTCAATTATATGAGGCATTCAATATTATATTTTAAATATCATTTATTTTTTATATTAATTATATATATATAATTTATTTTAAGTTTAATTTGATAAAATGAAAGTTTATATTATAAATTTGTGATTTTATAGAATAAAATTTATAAAAATATATTCATAATTTAATTTATAATTTTTAAAAAATATAATAAAATATATAATTTTTTGAAATTATGGTATAATATATCTAATATGATGAAATATATAAATTTTTATAATTAAGACTACAATAGTCACTTGAATTATTAAAACTGATCAATTCAACCATTTGATCAAATAAATGAATTTGGGTCCCAATTAAATGCATGTCGGTAAACAGAGATTCATTCTGTGGATAAATATCTCAAAAATTTTGTACGATAAAGAAGCCAAAGATAGTATACGAAATATTCGAATTTGTTCATAATACTTCGAGTACTTAATTCTCATTGTTGATTATGGTGATCGTTTAGATTGAACTTATTTGAAGAGAAGTGGCCATTGAATCGGACTTGTTCCATCAGTTTTGAATCCACCGTATGCATTGTTACCTCGTGATCCGCAAAGCGGTATTTGGAGCATACACGTGGAGAGCAGCCCCAGTAATCAGGCGAACGGTCAAGGTGAAAGGCAGATAATCCCCACGAAGGTGAAAAATATCAAGACGAAGAGCATCAAGACGAAGAGTCTCCAAGTCGAAGAGTCTCCAAGTGAAACATCCGTACCGATACGGACTGCTCAAGAGGACACGGAATGGCCCCCCGCGCGTTATTAAAAGAGGTATGGTCTACGGCAGGTGTCGTAAATCCATACCAGCGCGGCCGACGCCATACATCCATACTAGCATGGCCGGCAGCCTACAGGATAGTGGGACAGCCCTTGAAACTCCTTAGGTCATCTCACACGTCAGAATTATAAAAAATTCAGACTATAAATTGTAACCCAATAGAGGAGAGGGGTCTTCTTTTCTCTCTTTTTGGGCTCTAGAT
The DNA here is from genome assembly GCA_002786265.1 of Apostasia shenzhenica. NCBI lineage: Eukaryota > Viridiplantae > Streptophyta > Magnoliopsida > Asparagales > Orchidaceae > Apostasia > Apostasia shenzhenica. Next base: position 1,097,343 of record KZ454132.1, read on the forward strand.
CTATTCCCAAACCCTGCTGACTACCTCTGTAATACACGTTTTCGGTTAGTGGAGCCTTCTTTCAAGTCGCCCAGAGTGGCACCGTAGTTTTCCGGTCTAACCGGTTTTCACGTTTAGAAACATTGTCTATTTTTTTTATCAACATGCATGATACCTGGTCGGTTACATAACCATGCTAGAAACGAAAATTAGTTATCGATTCTTGAACCGATTTAGTTCTCGATGAGTTGTAGTCCTTGTCCTGCTCCACTTATTTAATTGATTTTCTTTAACACTATTAAGTTTCAAAAAAATATATATTGTTTATAACAGGTTTCCTAATGAGTTGCTAGATCAGTTCCAATTTCAATGATTCAATTGGTTCTGAACTATGAATCGGTCTAATTCCTTCGGGTTCTCAAACTCACCTCGATCGAGTTTTGATTGAATCAGACCGTTTGAAACCAATTTTGTGCGGATCCGATTGGTTGGCATGCATGAACACAACATCATCTCTAATAATGTAGACGGATCTATTGAAGGGAAAGATGGAAATAAAACATTGTTGGGTAAATTGCAGTAAAGTTTTTGAGATTAGAAAAGCATTATAAATTGATGTTATTTTTTAAAAAAATTTAATTTAAGTCTAATTAAGCCTCTAAGGTGATAAAAGTACTATCATTTATTATTATATTATAAGATTATTTTTAAATATTAATTTTTTAGCTTTTAAAGTATAATTTTGAATTAGTGATATTTATTTTTTGTAGTTTTAAATTTTTAGAACAGAAAAAATAAAGATTAGCTTTTAAATTTTTATTAAATCTTTTAGAAAATTGAGGATAAAAAGTTTAATGATCTTTTAAAATATGTAAATTATTAAAATTAACTATAAAATAATAAAATTTTGTATTTTTATTAGAAAAAGTCAAGTTTCGAAAAAATGAAAATCTCGGCATTTTTTAAATTAAAATTATTTATAAGTTAGGACCAATTTGTAATGCCCTCGCAATCTTAGGGAACCAGATGAAAATTATCCAATATTATTTCATACAATTCCTTATTGATTTTGGTTCATGTAGGGGAAGCTTTGGTGGGCCCCAGTAATTCAATGCCTGAAGTTGATTGGTCAAAAGAATGTGGGGCACGCATAGCTCCGCAATGTGCGGGCATGTGCCATTGCTCCATCATGAGGTTGCCGCAATTTAAGGGTGTGTTTATTTTTCAGGGTTAAATTTGTAATATCACATCACATGTATTAAAAATAATATATATATATATATAAATAATTTATTCCATATTTTATACATGTAGCAAAGTATACAAATTATATTTTGCTGAGGTTCTTGAACTGAGCTTCTTTTTTGTAGTAGAATGGATGGAATATCGAATAAATATTTTGAGAATAAGACGAATTGGACAAAAAAATTAAAAGTTGGGGTCGGACAATGCATCTGACCATTCGATCTCCAATAGTTGGTTGAATTATCTGATGAGTCGATAGTGTTGTTTGATAATTGGCAAATGAAAGTAGTTAGTTGCTGGAATGCATTAGCTAATATATTCCCTGCAACATTAATGCATAGTAATTATGAATTTCTACTAGACGATCACATATGAATAAAGTCGTGAAGGTCTTTTACTCCTTGGCCAATGGGCACCTCACAATAGAGCTCTAGTATGCTAAGGTAAATATTTCATCGATCAAATTTTTGCTATTGATATTCTACGTGTTTGTAGAAGAACAACAAAATAAATAGAACAAGAAAAGAAAAATGAACATCAAAAAAAGAAAAAAAAAAAGAACAAGAGGAATATAAGATGAAAGAAATTAAAGAAATATGAACCAATAAAATATCAAAGAACTCATCCAATTATCGCAATCAACAAAGAAAAAATAACTACAAGAAACAAATCTACCAAAATGATGGCCCAAAAGAAATCAAAAACTTTAAAGGAAGCCTAACATCTATAAGAATAGATCAACAAATGATTTGTAAAATTTAGTTAATTTCATTAGTTCATAGATACAAAATTCAACCCATGCCATATAACTAATCAAATAATTTAATTATCGTATCATTGATAAAATTGATAAATTTGATAAATTTTAAACCAATGCAAACCAATCAAACTTAATTTGTTGGGTTCATTTTTTTATTTAAATCATTTAATGTAAACCTCTAAATGAGATTATCTTGTGAGAAATGGCAATAATTTTGAGATTTATGTAAAAAATAAATTGAAAAAAAATAATTAAAATTTTGAAAATTTGAAATAAAATAATTGACGACTTCTGATTAGGTTAAATCGGGGGATAATTGTTTTCTAAATTCAAAGGGTAGCCTTCATTTCTCACTCCTCGTCTATATTTCTTAGCTGTTCATCACATGGCCATAATTATTAGCGTACATTCCATAAAAAATTATTAATATTATTAGGCGCTTCAGTTATATATTATTTTTTATAAAAAAATTAATTATTTAATTTCATAATATATTTAAATAAAAATATAAAAAAATTATAAAATTATTATTTTAAAATAACATTTAAATATTAACTAAAATTAATTGATAACTCTAATATTCTTAATGAAAAAGTAAAAGTTTATTTTAGATTTTATTTAATATTTTACATTAATTTTAATATAATAATAATTAATGTAATTTCACATATTATCACTAAAATCTCAACATCATATATGTCAATGTAAAATGTTCGGCTGAATTTTGGAGAGGCACTAACGTCAAAAAATATACATTTTTCGTCTTGAAGAAGACTAAATATTGAGCATGTCAAATTGAATAGTTATCGTACGTCGACGTTATACTCGAATGATTGACTCAACAGAAGAATATACAGTGTCACATATTATTGATTAATTTGGCAGTTGGCACGTAGAGGGATATTTAGCTGTTTAAAGAGATTCAATATTATAATAATCTTACTTTCACACTTAGAAAACTATATTCAATATTTACAAGGCAAGCCAATTATCAGGTGACACGTAGGCTTAGGGCCACTATATTTGTACACGTGGCGCTCAGTGATTGGCATGGGAACATAGTTAAAAATAAAATATAAGTACTGTTACGTATTCTCATTCTCTCTCTATTGTTTGTCTTCATGGCACCGGCGAGAGATCATTGATGAGAGCCAGAGCGTTGCTCGTCAGCTGCGCCACCGACAAAACTTGAGCACTGACGGCGGCCTTGACGGGGCTGCCGTCGACGCCATCGTCGTCGAAGCCTTCCACGCAGGTGTTCTCTTCGGTTAGCGCCGCGCTCACCCAAGTCTGAATATCGTCGATCTTCATCCAAATGCTCCTTCCCTGGAGACTCCCCATCTCCATCAGCGACAGCCGGAGGGAGTCCACCGAGTCTGCCAAGTTCTCCACGCAATCTCTCACCGCCCCGGCGACTCTAGGCGACATTCTATCGCCGCTGGAGGCCGAAAGTCCGGCTATCATCGCGGACGTGGAGCGTGCGCTCTTGAGGCTGACGTTGAGTGCGGCGTGAGCCATCATCGTCATGCTGTCTCCGATCGCCGGAGCGAAGGTGGAGAGTGAGGCAACGCAGAGGTGGGGGAATTCCGTGGTGTTGCATTTCTCCTGGATGAATCTATCGCCGGCCGAGGCCACCGGAGATGGGTGGAAGCCGGCGCCGGAGAAGAGAGGGAGGAAGCATAGGAGAAGGAAGAGAGAGAGGGAGAGCTTAGTGGGACGGCAAGTCATCAAAGGCTCTTCCATCAGGCTGATGGAGGAAAAAAGGAAGGTTGAGTTAGCTATTTATAGCCTTAAATATTAAATCACGTCCTTTGAAATAATTTTGAATGGCTGTGATTAGGCCAGCCAACGGGTCGGATTTGAATCGAATTAGCCTGGATCAGATCACATCTCAAATTGAATCATTCTTGCATGGATCCGACTCAAGTTAGATTGGGGTCGAATTGGGTCTCTGGTTTGGTTCGACTAGTGCTCTGCATAAGTATAAAAAGAATTTCACATATCTAATCTTAACATACTAATTGAAAGGACTTATAAAAAAATATTATAATATAAATAATTGATATTTTAATTATGAGATTAATCTTATTTTAATAGTCACAATTTTATTTATTTATTTTTTCTAAAATGCATTTGATCAACTATTGGCATATTAATTGATACAAGGTCCTAAAAAAATGAGCCAACTCAGTACTTATGGGTGATATTGTAGCGTAGCATTTGTAATAATTTTCTAAACGTGAATGAACATTCAGAAAAAATTAAGTTATCTGTGATGGCTTTATTAGTTTGAATAATCAGATCATGGTTGATCCGTGAGATGACTTGAAAAAAATAATAAATCGAGTTGAATTTTGGATAAGATAAATGGTAAGTAAAATATATCCAACTATATATATTTCAAACCAAAAAAAAATTATAATAACAAAATAATTAGTTAGAAATAAATATTAAAAAAGCAACCTTTCATTCTACCTATGATGCAATTTTGCACATGTACGACTTGTTTTAGGTCTTTTTCTCATTTATTTTCTCAACATTCTTGTGATTTAAAAAAAATTATTGCTTCACGATAGTACACGATTAAGATGCTATTTCGTGTATGCCACGTAGCATGAGGATGGGACCCATGTGCTAATAAGGCATGTACTCATTGGCTTCTTGATTGTGCGCTGTGGTGAAACAATAATGTTTCTTATATCTTTCATTCATTTTCATAAAATCATCAGGTTGCTACGTGTGCAATGCAGTCAGACTCATTTTCATCATTTTATATTATTAATTAGCTATATAATATAAATTTATATACACTAGATAAGCATTTTATATTAAACCCTATGCTATTTTTGTATCACCTTATTACATGTTAAGTAGATAGTAATACAATGTGTATATTAAATCCAACATTTTGAATATTCATTCTATTGTTTATAAAGGTTATTAAATATTAAATATTATATATTAAATCAAAGACTTAGCAATCGGCAACTTTGAACTAAAAATTTAGATAGGAAATTCATATTTTTGTAATTTAAATTTTAGATTCTGAAATTATATATATATATTTTTTTTTATTTGCTGAAACGAAGGGTCGCGTCTTTTGGACTAAAATCAATAGTTTCATCTATTGATTTTAATTAAAAATAAAAAATATAAAGATGCGATTAAAAGTTGCCATTAATATTCTATAAATAAGTGCCTTGGAATATATTAATTTTATTTTATATTTTCAAACTTTTGCACGTAAGAAGTCACTGAGAAAATTCTGTAATTGCTAATTTAATTTTCAAGTAATTTTATTAAGTCCTGCAGTATTGTTACCATTAACCCTGCAGCATTATAGTAGAGGTAATAAACACTTTAAGAACAGTGTTCACACAGAATAAAATCATTTATTACATTTAATTTAACATTATATACACTAGGGTTCATTTGATTTGAGCGTTTCTTTTATCCAATACAAATATTAATATTTAAATTAAATTAATTTTACATTTTACACACTTCTCAATATTAAATTAATTTTTAAATTAATTTTTTAATTAAATTTATAAGATAATTTTTTTTTATAAGCTTAGAAGAGTCGAGTTTTGGCTTGGCCACTCGTTAGCCAGCTGGACGGATATCATTATTATCTTTTATTTCAATAAATAAAAATTTTATCATTTCTTATTTCATTTCTTTTTTTTTATTTATAGAACTTATTTCATTTTTCTGGGGGAGGGAATATTTGGCCATAAGCTATTAGGGGTCAAATCATGAACAAATAATTATTTGAAAGGATAATTATTTGAACTCATAAATCCATGCTGGACGCGATAGTGACAGTGTGACACCGATCCGTTGCAAGCCGACACCATCAATTTGAAAGGATTTTTTTTATTTATTTCAGTATTTTTCTAGCTTTTAAGGGGAAAAAAATCATTTATGAAACAATATATTTTAATATTATAATGTATTTGGTTAATAAAATAAAATTATTTTTGAGATAATTACCTACATGTCATACCATTTAGTTTTATTTATGCCTTACTCATCTGTTCTTAGTTAATTACGCTATGCACACTCAAAATATTATAAAATCTTACATACACGCATTTTAACTTATTTCTATTATAATGATTAATCATAAATTTTCAATAACCTAGCTATAATTAAATTACAAAAAATTTGAGCCGTTCATCATATTATTTTAAGGATATTTAAATATATTTTGAATGAAAATCCTAAAACCTTAATGTTTAGGTGATGACAAATGAATGAGATATGCGTGATGCGATTTGATTTTAGGACAAATCAGCGCTTTAGTGTAGTATTGAGGAAAAGAAAAATATATACTATTAAGAGTAAAAATATAATTTTAATGGTTTACTAACAGAATTTTTTTTTTCAAATAAATTTTGATTAAGTTTTAACTCAAGTGTGTATGTAAGCTTTTATAATGTTTTGAGTGTGCATAACGTAATTAATTAAGAATGGATAGGTAAAGCATAATTAAAACTAAATGGTGTGGCATGTAGGTAATTATTTCATTATTTTTATATTAAAATAAATAAAAATGTATTTTTAATGTAACTATTTATATGAAATGTAAAATAAAATTAATATTTAAATTTTTGCTGGGGTTTTAAAATTCATCGAGACCGTCAAGTTTTGATAATTTCGAATTAGTTTCGGTGGAAGCCGACCCAAAAAAATATTGAGTTTTGGTCTACCAATACTCAGCTGAAACTATCAAAACTCAGCTAAAATTATTGAAATTTATCTCTCTACAAAAAATAATATTTAATAATAATTATTAATAAATTTAATTTTAAATTTACAATATTTGAATAATATATAGGCAAAACTAAAATTATCGATATTAAAATAATCAAAATCATCGAAATTTTCAAAATTGATATTTTTATCATGTAACTGTGATCGAAACTGCTTTCTAAAACTTTAATTTGTACAAAATCCTTGACTCCCTTTGTTATTTTATTTAATAGAAAAGTAGTCTGAAATATGTGAAATTTTTTTTTGTAAGTTTTATTATTTTTGATAAAAATATGTTCGCATTTCGCTTTTCTATAGTTTCTAGATCAGTATTCTTCTTGAGTTATATAAAAATAATTAAAATCTAATTGAATGTAATCATATTTCAGAAAAAAATAAAAAAAATCCACATAAAAAGAATAAAATAATAAAAAAAATAATGGGTTGCCAAAGTTGGCCTCGATTTTGGCTGGCTCGTTTTTAAAGCTTTTTAAATAAATAGTTAAATATCAATCGGTTATTATGAATTTTATATACTAACCAATAAAATACTTTAATCAAATTTATCGTACTTAATATATATATATTTATCTATTTAATAAATAAAAGGAAATTACATTAGTCACCTTGAAGAAAAGCTTTATTTTATTTCGATCCTCAAAATTAAATATTTATATTTGACATCTCCTATGTTAAATACGTAATTATTGTTAGAACCTTCTTTAACAGCCTAAGTCGAATAGCTGCTCAAGTCGAGCAGCTCAGGCCTAACATCAGCTCAAGTCGAGCAGCAGCTCAAAGAGATATCACCAGATCGTATTCTCCGTATTACTATGTCAACTCAGCATTTAATACAGTATAGGGGTCCACTCCCTAATCGTTCTTTGTAGGAATAGGTGTCAGATATGGTAGACTAAATCTATTATGTCTCCTTCTCTCAATGCTATAAATAAAGGGGAGGAGGAGCTTCTCTGGGACATTCTTTCTTGGGACCCCTCTCTCTAACTCTCTCTCTCTAGCTGAGCTGCTCCTCTCTCTCTATCTTTCCATTTAGAGATCAAGTTTTGTAAGAGAAGAATTTCGATTAGTGGATTTAAATCGCCTAAAGGGCATCGTGATTTTTTCCCTGGACACTCAAGTTTCTATGTAAAAATTATCGTCTCATTTCATTCTATTTTGACATTATTTTTGCATCAACAGTGGTGCCCTCACGCAGGACTGATACCTCACTACGTGAGATTTCCAATTATAAACTATAGTCTGTTCATCAACTTGGGCAAAATTTAATTATTTATTAATATGAGGGGGTGCTACTCATAATTATATATTTTAAGTATGAAATAATATATGTAAATATCTAATTTTAAAATATTTTTTATATTTTTATGATATTTTAACTTTAAGAGTTAAATGAATAAATTTTTTTTTATGAATGATATACGTTATTCCCTCTAGTATTATAATACAAAATATACAACTTAGACAAAATTTCTTCAATACATAATGTACAAATAATACATTAATAGTTGTCTCAAAATCTTGTTTACATATTATTATAAAGATATTAAGTTAATTAAGCGTTGAGTCAATTTTTTTTCGAGTGAGTTAATTTCAAGTCATATGAAAATTGAAAGGAGTTTTAACAGAGTAAAAAAGAGTGAGTTTTGATTTTCGAGTAATTTGCTCACTTTTACTTACATCAAAAATAAAATTTAAAAAATAACTGTGAATGGCGTAATTTTTAAACGTATAGTATTTTTTTATAACATTTATGAAATAGAGTTTTAATATATAAATAAAGTGAGATGAAATCTTATTTAAATAAATATTAAAAAAAACAAATAACGCAGCAAAAAATAATTTCTCGAAATTTAAATCCAGACGTTTCGACGTCAGCGACCACAGCGATCTTCCTGAGGTGGACGGAGACCTCCCAACGACCGAGCCGACAGCCGCGAAAGGGCGAGGGGTTGGTGCTGCCAGGTGTCAAGCCATGAGTGGGTAATAAATGCCCCTACCTCTTAAATAAATATGATTCCCTTAAAATCCAGTTCAATAATTAGTGCAAAATTGCACCCAGGTCCTTGAGGCCGAACTGTATTTCATGCAAATACACAAAATTTAAAGTGTCTTTTTATCGATAAGCTTACTTTGCTGCTTACCGTCCGTCCGTTATGAGGAAGTTAGAGAATGCAATTAATTTTGACGTTTCTTCGAGCACGCCCACTTTCGCGTTCTCTTCTTAGTAGAAAAAGAATGAAAAAGTTTTCAAAATAATCAATGCAAATCATCTGAAACAACTCGAGCAACACGTACAAAAAAAACTTACGAATTTTCATGAAATTAAAGATTTTATTTAAAGAACCGACATGCAATTAACTCTTATTTAACGTCTTTTGTATTCGTCAATATCAACGTGCTACAAAACATAAACATCAATTGTCGGCATGTGTTCTATTTTGTGTAAGCTTTGATGTACAGTGCAAAGTGACTAAATTTGATGTCGCGTCAATCAAAATTAATGTCTGGCCTGAGAGAATTTGGTGTCTATCTGAGTGTGGCTCTGACTGGGGATTGAATGAATCGGAATTGCACTGATTCAAACTAAATTCAATCGAGTGCCACTACATATCTCAAACAAATTGTCGTAAAAAGATTTCAAATTCATTGGGTAAATGCATAGTTATCGTGAAAAGATGATATGCACGTCATTAATTTTAGGGACTAAGATATTTAAAACTTAAAATTATAAGGGATTTTTACATACAGGATATGAAATTTATACGAAATTATGTATTTCACCATCAATTCATAAATATTACCACTATCACACCATATTCATTTAAATTTTACACATTTCACATATTTCACATATTTCATATACTTTATAATATTATATGTAAATTAAAATGCATAAATTTATTAATATTTAAATTCTAATATATATTTTTATTTTTTACTGTAAACACATTAATTTTCTTCCTTCAATTAAAAATTATAGTCATGTGGATTTAAATTTGGCACCCTAATTGAAAATTTTAAATAGTATAAATAAATTAAAATACATAAATTCATAAATATTTAAATTATTATTTATATAAATTAATTTATTTATAGTATTTAATTAATATATTAATAATATAGTTAAGATCAAGGCTAATTTAGAAATGTGAAGTTCACCATCAAAGAATATGGTGTGAAATATGTGAAATGCGTAAAATTTAAATGAATATGGTGTGATAGTGGTAATATTTATGAATTGATAGTGAAATGCGTAATTTCGTGTAAATTTCATGTCCTGTATGTAAAAATCTCAAATTATAAACTTATATGATATTATACTCCAACGTTAAAAACATAAATATAATTTACTCATTATAAAATCACAATGAAGTAGATTAAATTTCAAACTACTCAAATTGATTGCGGCCCAAAATTGAGAATCAAATAACCGAATTGCTAGATTTACCGTATGGAGTATGGAGACCACCACATCTTTTTTTAAAATATATATATTTGTTTATTAGATTATATGTTATATTATATATAAATTTTAATATTTAAATTTATACATATTTTACATTAAATTTGTATTTTTCACTATACATAATTCTAAATAAAATAATATTTTTATTTAAATTTAACTTATCCTTATTATTAAAATTAATATTTACAGATAAACACACTAAATTCTACAAACCACATTATCAATAAATAATTATGTGTCAAAATCATGAAATTTATCCGTTGAGATTCAAAAGAAATTTATTTTATACACAATGATAGATAATAATTTATTAATATACAAATTGTAATTCTAACTTATTAGTGTAGAGCTTTGAGTTAGATTATAGTAATTATTTATTTATTAAATTTCAATTTAATCTCTCAAAATATAATTCCCCTAATATTAATATTTGGTTTCATATTATCTTAATATTATGTTATATTATTTAGTTATTATTTTTTAATTAATAATTTTATATTTTTTTAAAAAATTATTTAAAGATATTGTGCAATTAATTTTAATATAATATTAAGATAATATTAAATAAAATATTTTCTAAGATAAAATTAAATTTTCATGAAAATTAAATTTATTAATTGATTTGATTGAAAATTAATGTAATTAATGTTAAATTAAATTTTCATGAAAATTAAATTTTAAATAATTGAATTAATGTTAAATTTTCATGTAATTAATGTTAACTTGGGCCTAAGTAAAATTCTGTTATTCCGTAATATTTGAAGCTCAATAATTGTTAGATAATTATTTGAATTTCCCTTTAATTGATTTGATTGTTAAGTTTTTATCAAAAACAAAAACCTCCTAGTCAATTTATTTAAAGGCATTGATATAACTCCTCGTCCACTCGAGCGAAAATTACTCGCTCTTATAATTTTTTAATTATAGTAGAGCAGACACTATTTATGAGAGCACAAATCCACGAAAGGCCCAGCTAACCTGAAATAATTCATCAGACGAGTAAACTAAGGAAAGCAAAAGTTGAATTAATATATACAATTAATAGAAAACTATTAACTACATTGACACTTTTTTAACTCGTGTTAAATATTTAATATCAGATAATTTGCTATTTGTATCGAAAGAAAAAATCTTCAAGAGTCAGGCAATCATGTAATTTGTGGTTCAATTTGAATTCAAATCAGTGTTGGCTAAATTACATAATGCATCTCGGAAAGATTTTAAAATTCGGCTTCAGTTTTAGTTTCGCCGACAAATTGAAAGTATTAGTTTCGATTATTTTGATTGTTTTGGGTTTAAGTGCATTTATATAAAGAACATCTTATTATAAAAAAATTATATGTTTCATTGTCAAAAATAAAATATAACATATATCACATTAAAATCTTACAAAATTATAATTTTACACTATTTTTTAGATAAAATCACTCCAAATTTTGAGCCCTAAAATTATAATTTATGATTCAAAATATTAAATCTTACACCCTAAATTACTTTAATATTAAAAGCTAAACCCTAAATTCTAACTATTAAACTTTAACAATATACTTTAAATATCATTTATTTTATAGATTAATTATATATAAAATTCACTTTAAATTTTATTCGGTGAAATAATTTTTTTTGTTATGTACTTACGAACTATACATAATAAATAAGATTCATGAAAATATATTAATAATTTAATTTATAATTTTTTTCAAACATGTCATATGAAATATGTAATTTTATAATATTTTATCTTTGATGTTGAAATGAATAATTTTTCATAATTAAAGTGTCCTCCATATAAATTTTCCTTAATAGTTTCAGCATAGTACATGACATAATCTTTGATTTTTGACTCAAAAATTTAAGTTTCAAAAAAATTTGTCGTAAAAACGTGTAGTTTCTGCCAAAACGAAATTGGCGAGTTTTGATCAAAATGAAACTAGCAAATTTCGGATCGGTCTTGAGGCCGAAACTAAAGCAAATTGACGACTTTAAAACTATGCATCAGATTAATACCGGCAAGTTCCATCAACAATTACTTCTAGAAACTAACTTGTAGTTTCCATCCAAATCGGTCGCATTCCTTATCCTACTAAATCGATACTAATTGGTTCTACCAGCTCTACGTCTAATAAGTAGCAAAACTCGACCCAATTAGTTCATAGCTGGCTATGCATATATTATTAACTATATAAATTTGATACAAAAAATTTAAAAAAAACAAATTAATATAAAAGGGCAAATGGCCTCCATAAAAACTGACTTTTATTGAATCAATTTCATTCGGTTCGACAAAAAGCCGACTTTAATTGAATTGATTCCAACGAGCAAGAGTGCAAATGATGTGGACCCGATTAAGAATCGATACTCATTTTCGATCAAACTTAACAGATTGATTCGCAATTTATTATGTTTTAACTGGATCCATTAAATATCTCTAAGCATAGTTAATTAATAAGCACAAATCTTCCAATATTATGTCATGAATATTTTTTTTCAAAAATTAAACATTCTATAGTAGAAATTTTATGAATATTTTCTTCCACCAAAATGGAGACCATTAGTTAACTGGCATTAGGGGAACCAACAATGAGCCAAGCCGAGCACAGCTCACACTCGACCTGTCTCAATTCAAATCAAATTTTTAAGCTGATTTATTTTAACTTCAATCCGACTTAGGCCATAATTGAGTCAACTCAAATCCTATAAAAATTTAAAACTATGCTTACCATGTCAATAAAATCACCTAATAGATATTTTAATTAAAATTAACACATACTTATATAATACAAATAATAAACTATTACAAGAAATAATTAAATATATTATTCATATTTGAAAAAAATAAAAATCAAGTCAAGTCTATTCGATCTGATCATGGCTCGCAGTCTAGATCAATAAACTCGAGCTGAGCTTAACTCAAGAAAAATATTAATTCGAATACTGGACAACTATCAATCTTCGAGCTAAACTCTCAACCCTCGTCTAACATTACTCAAATTTCAAAAGGCAAAGAAAAATCTATAAAGAAGAGAATAATTAATGTGTAGTCACACCTTCAGCATCTCCATGAGAGTGATCTATATATGGTTGTTGATATACTATTCAATATTTTCTATTAATATTTTCATGTTTAAATGGAGAATTGTGAATCTTTTTATTGGTTTACCTCTAAATTTGATATTACATGCATCACTCTCAACCTTAAATATACTAGTAAAAGTCACGTGTATTTTACGTGGTTCCGTTGGTTCACTCTTTTTCTATATTAGGCATAATGCTTAAGCTACAGCATACTCATAACATCGAATACGATACTCTTTCTGCTGGTTCGGCCTTACTGTACATCGGTTATGATACTTAAGCTCAGCATTCCCAACAACATCGGATACGATATGCCTCAATCCCAGTTCAGCCTTTCTCAATATTGATTACGATGCTTAAGCTATAGCATCCCCCATAATATTGGATACGATAATTCTCGGTGCGCTCGTTTGGCTTTTCTGAACATTGCCAAATTCTTTAAAAGAGCATTAAAGTCATCTGGCCCGGAAGCTTTGCCCTCTTTGATCTTAACATCGGTGACAATGCGTAAGTTACAGCATGTCCATAACATCGATTATGATAGTCCCCGATCCTGATGGGTCGATCTTTCTGAACATCGGTCACAATGATTAAATTACAGCATCCCTCATAACATTGATACGATACTTTTTGAATCTGCTAGTTCGGCTTTTCATAACATGTGTTTGCGTGCTTGGGCCTTGGCTGTTGGCTGCTGCAGTTGGTAGCTGGCAGCCCATTTTTATCTATTTTTTATATATGAAAAATTATAATTTAATCTCCTAACTTTCATATCATTATACATAGGTTTAAAATTATTTATTTTGGGACCAAAATCATTCATTTTTATAAAATAAAAATAAAGTTCATTAGTTCAGTGCTTTGATAACCTAAAAAAAATGAATTAAATTTAAATAATTTAGAACTATTTGTAAGTAGGTGAAAAAGTTAAAACTAAAATGTAATTTCAGCCGTGTTTTTAAAAAAAAATTCTTCTTTTCTTTCCACGTGGCAGAGTGGAGGCTTGGGTGGTGGTTGCTGGCTGCTGCAATCGGCAACTAGAAATCCATCCTTATCCACCCTTTTTATATATAAAAAATTACAATTTAATCTCCTAACTTTCATATCTATATAAATAAGTCTAAAATTATTTATTCTAGGTCTAAAATTATTTATTTCCATAAAATAAAAGATAAAGTTCATTAATTCAGTGCTCTGATAACTTGAAAAAAAAATAGAATTAAATATAAATAATTTAGACCTATTTGTAAGGAGGTGAAACAATTGAGACAAAATTTTTTTTCATAAAATAAAAAATAAATTCATTAATTCAGTGCTCTAATAACCAGAAAAAATTAAAATTAAATATAAATAATTTGGACATATTTGTACGAAAGTGAAAAAGTTAAGACCAAAATACAATTTTTGCTTTTTTAGACTTAAATATAAATATGATAACTGGAGAAAAAATAATTAGACTTAAATATAAATAATTTGGACTAATAACCTGAAAAAATAATTGAAATTAAATATAAATAATTTGGACCTATTTGTTAGAAGGTAAAAAATATTGAGGCCAAAATGTAATTTCAACTTGTTTTGAACTTAAATATAAATGCGATAACTTGAGAGAAAAATTTAAATTTAAATATAAATAATTTGGACCTATTTATAAGGAGTTGAAAAAGTTGAGACCAAAATACAATTATAACTTGATAACTTGAGATTTTTTTTATTAAAATATAAATAATTTGGACTAGTAACTTGAAAATAATAATAATAAATATAAATAATTCAGACTTATTTGTAAGAAAATAAAAAAATTGAAACCAAAATATAATTTTAGTTTTTTTTGGACTTAAATATAAATATAATAATTTGAAAAAATAATTTGAATTTAAATATAAATAATTTAGACTTATTCGTCTGGAGGTGAAAAGTTGAGACCAAGATGCAATTATAGGTTTTTTTTTTGAATTTTTAAATTTAAAAAATACAGATGAGCCAAAATTTAAAAGAAAATTGGAATTAAATATAAATAATTTGGACCTATTTGTAAAGAGGTGAAAAAAATAAGACTAAAAAGTAATTTTATTTTTTGGACTTAAATATAAATATAATAATTTGAGAAAAAGATTGAATTTAAATATTAATAATTTGGACCAATTAATAAGGAGGTGAAAAGGTTGAGACCAAACGGCCATTATAGTGAGTTTTTCAATTTAAATAATGGAAATAGCAGTGGGGGTGGCGATGCTGGCTGATGCAGTTAACAGCTGGCAGCTGGCAGCTGGCAGCCCATCCCTATCTGTTGTTTATTTTTTTAAGAATACTTATATTGTAGTCTCATAACTTTTATATTTTTATAAATAGATCCATAAATCTTATTTTAGGCTCAAAATTATTCATTTTGGATCCAAATCAGCTCGAAATGTTAAATTCCAAATTATATTTTGGTTGTCACAATTCTCCCTAATTTTAAAAATTTTGTTCTAGAAATTTACATAAATAATTTTACGAATTTCATTTTATATTCGAACTGATTTGTAAGGAGGTAGAAAAGTTGGAATCAAAATGCAATTCTTATTATTTTTATGAATTTTTAAATTTCAAAATATACAGGTGAGGACAAACATTTTTTCTACTGGTTAACTAGTACTCTTATATATCGTAAGTTTAACTTAGCAAGGAGCAATTTTATTTAATTAAAATAGATTTTAAATAAAATTTAATATTAAATTGAGAAAAATTAGTTCTAGAATTTTTAGATTAGAACAAAATTAAATTCCTTTATACCTAAACTGCTATCATACTGAAAAAATTAATTCATATTTAGTTTGAATTTAATTTTTCTTATTATCTAGTAATAAATAATAGTTAATATTTTTACTTTAAATTATATGTACTTTCTAAACTACGCTCATCATTATAATACAGATCCAGTAAAATTTCCATAAGCCAAATATAATAATAGATTATGAAACACATTTTTTATTTAATAAAACTTATGTCATTTTTTTACTTTTCTAGCTTTAATTTTAGATCTTAATTTTTTATAGAAAATTATAATTTGATCCGTGGATGCGATAAAATTTACATTGAAAACTTATAATATAGTTCTTTGACTTTTCTACTATAACGATTTGCGGATACGTAGATCTCTAGAATAGAATAAAATTTTTTCTCCTGCTAAACTCACAAAATATATAGATCCAAATTATTTATATTTAGGTCTTTTTTTCAGGTTATAATCTATTTTTGAAAAACTCTTAAAAAATGATTGGATTTCTTAACATTCGTAAAAAATATATTATATTATATATATATATGGCCACTTTCAAAAAATTATGTATATATATAAATTTTGCCACCGCTTTTTTCTCTCTCCTCTCTCTGCTTTCTGTCTCCCGCAGCCCACCACTTCTCTTTCTCTGCTTTCCGTCAGTCTGTCTCCGCAGCAATCCACGACGTATTGCGCTGCATGAGAAAGACAGGGGTGTTGGTTATAATGTGGTCTATACGTATATTTTTATATTTTTATTTATTTGATTGTTCAATGTTATTGTATTAAATAAATAACAAAAATTTATCTAATTTTATATTTCTTCGTTACAGTTAAAAATAATATTTATAATTTCATTTAAACAGATTTTGGAAGTGCCCATATATATATTTAGAAATAATTGAATTAGATAATGCAGTTATATTTATGTTTAATTTTATATATTAATAAATATATATTATATAAATAGATATAAAAATACTAATCTGAAATAATACTCATTATTTTCATTTCACATAACAATACAATTCTTAAAATTACAATTCCTTTTTAAAAAAATTATTTAGTTTTTCTTTCTTTTAAAAAAATTATTTAGAGTGAACCGGATTTTGGAGAATTCTGACGAGGATTCTAAGGAAATTCGTAGAAAATTTCATTATAGTGAATAAAAGGTAGGGGTGATGACATTTATAGTCAATTTAATTTGAAATCTTAATAAAATTATTACATTTTTAAATCATCAAATTGTATGCTTGATGATGAGAATGTTAAAAGATCATGAAATTTTAAATGCATTACTTATTCTATGTTTCTTCTTTCATAGTATTTTCTCTACATTTTCATGTTAAAACTTAGATGAACATTTGAAATTGATGGCTGTGATTAGCATAAGATAAGAAATCAAATAAGACTAATATTAGGCAGACCTCACTGCCATTGCCCTAATTTCAATACATTTTTCACAATCATCTAAGTTATATTAATATTTGTATGTAAGAAGGCCAGTCATAAATATCACACCATTGATTGTCATAAATATATCCATTAAAACTGAAAAAGGATATTTCTATTATGGAGAAATTTTTGTGTGCACATTGTGTGTCATGTCATCCGTCCGCACACAAATAAAATTAAGCCACGTGGCACGATGGGCTGTTACGTAGCACTGATTTTTGGCTACATAGCACTGATTTTTTGCTACGTAAGATTACATAATATTGATGCCTTGTTATTTGAAGCTACATAGCACTAATTTCTTGCAACGTAGTACTGACTTTTGCTACGTAACACTGATTTTTTGCTACATAGGATTACGTAATATTGACGTCTTATTATCTGAAGCTACGTAGTACTGACTTCTTACTATAGAGCTACGTAAAGACGTTAATATTATGTAGTCCTATGTAGTAAAAAATCAGTGCTACATAGGAAAAGTCAGTACTACGTAGCAAAAAATTAGTGCTATGTAGCTCCAAATAACAAGACATCAATATTATGTAGTCTTACGTAGCAAACAATCAATGCTACGTAGCAAAAAATCAGTACTACGTAGCAAAAAATCAGTGCTACTTAACAGCCCATCGTGCCACGTGACTTAATTTTATTTGTGTGCGGACAGATGACATGGCACACGTTGTGCACACAAAAATTTCTCTTCATCATGTGTTTTTATGAGTTTTCTAAGCTCTAATTAAAACCAGATGATCCCAAGTTATATTTGCATATTAATGTACAAATTTTTATGTTAAATTATGTTTTTTTATGAAATATTTGATATTTTTGTGATGTATGAGCATGTTTTATATGGTAGTAAACAAATTACACCAATTAGAAAAAGAATAAGATAAATCAATCTAAATTGCTGAGAAATGATTAAATTTATTATACTTAGAGAGGTGATTACAATTGAGATAAATATTGCCAATAATGACTAAAACGTGAAAATTAATAATTTTATTTGTAATAGTGATAATGTATACTTTCTTTGAATAAAATAATAGTTATAAATCATAGATGCAATAATTGAATTAAAATATTGGGAGTCTCATGATAGTCACTCTTGCCTGCTCGAGCTATGATTTAACTATTAATAACTGTGGCATGACATTGACTTTAATTTGATAAATACCACGAGATGATAAAAATTATGAAATGAAAATATCATAAGGTGATAAAGACAATGGAAGTGATCACAATATGCCTTTAATAAAACTTTTTCAAGAGTATGTAATTAATTTGAAATTTTTATTTGTGTTTTCAATTATATTTCACATAATTTCTCAGTATATCCTAATTAATACATATTTTATGTATTCAACCTTGTATTTTGTTAACGCATACTTATCTTGCTCTTTTATTAACAAGTGTTTGGGATCAAGACAAAATCACTATGAGAATATAGGCTTAAATCTGTAATTTCTCAAGATTTTCTCTCGCTCTTACAAAATAGTATAATAAAGGGTAAATAGCATCTAGGTCCCTCTAGTTTGATCGTATGTGCATAGTTGACCAAGGACCTATATGCATATTTCATCAAATTAGAGGACCAATTTGCTACATTTAAATATTCGAAGGACCTACTTGCACATACGATTAAACTAGAGGGACCCAGATGCTATTTACCCTATAATAAATTCTCTAACTATTTGGCCCACTTGGCTTTACACATGACAACTATCGAGCCCTCTTCTTCGCCTATAAAAAGAAGAAACAACTCTCCAAAGAACAGATAGAAGACTTTTTGAGAAATTGCTTATTCATTTCTTCTCCTTTCTCCGGCCCTCTCAAAACAAATTTTCCATCAAGAATGAAGTTAGAATGTCACTGAAGTTGTGCACAGAATTGTTGAACTTAGAACTAATCTTGGTACTATTCGAAGAATCTTGTCAGGCTTAGATTTAAGATGCTTTCATAGGATCTTGGCCACATTCACCAGATTTTGGCCGTTCATGTCAAATCTTGGATCTTTGCTTTTAATTTAGCCTCTATTATGGTTATTAATTTCTTATGAAATCACTCGCTCACCTCGATAGATTATTATACAACTGTAACACCTTCTGTCGTTGACGTCTTTATCATCACCGGTAACTGTCGGTCTTCCCTTGACTGACACTGATCTTCGTTTCTGCCGTTGAGCAAGCAAGTCAGCTCGTTGTCGCCAGCTTTTTCCAAAAGTTTCATCTACCCTGGTTGTTTTAAGTCTACAGACCCTAAACACCATTCTCGATGGTCTGGGTGAGAGCGAAACTAAATGAAAAAATGCTCTTCGACATCCCAGGTTTTGTTATCATTATATTTAAATTCTTTTTTATTATGGTATCTTTATTTTCAGCCTCCAAAGCCTTTGGACAACATCATCGTGCATTCTCGCCCTTATTTGAGGATTGCCTCCACATGTTCCCCAAAGTTTCCAGCTACCGAAATGACGCCAGCGACGCTTCAATCCATTATTTCTCTCTCCTTGATGAGAATCACGAAAATGTCACCGTCAACCATTTTTCTCACGAATATCTCCGGCTATCATCTCTTGGTCGGCCAACGTTGACCACAACATTGGTGACAAACTCTAGTGAATGGCGAGATGTACACGACATTTTACCAAAACATCGGTCATGATGTTTTTCTCTAGCATACATGCGGTGAGTTAATGGCATAATTATAATTTGAGGTTCCTAATTTCAATATTATTTCATGTAATTTGTTTCTTACTATTTTAACATTATTTTCATCTTTGAAGTTTCTAGAGGCTTTCATCATCTTCGCCTATGCTCGAGATCATGTGCACCCCGGTGTTTCCCAAAGTTTTTAGATCGCCAAAACTATGCCAGTGATGCCCATAAATTAAAGGTTTTTAATTCGCTGACCACCTCTAAGGTTTTTGGACTAGACCACCATGCTCGAGGCATGCTCCTCGGCATTTTCCGAAGTTCTCCGGTCGTTGAAACGATGCCGGTGACGGCTATATCTATTTTCTCTCTCCTAGCCCAAAAACCACGAAAAAACATAGGCCGCCGGCCGGTTTTCTCGCCGGCAAGCTTCTTCCACCGCCTCTCTCGGTGATCTGCCAGCGCCGGCCACAACATCGGCAACTAATTCCGTTGGCTGCCGAGGCCTCTCCGAGGTTTCTCCAAACATTGGCCACGTCGTCTCCCACTTGTATGCAGGAAGATGAAACAATTACAGGACCGGGTTTATATTTTCAGCTTTATTACACTTAGGTCCTTTTAATAGTTATTAATTGTATTTTCAATACGATTTAATGTATTTTTCTCTTATAATTCCCACGAAAAAACTTATACATTTTAGTGGATCTTTTTGCACTGCCTAGCCCGTAGATATAAAACAATTCTCTCCGAATCACATGAATTTGATATTATTTTTTTATTTACAATTTTTTTCTTATTAAAAGCTCCAATCTTTCGATTTACCCCACATAATATTGTATAAATTTAAATATTTGTATTTAATTATAAAATGTGTATTTAGCTATTTAAATATATATTTTGCATATTTGTCACACATTCAATTTTTAAATATATTTTATAAATTAAATTATGTTTCACGTGCATAAATCATATTGAATTTAAGTAGCCTTATTCTAAAGTTTTTTATAATGTGATTTATTATATTATTCAAATGCATAAGAAATATATTTGAATATACAATATGCATAATTCATAAATTTAGACATTTAAATTATTTTTTAAATATACTTATATTGTATTCAAATACATATGAGCAGTAATTGCAGGAGCATATAAATAATTTAAATTTCAAATTTTAAAAATATTAATTAAACTTAAATAATTGCATCAGCCATTTAATAATATGTATTTATTGAAAATTGCATAATTTGGTAGTAGTTACCATCAATAATTGGTAACTTCTATTACATTAACATAGGGAATGACTTCTAGGGCAGTTCTATATATAGAAAGAAGGTAAAAGTGAAAGCCATCTAAGTTCGAGTCAAGATCGACACGGTTCAAGTTTAGCTCGTTGATTAATTTAAGATGTGGGAATTTTTGTGCTTTTATTAATTAATTTATTAATTTGAGAAGATAAATTTGAGATCAATTTAAGTAATTACAAATTAGCCATATTTTGAACATGCACTTATTTGATTTAATGAAGAAGATTAGGGTTTTATTGTTATAAATAGGCTTGGTCTTCTTTCTCCCCTCACATGTTGTAGTTTTTGCCTATCGATAATCGCTAGTCTAAGAAAAGAATGAGAAGTAGCTATAACTCAACCTAGCCCTAAAGCCAAGATGAGGAACAAGTGTTGGATGAAATTATAGAATGTCTAGTATTTTTTATTTTTTGTAAATGTATTTACATTTTTAGAGGTAACAACAGTCCAGTCGATTACTTTGCTAACGGGACAGTAAGTAGGAATTTTGTTTGGATGAGGGACATGTCTCTTTCCATAATTTGTTGTAGTCTCCTTTGAGGAGATATAACTTGATGTAGTCTGACTGTACTTTTATTTTATTTTTTTAGGGATAATTACCTACATGTCACATAATTTAGTTTTATTTATGCCTTACCCATCTATTCTTAGTTAATTACATTATGCACACTCAAAATATTATAAATTAAATCTTACATACACACATTTTAACTTATTTCTATTATAATGAGTAATCATAATTTTATAATAACCTAACTATAGTTAGATTACAAAAAATCTGAGTCGTTCATCATATTATTTTAAGGATATTTAAATATATTTTGAATGAAAATCCTAAAACCTTAATGTTTAGGTGGCGGCAAAGGAATGAGACATCTGCGACGTGAATTAATTTTAGGACAAATCAGCGCTTTAGTATAGTATTGAGGAAGAGAAAAATATGTACTATTAAGAGTAAAAATATAATTTTAATGGTTTACTAACAGAGACTTTTTTATTTCAAATAGATTTTGATTGAGTTTTAACTCAAGTGTGTGTATGTAAGATTTTATAATATTTTGATTGAGTTTTAACTCATATTAAGAATGGATGAGTAAGACATAAATAAAACTAAATGGTGTGACATATAAATAATTATTATTTTTAATTTATATGAAGACTAGCGCCACCTTTTAAATGAGAAATGAACAAGAAGGGAAAGATCCGATCTACATTTACCAAAGAAGATTTGAGATACCTGTGATGAAATTAAATATTTTTATAGACCTTATGTCGCAATCGGATATGATATTTATTTTAGGCAATTTAATTTCATGGACGTAGATCTTCCGATTTTGGATTATTCTTCTTATAACAGATTGATTTAGCTCAAATCAATTTCAAGTTAATTAGAAATCTGACTCAACTCGACTAGCATCTAATTTTGAATTGTCTTAAACTTTGATTGAGCAAACTAAAATCTCTGAGTGAATTAATAATTATATTAAAAAAAAATTTAACTAACCTTCATTGAGTTTCGCCTAACACACAATATTTTAACCATTACATCTCGTATTCTATTTATAAGAATAATAAATAACTATATAAATATATATATATATATATATATATTTATGTATATTTATATTATAAATAAGTCATATTAATTTTATTTAAAGAATTCAAGTCGAGTTCAATCCAAACTAATTTCATTTGAGTATAGCTTGGACGTGACTTGGTAAAATTATGAATTATATAAAATAACTCAATTAAAACTCGGCTTAATGAACTTAACTCAAATTTAAGTAAATATTAATTTAAATATAGAGCAACCCAAACTCTCATAATTGATGGGGAGAATAATTGAGAGACTAGGATATAAAAATTAGCAGTAATGTTTATTTTTTTGATAGAGAAACTTGCAGTAAATTAGCGGGCCAAGATATGGCTTTTAGTTTTTTTGTTTTAAATTTTAGGGTAAATTATAAATAGATTTCTGTTGTTTGATCATATGTATAAGTAGGTCTATTTTTTTAAAAATTGCTCAAATTGGTCTATTAGTTTCAGGTAATATGCAACTAGATCCAAAATTCAGATTTAACAGCTAAAAAAATATGAAATGATATTTTTACCGTTAACATCTTCTCTCTTCTCTTATCTCTCTCGCAGTCGCAGGGGAGCGTGATGCCCTCTCTCTCTCACAGTCACAGGGGAGCATGAGACCAATGCAGGTGTTGGAGAACGTGATGGCGGCGCAGGTGCATGGGAGTGTGAGGGAGGCGCAGGTGTAGGGGAGCGTGACCGCAGCTCCGGCGAAGATTGGTCTCCCGGTGCCTTCGTCGGTCGCCATTGGCCTTGCCCTTACCTTCTATGGGCTCCGTCGTTGTAGAGTCGACAAACAGTGCGTGCGGCGCTGGCGAGACTCTGCCTGCGATGCCGAGAGAGAGAGAGAGAGAGTCTTAAGGGTCAAAATATTATTTCATATATTTTTTTATTGTTAAATTTAAATTTTGGACCTAGTTGCATATTATCTACAATTAATGGACAAATTTGAGCAATTTTGAATAAATTAGACCTAATTGAACATATCATCAAACAACAGGTAATAATTGCAATTTACCCTAAATTTTATTATCAAGAGGGATGGCTTTTAGTTGCGCAGCGAATTAAGGGGAACCCATGCAGTGAACGCGTTTCCCGCTGACACGGCTTTGTTCTCACTTCTCACGGGGGATGACCGGCTCGATCGGTAACCATGAAATATTAATGAATGCAGAGGCAACCATCCAAAATAAAAAATAAAATAAATAAACACAGTGAGGCTTTTTGGGCATTGATGGCTTTCAGACCAGCTTTTGTTCTCACTCTAAACTAAAATCAATAACAAAATAATATAAATTTAAAAAAATAATAATAATAAATATTTTTTATTATATTTTACATAATAAAAATATTATTTTATTTTCCTTAATTAATTATTTTTAATATACTTATCAACTTTATTTTACACTTTAAATCAAAAAGCTCAATTATATTTTAATTTAAAATATAAAATAAAATAAATAGTTTTATTAAAAATAATTAAATATATGAAATAAAATAACATTTTTTATATTAATATATATATAATATAATAAAATTTATTTTTATTATTATTATTTAAATTAGTATCATTTTTATCTTGAATTTAGTTCTTGTAAAGTAAAACTTAAAATTAAAATTATTATTGACATGATTTTGAATCAGTTTGAGCACAGCTCAAAATAAAATAAAATTTTTTTAATTTAATTTTAAAGTTCATTATGGAGATAAATTAAATTTAAGTAATAGATTAATTTTTAATTTATTAATCAAAATATTAGTTATAACTTTTTTTATTCAATTAATTTAAATCATGAAACATCTATTTATTGATAAAAAAAATATGAAACTTTGATGGTTACAATGATCTGACAAATATAAAATTAGTGATTTTGCTAATCATTCGAGCAATCTTTAAGGCCTAGTTTGATGCGAGAACCAAAATGATACTAATTTAAATAATAATAATAATAATAATAATAAATAATTTTTTTAATTATTTTACATAAATTTTAATATAAAAATATTATTTTACTTCACATACTTAATAATTTTCAATAAGAATATCAACTTTATTTCATATCCTAAACTAAAATACTCGATTCAAATATTTTAATTTAGGATGTGAAATAAAGTTGATATTTTTATTAAAAATTATGGAGTATTTGAAGTAAAATAATATTTTTTATATTAGAATTTGTGTAAAATAATTAAAAAAAATATTCATTATTATTATTGTTGATGCAAAAAATGCATCACCATGGAGAGAAATGAGACAATAATTTTTACGTGGAAACCCGAGTGTCCCGAGGGAAAAACCACGACGCCGTCCAGGCGATTTGAATCCACTAATTGAATCTCCTCTTACAAAGCTTGATCTCTAAATGGAGACCGAATAAGTACAAGAGGGATAGAGAGAGAGGGGTAGCTCAGCCCAAGAGAGAGAGAGGAAGCCCTCGGTTCTTAGAGAGAACAATCTCCCCTTTATTTATAGCTTGGAGAGAAAGGGACATAGTAGGTCTAGTCTGCCACATTTGACACCTACTCCTGCAAAGGACGATTAGGGAGTGAGCTCCCATGTTGTCTTAAATGCTGAGTGACACAGTAGTACGGAGGATCCGATCTTGTCATATCTCTTTGAGCTGCTGTTCGGCAAGGGGCTGCTGTTGAGCTGCTGTTCGACAAGAGGCTGCTGTTGAGCAGCTGTTAGGCAAGGGTGTTAGAGAAGGTTCTAACATGTCCCCCTCCAGGATATAACGTGCATTGATGTACATGCTAATTTTCATCATGCTGATTGGATGGACCTCAATGAAATCCTTCCTGCAGAGTCATCAGTTTCGACATAGTTGGGCTGCTTCGTGGAAGCTGCAGAGAAGAGCTGTTAGAGGAGAGTTGTTCGACGAAAGATTTTAGAGAAAAGATTACTCCCTGTAGAGTCGTTAGCTCGTCATGGTTGAGCTGCTTCGTGGAAGCTGCTGAGAAGAGTTGTTAGAGGAGAGCTGTTTGACGAGGGATTTTAGAGAAGAGATTACTCCCTGCAGAGTTATTAGCTCGTCATGGTTAAGCTAGTTCGTGGAAGTTGTAAAAAAGAGCTGTTCGATGAGGAGTTTTAGAGAAAAGACTACTCCCTGTAGAGTCAGCTCGTCATGGTTGAGCTACTTCGTAGAAGCTGCAGAGAAGAGCTGTTAGAGGAGAGCTATTCGACGAGGGGATTTAGGGAAGAGATTACTCCCTACAGAGTCATTAGCTCGTCATGGTTGAGCTGCTTCGTGAAAGCTACAGAGAAGAGCTGTTAGAGGAGAGCTGTTCGACGAGGGGTTTTAGAGAAGAGATTACTCCCTGCAGTCGTTAGCTCGTCATAGTTGAGTTGCTTCGTGGAAGCTTCTGTTTGAGAAGAGGTTTTAGGGAAGAGGTCACCCTTAACTCTTAGTCGCTGAGCTGCTATGGTCATAAGTTGGGACTTTGAAAAGGGGATTGCCCTTGACTGCCCATCGCCGAGCTGTCTTGACAATAAGTTAGGACTTCGAGAAGGGGTTTTAGGGAAGAGGCCACCCTTGACTCTCAATCGTTGAGTTGCTATGATCGTAACCTGGGACTTCGAGAAGAGGATTGCCCTTGACTGTCCGTCGCCAAGCTGTCTTGACCATAAGTTGGGACTTCGAGAAGGGGTTTTAGGGAAGAGGCCACCCTTGACTCTCAGTCGCCGAGTTGCTATGGTCGTAAGCCGGGACTTCGAGAAGGAGATTGCCCTTGACTGCCTGTCGCCGAGATGTCTTGACCATAAGCTGGGACTTTGAGAAGAGGTTTTAGGGAAGAGGCCACCCTTGACTCTCAGTCGTCGAGTTGCTATGGTCGTAAGCTGGGACTTTGAGAAGGGATTGCCTTTGATTGCCCGTCGCCGAGTTGTCTTGACCATAAGTTGGGACTTCGAGAAGGAGTTACCCTTGACTCTTAGTTGTCGAGGCGCCATGATCGTGAGCTGGGACCTCGAGAAGGGGATTGCCCTTAACTGCCTGTCACCAAGCTAGCTTGACCATGAGCCAGGACTTCGAGAATGAGTTTTTAGAGAAGGGAACACTCATAGTGAGGTATCGGTCCTGCGTGAGGGCACCACTATTGATGCAAAAAATGCACCACCACAGAGAGAAATGAGACGACAATTATTACGTGAAAACCCGAGTGTCCGGGGGAAAAACTACGACGCCGTCCAGGCGATTTGAATCCACTAATCGAATCTCCTCTTACAAAGCTTGAACTCTAAATGGAGACCGAATGAGTACAAGAGGGATAAAGAGAGAGGGGCAGCTCAGCCCGAGAGAGAGAGAGGGGAAGCCCTCGGTCCTTAGAGAGAACAATCCCCCCCTTATTTATAGCTTGGAGAGGAGGGGACATAGTAGGTCTAGTCTGACACATCTGACACCTACTCTTGCAAAGAACGATTAGGGAGTGAGCTCCCATGCTGTCTTAAATGCTGAGTAGACACAATAGTACGGAGAGTACGATCTTATGATATCTCTTTGAGCTGCTGTTCGGCAAGTGGCTGCTGTTGAGCTTCTGTTCGACAAAAGGGCTGCTGTTGAGCAGCTGTTCGACAAGAGATGTTAGAGGAGGTTCTAACAATTATTGTTATTTTTTAAATAAGTGTTTTAATCCTCGCCCAAAACAGGACTTAAAAGTCCAGCCATGGAGCAAGAAAACAGGGGATTGAAAGAACGAAAGAAGAGCGAGATAAAAGAGAAACAGAGTTGATTAAAACATCCTTTGAAAAATAGGTATGGAGGCGAAATTGAAGGATGGACCAAATCCTAGCCTCACGGACAATCTTAAAAATAGCAGGCGAAAATAAAGCCG
Organism: Apostasia shenzhenica; assembly: GCA_002786265.1. NCBI lineage: Eukaryota > Viridiplantae > Streptophyta > Magnoliopsida > Asparagales > Orchidaceae > Apostasia > Apostasia shenzhenica. The sequence continues at coordinate 1,125,232 of KZ454132.1, forward strand.
ACATAATGAAGATCGGAGAAATAGAGCAGAGGACCCCTTCTCCGTCTTCCTCCATGGCAGCACAGAAATCATAGAGGCTATCATCTGCCTGAAACTTGGAAGCCTTTAGTCCTCCATCATCGCTAAAAGAAAGGAAAACAAGGAATGAAGGAGACGTGCGGAGAAGTGTGAGAATTGATTCTATTGAACCGTGAAGAAGAAGAAGAGAAAGGAGGCAGCTTGTAGGTAATGGTTTCTATTCTATCGTCCTTATCCTCTTTTTATTATTAAAATGATGAGCCATGAGCCACGTGAAAAGGACTGTAGTTTATCTGCGAGCTCCACTATAAGGTTTGGTGGGCTTTCTGAGCTTTACGGCTTCCCCTGTTTTAAAATCTGTGTTTCTTTTTTTTTTTTTAATGAAAGAAATCTGTGTCTCTTGATAATGATCTGTGGGACAGAGACTCGATGGCTTTTTGGTCCAAATGACACACCAGTGGCAGATCCGATAGAAAGATAGCTGCTTCCTTCCCCTTTCATCGATCGTCCTCTAGGGTTTTCGTAGATTGATCGGGCCGGTGGTTTGGTGGCAGTGAAATTTTGTTTTTCTCTTCGAAGGTATTCCTTCTTCTGTGTGGATAACTTCTAGGATTTAACCTTTTCCCCCTTCTCCTCCTCTTCTTCTTTTTTTAACACCACGAATCATGGGAGTCGCAATTACTTCAATCTGTCTCTTTCGTCATGAACGATCTGTAATAAATTTCTTAATCAATAAATGCTTCATGCCTAGGCCCTTTGTTAATTGAGACTTCCAACTTATTAATGTCGCTTCCGAGAAGTAGCCATGTTCCCTCAATCTTTGTCGTCTTTTTATGAAAACCCAAATCTTGCATCCTTGAGCCCGTGAATCTCTGCTGTTCGGATGCCCATTTTGATTTGCTCTTTCCTTGCTTTTTTCTGCTCTCCAATTTCTCTGAATCTCGAGTTAATTTTTCTGCAGATCGAATGGCTAAGGACTATCCTGGGTCTCCGAAGATCCACCAGCTGGAATCAAGGAGGCAGCGACTCACCTTGATCCTTGCAGTAAGCGGCCTCTGCGTCGTCTTTTACGTCCTCGGCGCATGGCAAAACTCCGGCATTCCCAAGCCTAACCATTCCGATGTCTCCAAACTGGGCTGCGACGACGCCGGCCGGGCCGCCGTGCCGGCAACTGCTCGGCCAGCCTCCAGCGCTGTGCAGTCCTCCGTAACATCTGAATCTACCCTTGATTTCGATGCTCACCACCAGCTTGAGCTCAAAGATACCTCTCCAATGGTGGGAAAGTTCTCACCTTGTCCCATGAACTTCAGCGAATACACTCCCTGCCAGGACCGAACCAGAGGGAGGACCTTCACGAGAGCAATGCTGGTTTACAGAGAACGCCATTGCCCGGCCAAAGACGAGCTCATCCGATGCTTGATCCCCGCTCCTCCAGGCTATCGGACGCCACTCAAGTGGCCGCAGAGCAGAGACTACGCTTGGTACCACAACATCCCTCACAAAGAGCTCAGCATTGAGAAGGCCGTTCAGAACTGGATCCAGGTTGAGGGCGACCGATTCCGGTTCCCCGGCGGCGGCACGATGTTCCCCCACGGCGCCGATGCTTACATTGATGATATCAATAACCTGATTCCGTTGACTGATGGAAGTATTAGAACTGCTCTCGATACTGGCTGCGGAGTAAGTTATGCATCTTAATCTGATCTTTCTTTAGTTCATGAAATCCACTAACGAGTGGGTTTCTGATCTTAGGTGGCAAGCTGGGGGGCTTATCTTCTCAAGAGGAACATCTTGGCTATGTCTTTCGCTCCGAGAGATACTCACGAGGCGCAGGTGCAGTTTGCGCTGGAGCGGGGAGTTCCTGCCATGATCGGGATCATGGCGTCGATGAGGATTCCATACCCTGCAAGATCGTTCGACATGGCTCACTGCTCTCGCTGCTTGATCCCTTGGCATGCCCATGGTGCGTAACTCCATTGCTCTGTTAGTTCATTTTTGCCTAAAACTTGATTCTCTGTGTACACCGCCATCAACTATTATGTCAAAATTAGATCTTTATTGCATTTTTAAGGTAACTATTCGCTGAAGAAGACTGTTATTGGAAGTTAGCCTAAAAATTGCGTCTTTGTTACTTGATTTTGTGGATAATGCTTGCAAAAGACGCTCTATTTTGATCTTTTTGTTGGCTTCAGATGGCCTGTTCCTAATTGAAGTGGACAGAGTTCTTCGACCTGGAGGATACTGGATTCTCTCTGGCCCTCCCATCCACTGGAAGAAATACTACCAAGGATGGGAGAGAACCCAAGAAGATCTGAAGCAGGAGCAGGATTCGATTGAAGAAGTCGCGAAGAGAATTTGCTGGAAGAAGGTGATCGAGAAGGAAGATCTTGCTGTTTGGCAGAAACCCATTAACCACAGAGAGTGCATTGAATCAAGGAAACTGTATAAAACTCCCCATATCTGCAAGAATGACAATGCTGATGCTGCTTGGTAACCAGTTATATACATTTACTTCACACTCATGTTTCCATTTGACCGATTGTGATCTTCATGGATCAATTTTTTCTCTACAGGTATAAGAAAATGGAGACATGCATAACCCCATTGCCGGAAGTGAGTAACGATGAAGATGTTGCTGGTGGAGAGCTGCTGAAGTGGCCGGAGAGGGCATTCGTTGTTCCTCCTAGAATTAGCAGTGGGACTATCCCCGGTGTTACCCCGAAGAAATTTGACGAAGATAACGTGATGTGGAAGGAGAGGATTGAATACTACAAGAAACTAATACCGACTTTAACCCAAGGGCGTTACAGAAATGTGATGGACATGAACGCAAACCTTGGCGGCTTTGCTGCGGCGATGGAGAAGTTCCCGGTGTGGGTTATGAACGTCGTCCCGGTGAACTCAGATCGCGATACGTTGGGAGTGATCTATGAAAGGGGATTCATCGGCACTTATCATGATTGGTGTGAAGCGTTCTCTACATATCCTAGAACTTATGATTTCATCCATGCAGATGGTGTCTTCAGCATCTATCAAGACAGGTTAGACAAATAATGTCTTATGCTGATCGTGTTTTCATTACATTCTATTAAGGAGGCATTTGGTTCAGTGTTATCTCAATATTATGTTATGTTATCTTTAGAAATTAATTGTTTGGTTTAATAACATTTTTAAATAACATTATAATTAATTACAAAAATGCCATTACATGATGACATCTAGATGTCACTCCAAATTGGGCGACATCTCAAGATAACACCATCAATTTGACATTATAATGTCAATAACTTTCAACTAAACAAAAATAATTTAGATAACATTGATATTTTCTAATATCATAACATTGAACCAAACAAATGTCTATTGATGAATAACAATGACATTTAGATAACATGACATCTAAATAACATTGATATTGAGATAACACTGAACCAAACGCCCCCTAAATAACATCTCATTTAACTCTTAAGTAACGAAGTCATTCCTAATAGTTTCTTGCTATGTCTTTTGGCCTTCCTTTTTTTCCTTTTGTATCGGTAAAATCTAGTAATACAATAGTAAGTTTCAAAAAAATCTAGTAACACAATTCATTTTACAAGAGGTTTTATTAGCCTACGATTTATATGTCCAAATTATATAAGATGACTTTTTCTGAGCTTATCTTGAATTGAAGTTATTCTAATTTTCTCATACATATACTCACTCTTTACTTTGTTCTTTCATGGATATCTGTTCATCTGCTTTAGCATTCTCATTTTTATGACTTATTTTATTTATATGTTTTGTTTTATAAACTGCTATTTAGCACCATGTAATATTGCTAGTCTTACTATAATCGTATAAAATCTTTTATTGAAGAATGGAGAATGTTTCTCTATTATCCCCACCCAGGCAGAGTCAGACTTAGGTGAAAATCCTATAAATCTTCGTTGAGCCACCAAGAACAGTCACCCGTTTATTTTCAACTTTTGGAGTCGTGCATCTACTTTTGGGTATAATACGGCTCGACAAATCTCGTGTCTGAAATTGTAGGTGCGACGTAGCTTACATTCTGCTGGAGATGGATAGGATACTGAGGCCGGAGGGGACGGTGGTGTTCAGGGACGCGGTGGAGGTGCTGGTGAAGATTCAGGCGATCTCGTCGGCGATGAGGTGGGACAGCAAGATCATGGACCATGAGAGCGGACCGTTCAATCCTGAGAAGATCCTCATCGCTGTGAAGAGCTACTGGACTGGTGAAGCCTCCTCCAATGGCCAATAGCTTCTCCTCATTCCTCTTCATTCTTTTCTTTTTTTTTCTTTTTAAATTTCAATTTTAAGGGCATGAAGGACTGATTCTAGTAGATGTGAAGTTTTGGGTTTTTTTCCCTCATCAATAGTCTAATTGTTGGGCAACTTCTTGTTCAAGCTTTTTGGATGAATTTGCTTAGGTTAAAAGAGAGAATATGTCATTAAATGTAATTAAAAATTTTGATTTTTAACTTAAAATATGTGTGAAAATAAAATAAAATTTATTTTAATGTTAAAGTTTGCTCTTTAAGTATTTGCTTAGGCTCTGTTTGCTTAGGCTCTGTTTGGTAATAAGAAAAAAAAAAGAAGATTTAGTTGAAATTTTTAGTCATTTTTGAAAAATGTGTATGATGTGAAATAAAGCAAGTTGATTATATTAAAAATTGTATAGGATGTGAAATAAAGTTGATTGATTTATTGAGAATTGTGTTGGATGTGAAATAAAGTGATTGTTTAATGTTGGAATTCGTGTGAGATGAGATATAAAATAATTTTTTATGTTTTTTTTTAAATAAATTTAAGATTTTGGCCATGGCTAATTTTAGCCATGATTTTTAGCCCATTGCCAAACAGGGTCTAAGAGTTCGGTGACTAGAATTAGAATTCTGTTTTGGCGGAGAGCTTGCAATGCGACAAATATGAAAATTATTTTTCGGGGATGGTAGCGGAGGGATTAACAAAATTTTAATGTTTATCTCAGGCCTAGGTTTATTGTGTACACTATGTGTAATGCTTTGTATTACGCTTTGTATTACGGTGAATAATACATTCGATTATAATAACTATCATATATAAAGATTGTTTGCTTTAGTTCGAAGGAACTGTCTGAATTGAGTGTTTTTTAAAAAAATTGTCTGTCTTAGAATAACTCTACCTCAAATAAATTTAATTACAAAGTTTTCATTAATAGTTTTACAGTTTTGTTCCAATGATTCTTTTATAAATTGGGATCATATATAGCTAATACGAGATATTTCATTTTTCTGTCTTCTTAATTCTCATTGTTCACTAAAGCTCTGGCACGATGACCAAAATCAAGACAAATAGTTAGTTTAAAAACAGTAATAATAATAATAAATAATTTTTTTTTAATCATTCTACACAAATTCTAGTATAAAAAATATTATTCTACTTCATATATTCAATAATTTTTAATAAAAATATTAATTTTATTTTATACTCTAGATCAAATTACTCGATTCGTAATATTTTTTTATATTAAAGCTTATGTAGAATGATTAAAAAAATTTATTTATTATTATTATTTTTTTTAAACTAATATAAGTTTGGTTCTAATTTTAGTCCTCATGTCAAACAGGACTTAAGTCTACTTGGGGCAGGACCTTCTCCTTATACTAAGAGATTCTTTTTGTTTGGGTCATCACTCTGAGATAGGGCTGTTACCAATCCGATTTCGAGCCGAGCCACTACCGGCTCGAAATCGGATTGATCACATTTCGATCGACTCGAGCTCGATTGGGTTCGACTTCGAGCCGACTCGAGTCTATTTCAATCGACTTCGAGCCAAATTCGATTCATTTTCGAGCCGGCTCGAAAATGAATCAAATCTCAATTTTTTTTGAGCCGATCTCGAGAGTTTCGGGTAAGCTCAACTCGATCCGACTCGAGATCGGATCAGTTAATAATAAATATATATATATATTATATATTTAATATATATTATTCATATATTATAATATAAAATGTATTTTAATTCGAGCCGATTTCGAGCTGGATCGAGCCGAGCCTACCCGACTCAAAATCAGCTTGAAATTATTACTGAGTCAAATTTTTAGCTCGTTAATCGGCTCATTTAAATTGACTCAATTTCGATTCGATCTCGATCTTCGATCTATATTAACACCCTTGCTATGAGATTACTATGGGTTCACTGTACTCAAATTCAATGTAGTGATGTCTTATTTTTTTCTCAATTTTAAGATTTTTTACATAAATTTATTCTTTATTTATTTTTCTTATCGCCATCCCTTTTGTTTGAACGTAAAAATAAAGGGGGGTTTTTACATACAGGACATAAAATTTACATGAAATTACATATTTCACTATTAATTCATAAATATTACCACTATCACACCATATTCATTTAAATTTTACGCATTTCACATATTTCACATTATATTTCTTTAATGGGACTCACATTTCTAAATTGGCCTTGATCTTAACTATATTATTAATATATTAATTAAATACTATAAATAAATTAATTTATATAAATAACAATTTAAATATTTATGAATTTATATATTTTAATTTATTTATCTTATTTAAAATTTCCAATTAGGGTGCCGAATTTAAATCCATGTGATTATAATTTTTAATTGAAGTAAGAAAATTGATGTATTTATAGTAAAAAAAATAAAAATATATATTAGAATTTAAATATTAATAAATTTATATATTTTAATTTACATATAATATCCTATGTATAATTTACAATTTAAATATCCTATGAAATATGTGAAATATGTGAAATACGTAAAATTTAAATGAATATGGTGTGGTAGTGGTAATATTTATGAATTAATGGTGAAATGTGTAATTTCGTATAAATTTTATGTTCTATACTTAAAAATCCCAAAAATAAAATACAATTACTCCAAGAAAACAAAAAGTAAAATAAATTATATTCTAAACTTTTTGTTAAATATAAAATAAATATTTTAAGAAAATGACTGGCTCGTTTTAAATTTGAACGAATAGTAGGTCATGATGCCGACTAGTGGGTCAAGTTGCCCGGGTTCCCATTTTATTTTTCAAAGGGATAATTACATCGAGGTCTCTAAGATTTAACGCTTAATTATCTCTAAGTTTAACTGGTTATCTGAGTTTTAATAAATTATCAAATAAGTTTTTTTTTATTTTATTATTAATTTTTTTTAAAATTACTATTATACTCCTAGGTCTCTCTTTCCTTCCCGCCTCTCTTCTCCCGATCGGCGCGCACAGGCGACGCCGCGGAGCTGTCGGCGGGTCCGGCGGCAGCGCGGCGTGTGGCGGGTCTCGCTGCCTTCGCCCGTGCGTGTCGATCAGGAGGACAGTGCGCCGACGGGTCGCGCGACCGTCACCCATGGGCCTCTCTCTACTCCCCGCCTCTCTCTCTCTCCTCCCGATCCCCGTGCATGAGCGACGGCCATGCGACTCTCCGGCGGCTGCGCGGGCACCACGCTGTAGCCAATGGGTCGCACACGCCACGCGGTCGTCGGACCCGTCGGCGGCCACACGGCGTTGCCCGTGCTCGCCGATCGGGCAGAGAGAGAGAGGCGGAGAGAAGAGAGAGGGAGTTAGGGGTATATAGGTAATTTGAAAAAATTTAATAATAAAAAATTTAATAATTTATTAAAATTCAGAACCTCAATGTTATAATTTTAAAAATATAGATTTGTGTGTTATTAAGCTAAATTCAGTGATCTGGGTGTAATTATTCTTTTCCAAATAATACGCAACTAACAGTTTACCTTTTTTATCGATTATAAAAAAAAACGTTTACTTTTTTTATCAATAAAAAAATTGATTTACTTTTCAAAAAAAAATGATTTTATTTTATAGAATATTTACTTATTTAATTGAAATGCGTGAAATGTCAAATTTAGCCGGCCTGAAGGGTACGCGCAACTGATTATTAAATTTATGGATTTTATATTATTCTATTATTAAATGCCAATTCATATTTTGTAAAACAGCCATTCAGTCAAAAATAACTAAAATGTTTAAATTTTACAAGGTGGATTAAGAATTATTGATGGATTATATTATATGTAAATATATATATATATACACACGTGTGAATAAAAATAATTTTTAAATAATATTTTTAGTGAACAAAGTGAAATAAAATTATTATTAAATAACTATACTGTTAAAATAAATAAATTTTTTTTTGAGCTCAATATAAAAATAATTATTGCACAAGAAATAAAAATAAAATAAAATAAAAATATTTATTCTATTCAAGTAAACGTGCCCTCAGTTAATTTCAATTAAAACTTGTTAATTTAAATTGCGTTGTACTCTTATTTGATTGGGTGTTAAATTTAGATAAGAAAAGAAAAAATATTTTATTTTATAGTGTTGATGAAAAAAAAAATTAATATTACAAAGTGCGTGTAAGATGTGAAATAAAATTAATTTTAAAGTTAAAACTTTAAAATCAAAATTGAAATCATTTGAGAAAATATATACTAACAATAATTAAATTAATCATATGTTTGACAAAATTTGATTTTTCTTGAATTATTTTATGATAAATTATTCAAGTAGCGTTTTCTAGAAAGACTAATTAATTTGGTCAACAAATACGTTGTCGCCAATAACGAGTCTAAATTTGCCAAAATTTAAAGTCAGTTTTCAAAGTTTAAAATGAATTTAATTCAAGTCAATTAATTATTATTTGATTTTAAATTAAATTTTATGTATATGGTACTTAATTCTTGATATTTTTAATTCAAATATTTAATTTACATATAATACATATTAAATATAATTTTTAAAAAATATATATATTATATATTTATTTATCAACTAATCTCATCAAAATATATTTTATTTATAGGATTCATATACATAAAATATTTTAAATATAATAAAAAAATCAATTTTATATTATTATATAGATATCTAATTAATTATAAAATAAACAAAATTATCTATAATCAAGTTAATTTTAAATTAAAAAAATAATAAATTTAAATTAAATAAAATCAAATATCTTTGAACAGTTTTGGATTTAAATAATTTTTTTTTCAAATAAAATAATAGATAATTGCAGCAACAAAAAAAGGAAAAGTATTTATGAGAATATAATTTCGAATTTGCACACCGTATACATGCCTTTCACAATTCTTCATCATCATCATCTTTCCTTTTAAAGAAAAATAAAATAAGAACATTTATATATATATTCTCTAATTCTTCTTTAATTATATATTAAATTTTAATATTCTTTATTTTACAATTTATTTTTTTAAGTTTTTTAAAAATAATATATTTATTTTTTAAATTTTTTTAAAATATTTTAATTAATTATAATTATTTTAAAAAAATTTAGAAAATTAAATTGTAAAATAAAAGAATATATGATTTAATATTAATCGAAGAAGAATTAAAAATTATGTATTGAAAATTTGAAATGCTCCAATACAATAAAAAAGTATTTTTTAAAATATATAATTTAAATCTTCAGGCTTTGAAGGCTTGAAGCAGCCGGAAAGATGGACATGGTGACCGTGGCCGTGGCCGGCTGCGGAGGAATCGCGGTCTATTATTCCGCGGACGTGGCGGAAATCCTCCACGTGGCAGGGGATCGTGATGGCCCCCTTCTGCTCGAAGCCGTACTCCTTCTCCGCCTCCTCGAGCAGCCTCGCGAACAGCGGGTGGTTAACGTACTCCACCGGCACAACGAACCGCTGGGGTTCCTCCCCCTCCCCGCCGACCCTGATCGCCACGCAGCCCTTCGGCGGCACCCCCGCCTTCCTTCCCCCGCCGCCTTGATAGCGGTGGTGTTGCAGCCGCTGCTGCTCGCCTCCGCCCCCCATCTCTGTCTCTCTCAGAACCAGAAGCAAAGCGATTGAAACCCAAAGAGAAGATCTCCGGCGAGGATCAGAGGGAGAAGGGCCAGGGATCGGAGCCGGAGATGGCGAGGCGGAAGAGGGTTAGGGAGGAGTCGCAGAGAGACGAAGGGATATTAGACATCGTAGAAAATCATAGACCTAGGGAGGGATTAATGCCCTAATGGCCTGCCCTAGGGCTTATATAGAAATAATTAATGATATTTAATATTCCATTTGACTCGGTTTTAGTAAGTTCCGAGAATTGATGATGAGGGCATTTTGGTCTATTTAAATTTTTAATTTCTTCCGAATTAACTGCCTCGTTTGAATTGTTTTTTTTTTTTTTTTTTTTTTTAGAAATTTACATACATACCGCTTAATTCATCTTAAATTACATATTAAATTTCTTATTTTTTATTTTTATAATTTCACCTCTAAATTATTCAAAAATAATATTTTATATATACATAATATTTTGTATATGTTCATAATATTTTATATATACCTATTATTAGTAATAAATATTCAAATAATTATAATCAACAAAAAGAATCTTCTAAAAATCATGAGAAATGATTAGATATGTTATTTTTGGATGATTTAGAGGATAAAGTTGTAAAATTAAAAAATAAAGAATTTAATATGTAATTTAAGATGAATTAAAAGGTATGTATATAAATATTCCTTTTTTCTTTTTTATCGAACTCGTTTAAATTGCTACTTAGGGCATCAAGCTACCATTCGGATCATGAGCGTATAAATATCAATTAAATTCAAATAAATTTCTAATATAATATATTATTAAAATGATAAAGGATTTGCGTTTACGTGCTCAAAGATCAATAAATTTTGAGTTAATTAATACTTTTTTTTATAATTTAATATTTTTATCAATTTAATTTTGAACCAATTGAATTGAAATTCCTTGTCATTGCATCAATTAAAATAATAAAAATATTATTCATGAACATATTTAAGTATATTAATTTTTGTTTTGTAATAACTTAATAAATTTATTCACAATTTTTGTTCAAATTTAATAAATAATTTGAATTTTTAATATTTAAAATTAAACTTGGTTATTATTTTTATTGTGACTGACGAAACAAAACAAATGCTCGCTCTCATAAGTGCTAATTTGAGCTCATTTAATTGGAGAGTTATTTTTAATTTTGAGAAACAGAAAATATTTTAATTTTTGAGTTTGATTGAAAATAAATTTATTTTAATATTAAAAAAATAAAATTCTTAAAATTTATGATAAAATTAAAATATTAATTATGTAATAATTTAATAATTTTTAATACGAATAAGACGACTTAGATCGGCTCTATGTAAATGTTGGGTCGGCGGTTGAATGCATTTACCCTGTTTGGCGCGAGAATCAAAATTGTATTAGTTTAAAAAATAATAATAATAATAATAATAATAAATAAATTTTTCTAATCATTCTACGTGAATTTTAATATAAAAAATATTATTTTATTTCATATACTAAATAATTTTTATAAAAATATCAACTTTATTTCACATTCTATATCAAAATATTAGAATTTAATATTTTGACGTAGAATATGAAATAAATTTAATATTTCTATTAAAAATTATTAAGTATATAAAAAAAATATTTTTTATATTAAAATATATGTAGAATAATTAAAAAAATTTATTTATTATTATTATTATTATTAAATAATATTATTTTGGTGTTGGTTTCGATCCCATGCCAAAATAGGCCCTAGAGCAAATTTTAGATCTGATATATACGCGGGCATTCTGTGTTGGTCTTCTAACAGCTCTGGTAAACAAACACGGAACAGCTTTTCTGACCATTCATAAAATTAACACGTGCGGATGCAAGTCTGATTTTGCCATCAAAATTAACACGTGCGGTAGCAGGTTGCGCTCATCGGATGCGTTCAGTTGGCGTATGGGACAACAAATGACTTTATAGGAGAATTTTTAATCAAATTCCTATTAGACTATTTAAAAATAAAATAAAAATAATTACCTACACGGCACACAATTTAATTTTATTTATGTCTTACCCATCCATTCTTAGTTAATTACGCTATACATAGTCAAAATATTATAAAATCTTATATACATACATTCTAACTTATTTCTATTATAATGAGTAATTATAATTTTTCAATAACTTAACTATAATTAAATTACAAAATATCCGAACCGTTCATCATATTAATTTAAAGATATTTAAATATATTTTGAGTGAAAATCCTAAAACCTTAATGTTTAGGTGACAGCAAAGGAAGACGATATCCGCGACGTAAATTGATTTTAGGACAAATCAACGCTTTAGTATAGTATTGAGGAAGAAAAAATATATATCATTAAGAGTAAAAATATAATTTTAATGATTTACTAACAGAATATTTTTTTTCAAATAAATTTTGATTAAGTTTTAACTCAAATGTGTGTATGTAAGATTTTATAATGTTTTGAGTGTGCATAGTATAATTAATTAAAAATAGATGAGTAAAACATAAATAAGACTAAATTGTGTAGCATGTAGGTAGTTATCCCAAAAAAATAACACATAAATGAATAAATAATTTAATGGATTAAGCTGGAATTTTTATTTTTTTTTATAAACGATTAAGCTCGAATTTACTCTGGTCACATAGCAATATAGCATTTGTTAAATAATACATTTTAAATTCTCATACTTCACTTTTCTTTTTCAAAAAAGCAACCGATTTAATAAAAAATTTAAAAATATTTAAAATAAAAATAATTTTGGCATTTGAGTTAATCGTTAGATTTTAATGGATTTAATTTAGTAAATAATCAATCAATTAAACTCAAATAATTTTTACACTACTTTTAGATTATTTTCCTTGAACTAACTATTTGGTGAGGAGTAATTTTGCTAAATCTTTAAGATTTGTTTATTGTAACACGGGATCTACAAATTTAAAGTCACTTAAGATAATTGTTTTAAAATATTATTAACACTTTATTAGAATCATAGCTATTTCTAAAAAAATTGTAATTAGGTTCAGTATAATATTTTTTTGTTTAATTCACATCACCTACTATAAAAAATATTTTTAAATTTACTATTTTATCTTTAAATTCGTGCTCGCCGATTGCTTGCTCCTGGCCTGAAGCGCACGTGCTTGCGCATAGATTGCTGCGCGCCATCGTGCGCTCTGCCTGTCAATAGCGAGCTTGCTTGTGCTCAAGTAGTACCATTGTCGCGAACAACAAAATTTGGCAGACTTGAGCGAGTCTGAAAAAATAAAAAGTAGTAGTATCATATGCTGAAAATTAATAAAATAAATAAAAGTATTTTTATTATTTTAAAAATATTTAATAGATTATGGAATTATGATAATTTATTTAATAATTTTTGTGGATTTGTACGATATATTTTAATATTTATGAACTTTTATAACAAAAATGAAAGAAATCTCATGCGCTTAGATGAAATTACCCAATTTGGTTATCTTGAGCTGCATCATTACCAAAAAGCACTTTATTTGGTCTCAAGTTTTTTTTTATCAAGAAAATAATGTATTTTATTTTCTAGCTCTAATAAAAAAAATTATTTTGCTATTAGAAAGTGTATAAGATATGAAATAAAATTTATTATAGTATTTATATTTGTATTGAAAATGCAATAAAATTAATTTTTATAATTAAAAATTATGTTGAGCTAAAAAAATTGTCGAACTATACGAGGCCTTAAATTAGTTTTGAATTTTTTATAAGCGTATTCCCATTCCTGATTAACCTTCTATGCGACTCCTTTCAAAAAACCCATCTATGCGACTCCCGAAGGCATGGAGAGCCAGTCAGTATGCGTTGCTTGCACGACGTAGTCTCTATGGCCCGCATGGCCCAACTGCCCCCACGTCATTCGGTGGCAAGCAATGTAAATATGCGCGTTGGGGTTGGGCTAAACGGCATTGTGTTTTTTTTTCGGAATTGGGTTTCCTTGTTTTCTCTTCTTTCATATTTTTGTGAAAATTATTAATAATTTTATTTGGAGAAGTTACAAATATGTCACTGAAATTTATCTAATTAACTTATTTCATACTCAAATATTTAATATTATATATTGTCTATTAAAATTACATAAAAATCACAAATTTGTTACATACACATCTCAATTTTGTAAGATGAGTTGTAAATAAATTATAATTTTTATATAATTTTAGTAACTAATATATAATATTAAAAATTTGATTGCCAAATAAAATAATTAAATTTTAATAGCATATACGTAATTTTTTATTTTTATTTATCTACAAAATGAGAATAATATTAATATAGAAAATATTCTATTTATATTAATAATTCTCTAATATTTATTACTCATATAGTACCTTATAATTCTAAATATTTAGATAGTAATACTCCGTCAACAAAATCATAATTAAGTCATATAAATCTAACTTGATTACTTAAATTTTAATCTTGTCATCTAGACACTAAGAAAGATAGATGGTGAGGGCCAAAAAGACTATTGCCAGTATTAGACCGCATAACTCGTGTCAAATCTCTCAATTGGACCCACATCAACGTGGGATTGAAGGAATGGATGAGAAATAGAAGGAGAACTTCACCAAATCATGACACAAACTGTGGCATTCAATTCACAGAGAGCAACTTGAGTTTAGAGAAGGGAATTGTACATGATATAAATAAACTATTTCTTTATACTTAAAAAAAAGTGCAAAATATATAATTGTAAAACGGATCTAAGATAGTTTATAAGTACTATATGTACATAATTGGAAACAAATTTTAAGATTATATTTTGTAATGTGCCCTAATCTCATATTAATCGAATCTTTTATCAATTCACGAAATATCTATGAATGAAATATTCTCTCTCATCTCTACAAGACTTTAAAAAAAACACAGCAACTAAGATTATGTAAATTTAAAGATCAAAATATAAATTAAAAATTTTTTTGAAGAAGATTGATTTTACATATATGTTTTCTAGGTCCTAAGATTAAGGAGAAATATCATGCTGGTCTTCTAAAAATTATTTTCAATTTGGTACTGTTAACACGTGGATCCTGCGCTGCATCCCTGCCGTATACGTGGCGCCTGGCTGGCCTTCAGTTATTTTCATTTATTTGCTAACTCTCCTGTTCTTGTAGATTCCTGACAGGGTCTAATCCCGGCCACGAGCGTTCACTTAGCCTCGTCCACGACAAGCCAAGATCATCCTCGGTAATGTCGGGCACGAGGTTACAAAGCGGTGCCTGTCACTTTCAGCTTGACCTAACCGCACCGTTCCCCGTACAAAGCACTTTCTTCCAGACCCACAAACCAAGGATCCACATGCTGCAAACCATCACGGATCCCCAGAAGAAGTACCAGTCTTAAAAGATATCATCCTCCTTTCGCGGCTTTCGGCCCCTCCAACGGCCGACAAACAACGCGAACCCAGGGCTTGTCCACCGCCTTTCCTTCGGAAAACCAGGACGAAGCTATGCACTCCATTGCCTATAAATACCCTGGAATAGTCTCCAGCAAAAGGATCGATCCTAATTGTATAAGCCCCAACTGAGGAGCTCTCTCTTCTCTCTTACTCTCTCAGAAGCACCCTATTAGCCTGCACGGCTACTTTCTTCCATTAGTAAATTTTCTTTACCGATCGCTTGGTGGGTGTAGAGGATTTTCCTCCCTGAACCACCTTAAACCCCTGTGTGTTCTTCTGGATGCCCCGAGCTCACTCTCTCTTTCTCTCTCCCTCTCTCTTCTTAAGCTTCCTGTAATAGACTTACTTATCCCCCTGCGCGCCGCCGTCTCCTGAAACTCTCTCTTTTTTTTCAGTGTTCCTTGGGATCCCCTACATCCTACGTCAACAGGTACTGAATATAAATAGTATAAAAAAAAATTACATTTATCATCTTTAAATTTTTTGTTTCTTATAAACAATATTTTCTAAATCAAATATATATAACACCCGTTAAATTTAATATTTATAAATAACACCTTAAAATAGAAATTAGAATAAAAGAATTGCTTGTAAACTAATATTCAAAATAAATTATAATGAGAATGCTAATTATAAATTTATATTTAAAATAAAAATTATTGTTTGTAAATATTAAATTTAGAGTTTTCACTTATAAATATTTAATTAAACAGATTCGCCAGTAAAATTTTTTTTTTTTTGAGTGACAGGTTAGATTTTTATATTTTAAATGTGTAATTTTTAAATAATTCCATCAATTTACATTCATATTTTAAACAAAATTAATTTTTAAATTAAAAATTTATATATAAAATAGCAAAATATGCTCGGTAGCGCAGGGCCGCCGCTGCGCGCATCCCCTACCCGCGAGCGCTCGGCGGCGTAGGGTCACCACCACGTGCGAGCCAAACGCGGCGGCCGCCGCTTTTCTTGATCTCCGAATCCACCTTCTTCTCTCTCCACCTCCTCCCTCCACGGCCAGCATCGCCGGCGGCTTGGTCCCGTGAACCGCCGCCCGGTTCGAGCCCTTTGCCTTCGCCGGGAGTCGGTGGCCGCCGAGCTCCGTATCGTTCCTCTGCTTGTTCCTTCCTCGGCGGATCGGAAACCGGAAGGGCTCAAAAGTCAAAATTACGGCGCTCGGGCCTTCTAGGGCTCTCGCACGTGCTGACGTGGCACACGTGGCTTGGCGGTAAGATTTGTTTTTTTATTAGAAATTTAGACATATTTTAAGAAATTATCGTCAACAATTGTTTATTTATTTATTTATTTATTTAATTTTTTTTATAGACTTCGTCACAATTGTTTATCTACTTAGATTGCATTTATGAACCGTTTCAACGTAATTAGATCGAAGTAGTTGAGATTTGAACCGGCCAGTGCTCCGTAGGTACGCTTAAGATTTAATCAAATTAAAACTCTTTGAATTTGTACCTACAAATTTTATAATAATTTGCGGATTACACTTATCATTGGTCACAGAATCAAATGAGATCTATCTACTCAAACTAAATCCGTCCCACAAGTGGCGAAGCTAAGACCTCACAGCAGGGAATCAAATAAATTGTTTATAACAACAATATAAAAATTTAAAATTATTTTAATTATAAAATAATTAAAAAAAATTAAAATTCTTACTACCATAAAACTAACATAAATGATCATCTATAAACTTCAATTATAAGTAAATTATGGTAATTAATTAATATATATTTTTGTTATTATTAATAATTTTTTTTATAATGTATTTTTATCTCATTTTTAAATTATTTTTTCCTAAAGAGTTAAAATTAGAATTTTAATTATATTTTATTTAAAATAAAAAATTACATATCTCAAAAAATTAATTAATAAAATAACTACTCATAAATTAAAATTTTAATACACCAAATTATTCAATGAATTAAGTACTAGTCCATTAAATATTTAGTGAATTAAAACTCTAAATTATGAACGGTTAATTGATTATTTATTAGTGCTATATAATAATTTTTTAATTTAAATATAAGATATGTAATAATTTCTTTAAGTTGAATGAGTTCTCACCGACATGAAATTCATTTATATGATTTATATATTAAATAATTTATAAAAATAATATATAAAAAATTAAAATTATAAGTTATCTAAATAATTTGTTAATCTAATATCATTTTTTTCAACTTATTATCTTAATTTATGATATAATATTTATCACATAAAATTCATGACTGAAAGTAAAAAAAAGAAATTTAAAGATTGTAAGTAAAAAATAATAATCAGGGGTGCAACTGATCCCCATTGGCTCCACCAGTGCGTCCCACGTCCTTTGGTCATGCCAACTCAACCTATGATCGAATAGTGTCACGTTTTCTTAAAAACCAGTTTTAATCACGCCAATTCCACCTATTTTTTGCAAATTATTAACACGTAAAACTTTTTAATTATAATCACAATCACGTTTGTGGTACCTCTAATTTTATTATAGTGAACCCTCTTTAGTACGGAGAAGAGGTATAATATTTTTAAAGAGTGATACATAGCTAAACATAATTTGATAATAAGTAATAAAAAAAAACAAAACAATTATAAATAGAAACATAAATAAATAGGATTTTCAACACTCCATCAGGTTGGAGCATAGATATTCATCAAAACTTTTTTGCCACTTAGCTTTGTAAATACATTGGCAAAGTATTATTTAAACAAAATATGTGGAATGCACATTTTTTTAAATAAAATACTCCGAATAAATAACAGCACACTTCAATGTTTTCTGTTCGTACATGAAAAATTGAGTTGCTAGTAATTATCAATTTAGTTTTCTTTAGGGATTTTCATATAGTGATTAACCACACGAACTACGAAAGGAATGTCAAGCCTGCTGACTATCATATAAATTAATTTTCTAACGAGACGACAACAATATGAAGGATCATCATAAGTTTCATCATTATAACGGACAATACTATCAATATCCATAGGAGAATCAATCAGCTTACAATCAAGAAGGATGGTTTTTTCGAGAAGGTTGATAACATATTTCTTTTAAGAAAAGTGCTTAAATTGTCATATGTGATCATAACACCAAGAAAATACTTAAAATGACTAAAATCTATTATAAAAAAAAAGTCATTCTCAAGGTGGTTTTTAATCTCAAAAATGCCTACATGATCACTAAGGGCTTATTTATTTCATATCATTCATAATTTTTAATAAAATAGCAGTTACAGCACTTCTTGTTCTTCTGACTGAAACATGTTCAGATTGGCCACTCCAAAATACTCTGCATTACAATAATACCATCATGCAGTTCTCCCAATCTAAAAGAATAACCATTGTCAAACAAAGGGAAGGCCATTAGACTGTGACACAGAAAAGGAAAAAAAAAAAAAAAATATGAGAAAACACTGAAGCCCACATCAAATTCTGCTCATTTCAAGGAGTGTATACCATGCCTCCATCTGTATGACCTTCTGTAGGACTTCTGTGGAGAGAAGCTGAGACCAAACATCTCCTTGAGAACCTGACCAGATTCTTGGAGCCCAACCAGCTTTGCCACCGTCGATGCGCTCTCCCGGACGTGCTCGAGGTCGCCAGCATTGGTCCAGAGGACCCTAGCCAGCTGAAGCTTCCTCTGCTTCGAGTGGAGGGAGATTCCCCACTTGCTGTAAAGGCTCAGCCTCTCCTCTACCGACAACCTTTTCTTTATTTGTCTGCTCAGCATCTCTCGCTCTCTTTGCAGAATCCTCGAGCTGTTAATCACCATGTATGTTTCAGACAAGATCATCAAAAAAGGAAGATGATTAAGCATATAGAGCCAGACCTTGATGCTGGCGTCGAATGCTGATCAGCTTCGGCCAAGCTTCTTTTCAGAAAGGAGAGTCTCCTGAGCTCTACCTCCATGTAAATAGAATCAGCAGGATCCCCCTTGATGAGAAGGAAAAAGTATGTTCTATGGAGCAGAGAAACATTGCAGTCATGCCAGAGTTTGATTATATCTTGCTGTTGCTTTTCGAATTGCTGTGGCCAACGAGACGGTGAATTCATCGAGTCAAAGATTGGATCGAGGCCAACACTCCTTGTGGTTCCTTCAACACCACAGACTTCACTAGCAGTTTGATCTTGCTCCTGGTGAAAAGCATGGAATTTTTCAGATTTACATGTATTGAAAAAGAAACAAATTCGATAATCCTATAATCATATATGTAACATTTGCAACAGATTGGGGATTACATGCATGGAAAATCCCATCATCATAAAGCTGGAAAAGTAAGATTGTGAAGGTGATCATTCGAACCTTATCAACAACAAATTCATTGTGATGAACCTCAACCATCTCCTTCATTCCATTGACAAAATCCTGGATGCTGGCGATGCCTTCTTTAGAAGCAGACAGAGCAGAATTACTACAATCTGACATTATTGATTCGTGCCTCGAAAAATTCTTGTCTTCAGAACCAGAGTTCAGTGTGCCAGGCTTTGCACGCTCAAGCCCCACAGGCCTTCCTGGAAAAGTTCTCAGAGAACTGGAAGGTGGTGTGCAATCATTCATCTCGGACTCCACAAATCCTGGGGAGAATCTGCTCATCATCATAGTAGCTCTGCAGCTTTTGCTTTTCCTCAGTAATGCTGCATTAGAGCTATGTACATCCCATGCCGAGGACCATAGAGATGACTCATCCGGTTGCAATCTCCTGACACTATGCAAATGGTGTTCTAGTGTCAAAAACGAAGGCGCTTTGCTGCCAGATATCGAATCCATGTGTGCTGCAGGGCTAAGCTCACACGAAATCGGGGTCAGCTGGTTTCGGCTTTGTTCGGGGAATGAAAAACTTGGCTTCTCTGTTTGGCCTGGAGTATCCATCTCAATACACCTAACCTCCTTACAAAGTTCATAAGAATCTTCACTGGCTTCTTCACCACTCTCCACCTCAGAGTGATGAAGATCATGAGACGAAAACTCGTCATTTTCCGGCTCTTCAGAAAACCCAGGGTAATTTCTGCTCCGATTCTTGCTCTCGTATCTTCTTAGCTTGTTAAACCCAGAATTTAGAGCATGAGAACTAGCTTTTGGTGTGGCAGACATCGAATTTTCGTTTTGACATTCTTTGGATGGTTGAAATATTGATGCATGGTTGGTTTCCTCCTTAAACATACAGGAAAATAAACAGTTTAGGGCTTTAGAGTTTGAAGGATAGAGTTCAGGGTTCTCAAGAAGCAACAGATACCCATTGCCTTGAAGTGTGAACATCGCCAACAACCTTCAGCAAATCCTCCAGTCGAGATTGCGCCAAATCACGCTGCTGAATCAGCTCCTTAATTTCTCTCTCCATCTGCACGGACCAACAACTATCCACTAAACTTGGCAAAGAATTGCTAAAAGAGATTGGTGATGTGAATATAGAGTCAAATTCCACATAAAACCAGAATGTTTGAAGTAAAATTCAATGAAGTCCATAAAGGATTGAAGATGCTGACCTTTCTTATCTGTGAATCTTTCTCCCTTAATAAGATCTCTAAGCGGCTGATGCTTGAGGCCGATCCCGGATACCGTAGCTCACTCTCCAATCTAGCAAGCTCTTTCTGCAAATGCTTAACTAATGCTTTGTCGGACATCACCACATTGACCTGAGCACTGTTGGTAACTTCTTTCGCACAGCTTGCAAAGAGAAGTGTGTTTCTGGATTGTTCTATATGACTCCGTGCAGGACAAATCGTGCAAATGATTGCAGTTCTCGCATTGCCACCCAAAGAGGATTGCAGTATGCGTGTCAACTTCGATTCTCGATACGGAATATGACCATTTCTTCCCTTACTGTATAAGAGGGAAGGAATGAATAAGAAAACATCAATAAATTCTCTCATGCTACCATAAACAAAATCTCTTAACCAATACTTCACAACCCACCCTGATTTCATTGAACTCCGACACAAATTCTCCTACAATTAAAGCATATTTGAATCATTCGCTAGTGTTCATTCTGATCATAGTTACAAGAACCTTCTCTATTGCCAAAAATTTTTTTAATTTCCCACAACTTATTCTTCGCTATGTTTAACAGCAGATTTACACAGGCATCAGATGTCTGATCACATCAACCAATTCAAATATAAGCTTTTGCGACAGAAACCTTAGCTTCCGGATAACAGTTCCGAGGGTGAGCAAGCTGCGATTAATATGACAACCTTCTTTCAGCCTTGCACCGACCGACAATGCTTGCGATGCGCGTTCACTCCCAGCCAGATCAACAAAACTCTGCATCGACAGATAAGTTCTGGTTTCCTAACCATTTCTCTATATATGAATATGAATAAAATGCCTGCAAACTTAGCCCAACAGGGCATTTGCTTACCACACTGGCTGCAAGGGTGGTTGTATTATCTTGCCCCAAAAATTCGCGAGCAGAACTCTCAATCGTCTGCAGTAGAAAAGATGGTATTGCTAAAATTTTGAGTTTTATAGCAAGATTGCAACATGCTTTACTCATTACAAGGGACGAACCAGCCTTAGTATTTGATGGGACCTCGAACTCATTTCATTCAATGAGGTTTCTCCTATTCTCCTTTGAGCTGCAAAACAGGAAGAAGTACCATATTCAGTAGAACAGATATGAAACAACAAAGGCAATTTTGCTTTCCACAGTTTATTTCAAACCTTCACACAAAGCAAGGAGTGCTTTAAAATGATTCCAATCTCGCAGTGTCTCTTCAGTAAGCTTTTCAATGATCGTTCCTCTCTATTAAGAATGTAAGATTAGCACAACCGAAAGGAAATCAAAGCATATCTATGAGCTTGTTAGTATTATACCTCTGGATCGTCTAGAAGTCTAAGCGGAGTACTGTCCATGCTGAGGAGATCCCTTACGGCTTCATTGTATATTTCTACTGCTGAGAACTTCAAGGAAAATGCTCTCTCTGGATGCTGCAATAAAATGAAGGGACTAAAAAGAAGGGGCCAAATATTAATTCAATCAAAATGCAAATAGAACTTAGATTACCCTCTTTATGTAATCATACACATCCACAATTGCATACTCAGTTATTCCACTCATGGTGTATGTCTTTCCACTGCTTGTTTGGCCATAGGCAAAAATGCTTGCTGAGATAGCACAGAATTTAGGAACTTCAGTTAACATTATAGAAATTTAAAGAGAAGCACCGGTTATAGAGAGGATTGTGCCCTACGTACAGTTGATGCCACTGACAACTGAAAGAGCAACTTCCTTTGCAGCTTCTTCGTAGACTTGCTGTGTAGTGCATTCACTCCCAAATACTCTGTCTATCACCAGGCAAAATATCGATGTGTGTGAAAGATACGAACGTTAAACAGCAAAATTTTCATTGCAGAGTTTGATATAGACGAAAAATGAGTAAAACCCCTCATCCAAAACTCAGCATTGCAGCAACTTCTCCGGAGAAGAAGCATACAGAAGTTCTCCATCTAAAAGCCCGAAGAAAAACAGAGCAGAAACACAGATCCCCAACCACAAGAAATTTGCCTAGTTTCACCGATATACAACTAATTGACAGCTGAAATCGATTTGCCCAAATAGCACGCGAAGCAGGAGCATTAAGGGCTCCGAAACATGCAAATGAAATTACTGTTCGCTAGAAGGGAAATTCAAAGGAACCCACGGAAGGTTAGAAGAACCCTAGACCTCCATTGCTCACAATCCGTTCAAAATCCGCTCAAATCCATGAATAGAAGCAAAAGAGCCATCAAATAGAAGGAAAAATCCACCAAGAGCTTAGGAATGTGACGAAATGCTCACCGAAACTGTAAGCAGTGGGAGCCATAGGCCTATCGGGAAGACTACTCCGGAAGATGATCGTCGAATCGTTAATACACTCCCATTCCGCCGGGTCGCTCGCGGCGATCTCCTTCTCGCTCAGCGGCCTCAGCCTCACCGACACCAGTATCCTCTCAAGCTTCCCACCACCAGCTCCGCCGGCCACCACTGCCGCCGGTGCCTCCGCGTCCCATTCCTGCAGCTCCTCTCCACCGACCGCCCCCATCCCTCCTCCCTCCTCACGTGCAAGGGCAGAGCTGAATCCACTGGCTAGTTCTCCACCGACCCCATTAAAAGCGGCACAACTCTAGCAGTACGTAAATATGAAGAAATTCGAGGGCTTTTCTGCAAAATAGACAATGACGAGCACAAACTGCTGGTAAGTTGCTGTCGAAATAGCGAGGATGTCGCTCGGAGATGGTGCGGGAGAACCCACGACCGGTGCTGCGATCAGGACCGCCCGTTCAATGCCTCCTCTTGAAGAGATCTCATGGGCGTCTGTGATCTCTGTTCTATCTGTAATAAAAGATGAGAGAGAAGGAATGCAAAAGGTAAATTTTCCCTTTTGACTCCAATCCTTTGTTACCCCTTCTTTATCCACAGAAGAAATTCTCAGGTTTAGTAAGGTGCAAGACTGCTATCACGAAGGAAGCAATCAGACTAGTAATGATGCGAAGAAGAAGAAGAAGAACGGCATGTTTGATCGTAAAAGCTTTCTAAAATCATGAAAGACGGAATCTAGAAAGTGATTTGGCGGATGGTCCGGTCCAGGTGCCGGTTTCTTAAGTTTTAAGGAAGTACCCAACCAAGACGGAGTCTTTGGCCCGGAATTGCCTCCAACTTCCAAAATCCAAGCTTTTTCCTCCAACCGAAGAGGGTGGAAAACCGAAAATAACCACAATCTCGAGGTCAGAAAACAACTTCTTTTCAACTTCGAGATGTGAAACAGAACTGTTATACGCCAAGCCCCCACCATCTTTGACTTTCTACCAGTTCTTGAGGAGATTTATTCAACCACAGCTGGAAGTAAAATAGTGAACTTTGGAGCTGCCGCCGGCGGTCGACGTCAACAAGCGGGAAGCAAGAGCTGGATTGCCAGCTCGTCAACCCCTGAAGAAGAAGACGAAGCCTTCACGCGGGCAATTTGGCGGATTCTAGCTGTAATATTGAGGTTTTTATTAATTGAAGTTTAATTTGTTATTTAGTTAAATAATATTATGTGAATTAATTTTGGATTTATAAAAAGGAGGAAAAATTATGAGAACTAAAATATAATGATAAAAACAGAGCAATTCATTTTATTTTCTTGCCTTCTGGATTGTTCTCTGCTGTGCTCTGTGGCGTGGCTTGTGAGGAGGATAAAAAGGACGAAGGAGAAGAAGAAAGGAAAGAATAGGATTAAAAAAGTAATAAATTTGATTTATATATAATAATAATTGATTTGTTAGATGTAAAATATCATGGTAAATGATTATAATTCAGTCAAAATTATATTTGTTTAGAGAGATGTATAAGAATATGAAATATATATATATGAGTTAAAATTAATTAAAAGAAATAAATTTTAATTTATTTGTGTTTTTATTTTTCAAGATACACGTGAAAATAAGTTTCCAAACAACCCAAGAAGTAGGTAGATCTATTTTAATGTATTTATAAATTAATTTATCAAAGATAAAATATTATATTTTGAATATATATTGTGTGCTCTATGATTATTATGTGTTCTTCATAACTGGATGATTTATTTATTAATTGATTCTGTTCATTTGTTTCTCCTCGCAATCATACTCATCACGGTTTGAGCTCGATGATGATATTGATGTGACGACATCGAGTGGTAGTTTCCGGCAACTTGGGGTGATGACGATCACCAAAGGTGGCTGTGCGTGGGTCACCTATTGTGATGAGCTACCTGTGGATTTGACGGCATCCGGTGGTACCTTCGGAGGGTTATCTGGTTGAGGTGACGACCTCATGGTGGCTGTGTGTGGATCACCTCGTGGTGGCTGAGAAACAGAGCCCGAAATGTGATAAAAGATTCATATAAAATTTTAACATATTTTTACTATAATTATAATGTGTGTGGTTATTTTATTAAGTATTCATCTACTAAGTTAACTAATAACTCATTTCTTTTTAGCAATTATGAAACAATCACAGGGACAGAGATGAGACAATATACCAAAACTTGTTTAAGATAAAATAGTGATGTTTTTTTTGTATATTTTTATTATTTATATAGTGTGATACTGTATATATTCTGATAATTGATTGTAGGGGAATTATTGTGTGAATATTCCCTGTAGTTGATGATGATATATAAATATATGTAATAGAATTTTTTAGTATGTTAAAGTGATGTTATATTGTTAACACGTAGTTTCTGCGCTGCATCCCGACCGTACACGTGGCACTTGGCTGACCTTCATTTGATTGATTGATTTGCTGACTTATCTTTGATTGATTGATTTGCTGACTCATCTTTGATTTTACAGGACTTTTGACTAAGTCAAACCTCGGCTACGAGGGTTCAGCCTAACCTCGTTCTCGATGTCTCAGGACCACCCCTATAACATCGGGCACGAGGTTAGGAGCAACGCATGTCACAATCAACTTCACCTAACTGCGTCGTTCCCCGTACATGCACCTTTTCCCAGACCCGCAAATCAAGGATTTGCATGCTCCGGCCATCACGGATCTCCAGAAGAAGTACCAATATTAAAAGATATCGTCCTCCTTGCACAGCTGCAGGCCTCTCAGGTGGCAGACAAACGGCGCGAGCCCAGAGCCTGTCCATCACATTTTCTCCGAAAAATCAGGGTGAAGCTACACACTTCAACATCTACAAATACCGCTGAACAATTCCTCCAAAAAAGGAGGAAAAAGAGGGGTGATAGACACAGATACATACGAAGAGAAATTGCATAACTTTTATTGTAGAGAGGCCCCAACTAAGGAGCTCTCTTTCTTCCTTTTCTTCTTCTTTTTCCCCTTACAGCACTGTACAAGCCCCCAAGGCTATCTATTCTCCATTAGTGAAACTTTTCGCTGACCGTCCAGTGGACGTAGGGGATCGTCTCCCTGAACCACCTTAAACCTCGGTGTGTTTCTCTGGATGCTTTGGACTAACTCTCTCCTTGAGCTTTCATTAACAGGCTCACTCCCTTTGCACGCCTCCGTCTCCCGGAACTCTCTTTCTTTTTTGGTGTTTTCTGGGACCCCTCACATCCCACGTCAACATATATATATGCAGATTATATATAATTGTTCGATTTGATTATTTATAAGATGTTATAATTCGTAGTAAATCCGTCGCGACCTAATCAGTCGTAATCCAAGTGCGGATGAATTATAAATAAGGATTACGGTGATTGGGTCGTGACACTAGCCGTTGTAGGGAATTGTTTATCACGGAGGATCGATCCGCATTCAAAAAACAAAAAAACTACCTTTTTAAGTAAAAAAAAAATCATAGTTTTGATGAACTTGATTCCATTCAGTTAAACTAAGGCCCATTTTGCAAAATTGTCTTTTTTTTTAGCCTTCGTCTTGAAAATATTTAGATAATTTTGAAATACGTGTAAATAACAAAATTAATTTATTATATTAAAATTATTTATAAAATAAAATAAATAATTGTTTATAAATATTTAAGATATAAAATAAAATTTAAATTTTATATTAGAATTTATATATAATGTAAGTTAAATTTAAATTTTTAAAATTAACTTGTCTTTTTTCTTCAAAGTAATATACAGCTTTCAAATTTCACCATAACTTATATTAAAACCCCCAAAAAAAACGTCACAAAAAAATGTTCTTAAGTTTCACAATATAAATGGATGATTAGATTATAAATTTTTCTCTTAAAAGTAGGTAAAATTAGTTATAATAAAAGACTCACTCAAACATAGATGCAAGGTTTTAAAAATAGGACCGGATCGGCTGGTTCAACCGGTCAAACCGTGAACCGGTTAGCCAACCGGTCCGGTTTAATTTTACAACCGGATCCGCTTAAAATCGGCCAGAATCGGTCTAAACCGCGGTTCAACCGGTCAATCAGTGAACCGATACGGTTGGACCGGTTGAGTTTAAAATTAAAAAAAAAAAACTTTCTTAAACTCTGGGTCCCTAACTCAGCCTCCGCTCTGCGGCCTCTACTCGCGCGACAGTCACGAACTCGCAATTTTCCTTACCTCGCACTCTCCTCTCCAGCCCCCATCCTTTCGAAATGATTTATTATTTTCGTAATATAAAATGATGAAATGATTTAGTATTTTAATATTGATAAAGCATACATTTGTTCAGATCTTTTAATGATGTACTAAATATTATACTCAATTTATGATTTGCGAATATTTGTTGGGTTATTATTATTTCGATTTGCTTGAAATTATTTGGGTTATTGACATAAAGTATTATTTGTTAAATTCAATTATTAAACATTTATTTTATGTTTAATTATTATGTTGATGTGTGAATAATATATATTTTAACTATATTTATATTATATTTTATTAGTTTTTTTAATTTTATTTTATCCCGATTCGACACGGTTCGACCATTGAATTTTGAACTTTTCAGTTTACTGGTTTTGAAGCCGGTCCGATTTTCAAAACCTTGCATAGATGATCTCGTCTCCTTCCTCTTTTATGCAAAGGACCAGCATTTATTACCAAACATTACTCGCTAAAGCTTTATTCTGTCTATTTCGTATGCAATATTAAATAAATTACATGGTAGTACCCAGCTACTTAGGGCAATGCCCTAATGGTCCTAACTATAATTAATTAGGGGGTAAGGTGGCACTTTTTTGAAAAAAAATTGATTAAAATATCATTGTACCACTATTGCTATAAAAGCACATTCCATTACTTCTCTATGAGAGCCAACGTTTATGAAGAACTCAATGCAGTTCACTCTTTTCATTGTTTTAAAAAAGATTTTAAGTAATAAATGCACACATGTTTTTTAGTTGCTTTTGGCTACCAATATTTCAATTTAGATAGGGAAAGCATAAAAGCTATAGAGATTGTGATTTGGAATATTGTTTACACTTGGATTCGATGATGCATTTCAGTTATACATATGGCATCTGAAATCTTTTTAAATTCTCAAAGCTTGATATCATGCACAATACGTCTACTAACGGGTTTGATATTTGCCTAACGATATTTATCTTTAATGTCTTTTCAGGAACTCCAATCAATAGCGAATATTAGCGATAACGTTAGTTCTCATTAGTGCCAGCCACCGCCATTCAACTGAATTCTGTTAGAGGGCATTAGCATTTTTTTAATACTATTCTGATTGCGGCGATACCTTCTATTCCAGCTGACAGGGAATAACAGATTTATAACTGGGCAACTAGTTCTCAATAGCCCAACAAAGCAAGAATCTGCTTGTTATCTTCTTGATACCACCAACGATCTTCGTGGAACCAGCAATTGCTGTCTGTTTTAACCTGTAACTTGCAAGCCACCATCATAGCTTGCTATAAATAACCCTTCAGAGTTGTTGCGGAGGGGGGGGGTGAAATATTGTCATCAAATTATCAAGTTATCAAGATCTTGTACTCTTTTTCTCTTTCTTGCTCATATATTGGTCTCAGAATTAATCCTTTTTGTTGAGTTATAGCAAAAACTTTTTCTCTGGCTCCCAAGTGGATATAGAAGAACTCATCTCTGAACTACTTTACATATAGTATGCTCTTCTGTATAGGGCTATTACCGATCCGATTTTGAGCCGAGCCAATACAGGCTCGAAATCAGATTGATTACATTTCGATCGACTCGAAATCGAATTCAATTGGGTTCGACTTCGAGCCGGCTCGAGTCAATTCCAATCGACTTAGAGTCGATTTCGATTCATTTTCGAGCCGGCTCAAAAATGAATCAAATCTTATTTTTTTTTGAGCCGATCTCGAGTAGGGTAAGCTCGACTCCATCCGGCTCGAGATCAGTTCAGTTTATAATATATATATTATATATAACATATATATATATATATATGTATTATAATATAAAATATATTTTAATTCGAGCTGATTTCAAGCTGGGTCGAGCCGAGCCTACCCCGGATCAAAATCGGCTTGAAATTATTACTGAGCCGAACTTTTAGCTCGTTAGTCGGCTCATTTAAATCGACTCGATTTAAATTCGATCTAAAATTGATTCAATTTTCGATCGATTTTCGATTGATTTTCGATCTTCGATCCATATTAACACCCATACTTCTGTATGATTCATTACTTTTTTGTTCTCATAATTCTAACAAGGAGCTTTATGTGCTGTTGATTCTCAAGACTCTGTCGTTCTCCGTCAATAGATATTGAAGGCTATAATTTTGCAACATGGAGTATTTGAGTACTTCAGTTGCTTTAGATTAACCAAGTGGTATATGATGTCTCGAGTTCTACCGGTAATTAGTCAACATGCCTTAGTAGATTGTGATAGCAGGAGCTTTGAGAACAATGAAAAGTATGAAAATCGATAACGGAGACGCCTATTTCAGGTAGTTCACGACCTACAATGAATTATACCTCAGTATTTGAGTCACAAATTATTACAAAATCATAAGAATCATCGAGCATTGAAGCCCCGAATGCCAAAATGAGAGGAGAAGCTAAAGTAATGAAAATTATTGAAATTTATCAAAGCCTAACTTTTCTCGAAGAAGAAATCCAAAGTGCCACTATTATTATGACAAGTGATCAATTTCGTCATCAAGTTTTCACCTCAATAAGTATTTTTTAAATCGTGAGGTTCTCCGTGCCAAAAAGCAAAAGCGCTGTTGGCCCAAAGGCTTCCCAAAAGGGGGGTGAATTGGGAATAATAAAATTTATAAGATTTAAGTTAAGGCAATAGACAAAAGAGATAATTCAATTAATACAGAGAGGTTGATTTAGCAAATCGGACTGCAGAACAAATAGAACAGAGAGTACCACCAGAAGGCGAGGTCAATTTGAGAAATAGGACTCAGTGCAGAAATAACGTATTTAACAAAGGAGAAAAGCAAGCAGCATAAATATATCACACAAAAGGCACAAAAGATTTATAGTGGCTCGGCCTTCCGCCTAGTCCACTCCCCACGCACATCGAATGAGAATTTCACTATAACCCCGGTTTTTTATGGGAACCAAAGCCGAACAATCCCAATACAATCCTATGGCTTTTTCAAGGAACCAAAGCCAACCAAACCTTCAATCCTACAGCTTTTTGCAGGAACCAAAGCTGAGCAAACCTTCAAACCTCCACTAGGGAGATAGAGTAAGGAAGGAAAGGTTTTGCCAGACTAGCTAGCTTAAGTTACAATGCATATACAAGAATCAATATTACAATGAGACACTTTATGCACATGCAAATTAGCCAAGGGTCTACTTGAATAATTCCGAAAAAGCTAACATAAAACAGTGAGCAAAATAGTTTGAGAGAATAAAGAAGAATCACTTAATATGAGCTTTCAACAGGAAGAGCAATAGGAAAAACAGAGTTTTAGTGAATCTCAATAAGTAATAACTCAAGTAACAAGATTCACAGCAAACCAGAAATCAAAAACTGCAGCAACATAAATTTATGACGCAGGAAACAAAACAGAACCAGAAAAATTTCAGCTTCTTTCCACTTGAGAAACACCACAATCTCCTTCTTTGAAATCTCCTTCAAATATTTTGCAAATATGGCTTAGGGAGAGCAAAAACTGAGTGAGAGCTTGAGAGGAGAAGGTGAGTTGTTGTTCTCCAAAATCAGAGTGTGCAGAATGAGAAACAGTGTTTAGAGAGAATTAGTTTTTACAAAAAAAATCGCATGGGCTTAAGAATGCAGAAATATTTCCGTTGGAGAGAGAGAGAAGCAAACAACCCTTTTTGTCCTTTGTGATTGTAGGCTAGTTGTACTTAGCCAACACAAGGAGACAAAGCTGAGTGGATTAAGAATAAAAAAGGTAATCATAGAATCATGCCTCAATATTTTAACATGGTGGCCATCATAAAAAAAAATTGGCTTTTCAAAAAAAAAAAAAAAACCGAAAGCTGCAAGAAATCAAAACACAAGCCAAGATGTCATGTGAGAAACAAAACCCAAGTTACAAGGAAAGGAATGATGACTCTTGATTTGGATTGATATGGCTTATGCAACCTTTTGGAAAATACATGGGTATTAACCAATAGGTTATGTGTTGCCATATACCAAAATAGATGGTCAATTAATAACCATGTAGGCATCTATCATAGGCATGAGATTGTGTTAAGCTAAACCAACTTTTAACCTAATATATGATAAGAATTGAGTTTTGAGTTAAGCTTCAAACTCAAATCAATAGATTGAGTGAGTTCACTCTCAATTCAAATTACTTAACATGAATAGGTGGAGGAGATTTTTGCTTAAACAATCAAACACTACAAATATGAAAGAAAGTAAGGTTTTCTTAACTAGAAAATCAAAAGAAAAAACTCGAGTAAAAACCTTGACAAATATGCACATGCTTACATAATAATCCTAGAAAAGAAAAAAATAAAATTCCAGTAAGATCCCGCTTTTCTCTGGACTTTAATTTGGACTACATCTTCAAATGAGATAATGTAACATGTTCACACACTAAGCAAGAGGATTAATCTATAACAACTAAATTAATTATTGTCGTCAAAATCAAAGAGTTCAACAAGCACATTGTGTATTCTAGCAAAATCGTTCACGTGTTGAGGACCGATTGTGAGGAACAAAAATGTACATGAAGAAGGTGTTTCTAACTACTTCACTGAAGATTAGTGGTGACGAAAATGAAGTAGATGGAGGGATGTACGGATGTTACCATGGAGACTTATTCCAACACATTACTCTTGTATCTTTGTTCGTTTTAAGTCATATAAGATCCTTAGAGAAAAGTGTTTTATAGAATACCTTGTATTACCATTGATTGCTCACTACACCTCAATCGTAGCCATCCAGCTGTAATATGCTATTATAAATATCATCATCTGCTCTCTAGTTTGTTCGGGCATCATTCTCCACTTGCATATACTAACCCTAATAGCCGGCACCACCGGAGTGGCCGCAAAGCCTCCGTGATGAGGGAGGGCTGCCCGCCCCTTGCAAATCTAGAGAGAAGGAAGGGGTGCGTAGCCCCCGCGCCATCACCGAAAAGGGCAGAGTATACTACCATCTGTAACAGATCTAGAGAGAAGGGGAGGGGGGGCAAGCAACCCCCCACCCCCTTCATTAATGGTGTCTCCGTCGCCCTTCCACCACCAACCGGAGGCAGCGTAAACTGGTGGGAGGGAGGGAGAGGGGGGAAAAGGAATGGAAATTTAATCATTTGCTTAAAAATTAATAATAAAAATTTTTAAAAAATATATTTAATAATTTTTGTAAAATAAAAAAAAATAGATATTAATTTTTTGAAATTATAAACTTACGTGATATTAAATTTTAAGCTAAAGACTTGTATGCAATGACAGAGCTGCCATAAAAGAGACACCCAACTATATATAATATTTCAAAAAATTGTTAATCACATTATAACACACTGTAATCTCATTATAGAGATATTGTCCGCTTCAATTTTAGAAAACCCAATGTCACTCCAACCCAAACATGCTTAACTATGAAGTTTTTCACTACTAGTTTCACGGTTTTGTCCCAAAAGACGTCTCTACTATTTGAGATCACGTTATCTACTTATACAGTCCAGGATCTTCCTCCCTTTCCGATGTGGGACAATTCATTCATGTGCTCCTCTCACCACATTATTCGGCCTAGAAGCTTGCCAAGAGTCACACTTTGCTTCAGTGATTCCTTTCTCTTAGGACATCACCCGACAATCACTCCCCGCCCTCTTCGGCCACAGACGTCACACATATTATCTAGCCCCAATACAATAGTTTTAAATTTTGATTGAAAATATCAATTTCATTGATTTTATTTCAATTTTAGTAGACCTATCCAAAACTTAGTGGTCATTTTTTAAGTTTCATACAAAACTCAAAGTTTCGGGACTTATTTGGTTCGAGGCATTTTTTTTCCCAAACACAAATTTCAATTATAAAAATTAACTTTATTTCAAAAATAACACAAATACAAATATTATAATTAAAAGTATTTCAAATTTTACATATTTTCTAATATTAAATAAATTTCTCTCCCATTAAACTTAAAAAATAAAATATTTTTGTCTAAAAAACTTGAACCAAACGAAGACTCAAGGATTTTGACCAAAATTAACTTAAACTTTCAAGTATAGGCTAAATTAGTTTAAATTTCCTTAAAATTTAAACTTTTTGTCAAAAATTAAAGTTCATAACAAGTAATTATAACGAAATTAAAACAATTAAAACTTTCCAAAAACTTAATGCTTCAAACTTGATAGAAACTTAGCTTTCAAACCTTGCTCAGAAGTCGGAACCTGAAAGCAATTTACCATTTGGAATTGGAGCTTTATTCCAGCTTCCCGCCAAAACTGGCGGAATAAGGCTAACCATACGAATCAGATTATCAGAAGATGGAACCACAACCTAACTAAATAATAATAATAATAATAATAATAATAATAATAATAATAATAAACTAAAACTCAGTCGCTCCGTTGCTCCAGCGGAACAACAGAACACAATTGGCTTTAAAAAGAACAATCTACATCAAGAAGACGATCAGGCTCCGTCGCCCTTTCCTCCATCCTCATGGTTTCTACGCGAAAGCTGAAGCAATCATCCATCGACGCCTTCCTCCACCCCAGTGTGAGTGAAACCCTAAAACCAACATCCGACCGCCGGTCTTTCCCAAAGACCGGCTCTCCTTCCGACTACGAGCGCCTTCGGGATGAGACCATCCGCCGGAACCGTGACTTCCTCCAAAAGCTTGGCATCGCCTTGGCGTCCCCTTCTCCCAAGTCCCTGATCACGAAACGAGTCGGCAAGCCCACTCCGACCGCTGTTCCACTTCGACGGAGTGCCAGACAGCGCGGGTCGCCTCCACCGCCGCCGTCTGCTGAGGATGCGTTCCAGCCCCACTTGCCTTCCGGCATCCAGCTTGTCGACTCACCCGTCTTCCGCTACGCATGTATCGGAGCTAATGATCCCCTTTTCATCTCCGCCGCCACCGTCTCCGATTCTTCCATTTTGGGCTTCAAAGTGGTCGGTAGGGGATTCCGCGATCCTTCCCTGTCCAAAATTTACACCATGGATGATTGTCGCTTGGAACACGGGGGTTTTTTAGTTGCCGCCGGCGGCGGTGGCGGCTTTATTTCTGTTTACGGAGGGAAAGAAACGGCGGAGGAAGAGGATGACAGCGAGACCGAAAGGCCTCTCATGAGCTGGAAGGGGAGCAGGAGTTGGGTTTCTGGAGTAATGTTCATGGAGAACAATCCGATGGTGTTGATTTCTAGCTCGAACGACGGGAAGATCACTGCGTGGGATGTGAAGAAGCAGCAAAATCCATCTTCCACAGCGTCGTGCCTCCCTCCTGCTGTAGCTGAGGCGGAAAGTGTGCATTCAAGTGGAATTTTCTCCATGGATCGATTTGAGGTCTTGGTTGCCACAGCTTCGAAGGACTCTTCTGTGGGCATATCCAGGCTTTCAGCAGCTGGCGAGCTCGTCGCTGAACGCAATATTTCAGGCCACCATCACGGAGCCATTAGAGGAGTCTGTTTTGGGTAATCGATTCGTTTTTTGATCCGACTTCATCTTCTTTGTTCAACAATGAGCCGAATTGCATCACTGATAACGTGTGATATAATCATTACACATGATCTTAACTCACAAAGTGCGTTGTTTTAAAATTGAGCTGGATGGAAAGAAAAATCCAACTAGTTCAGTATTAAGGTTCGATTCTTGCTTTTGGTGTTGCACTGTATTGGATTTAGCTCAACAATGGCAGAGATAAACTAGCTGACTGTGGAGCTGATGGAAGGATGTGCATACTCGACACAAGGCAGGCAGAGCCATGTGCAATCACAATCGAATCACATTATTCTACAGGCATCAACACTATCCAATGGTGCAAGACGAACAAGTTCCTTCTATTATCTGCCAGTAAAGATCCAGTCTTGCTTCTTTATGACATTAGAAGCTACAGTCAACCACTTCACAAGCTTTCCGGTCATGTCGATTCAAGAACCAGGGTATGTCAACACATTTATAGGCCTTCGTTTGTCGAAGAAGGAAAGGCGGTCGCTACTCCTGGAGAAGGATCAGAAAAGATCTCTATCTACAGCGTGGAGACTGGAAAGCTTCTCAGCCAAGGGAGCATAGGATATGATGCTAATTTGGTTAGATCTGCTGGGAAAGGAGCAGCGTGTGGTTTTATTTGGGCTGCAGGAAGACAAATTAACCAGTTGAGCCCCATAAGATATCATTTAGATTAGATTCTATTGTAACTAAGAGAAACGAGCGATGCTCATAGGGATCAAATCGTAGATTTTCGACTTTCTATATTCATTGTCTAAGAACATTCATTCTTCCATGCGTCATTTATTGAGAATTTATACAGTAAGGAAGCAAACTATATCTAAAAATGAAACTGATACCATTGAAGATTTGGAAGTGATCATCAAGAGGGCCAGGCTCCATTACTGCTAAAATTATGGGGCACGGGCACAGGAAAAAACAGGGTAATATGCATCAAGCTCAAGCTGCTCCAGGATTTTGGGGACGGCCCGCACATAAGAGGAGTGGCCATCAACGATATCAGTGACATCAGCCTGATAGGAGCATGAAAAATCATTTTCAAGTGTCAGATGGGAAAATTTATTGGGTTCGAATGCCCCCGCCACGTCACATTTTCGGACCTGCCTGTAACAAGCACTTCTAACTATAGGTGCTTGTTATAGAGATTTCTATAACAAGCACCTATAACAAGCACATTTTTTAGATTTCTATAACAAGCAGTTGTAATTCTATAACAAGCACATTTATACATATACCAAGCAGGTCAGAAAATGTGCTTGTTATGGGGTATCCGAACCCAAGTTTTTCTCGTCAGATGGATACGTTTTACAGTCAAATCGAAAAGCAGAAAAGCTTAAAGAAATCATGGTGATAAATTACAAAAAATGAAAGACTTAAAGTATTGCCATTACATTCTCAATGCCAGGAAGATCAACTGGTTGAATACCAGCCAGACCTTGGGTGAGTAGACTGTAAAAAAAAAGTTCATCATAATTATCCTCAGACAATGATGTCACATAGATAATTTTTTTTTTATCTATATGATCATTGCCATATAGAAATTCTAATTGTATTCAAAATTTAGGGGTACAAATAATTTCTCTATATAAAAGTACCTTGCACGAAATGTCACTCCGAGCATCCAGTCGTTTGTGGAATAGACATTTATAAATCTTCCAGAAACCATCTACAGTGAGGAACAGAAAAAAATTAAGCTGACAAATATACAAGTATTACCCAAGAAGCATTGAAAGATGTATTTGAAGAAATGTGATCATCTCTTTATAGGGATGTTTTCTGACAATCTCAAGCGAGTTGAATTAACCAAAAATCAATATTTTTTTGGCTCGACTCAACTCAAAATCTCAAAGTCGGTTCGAAATTGAAATAACAATTGTTTAAGATGGCTCAACTAAAAATGAGTTAATTCCGAACTTACTTGAATCAAGAATTAAGCTAGCTTGAATTTGAGGGCATAATCTTTTAATATTTAAATAAAACAAAAAGATTTATAAGATGCCAAAAAATCCATATGATTGGCCAAGGGAACTATAATTATGCGGCTATAAGATATTGAATTTTAAACATTTATCATAATCTTAAAAATTTAAACATGGATAAATATCATCTAGGTTAGTGAAATTTGGGAATAATATTATGTAAATTCATAATTTCAAAAAAATTTCAATGAAGTTCCTAAGCTTGACATTAATATTTCAATCAAATTTTTTTATTAAAAAAGTAAGAAACAACTAAAATTACTATTATACTCTTTCCCTCTATCTCATTTTCCTCCCATCTCTCATCCTATTCCTGCAATGGGGAATCTAATGTCATGAGAGAAAAAAACTATGTATGCTCGAAGACTCGATAGACGTAAAACTCTAATATATGATATGAGAGGAGATTAAATAAATTGTTTTTAATTATATTAAATTACACATTCACATTGTAACATCCAATGATCCAAATGTAGAGGCATTATCCGCTTTGAATTTAAGAAATTATGTGACTTGAGTAGTTGAGTACTTCTTAGGAAGTCACTCATCTCAATACTACTCCATTTCAAGCATACTTAATTATAGAATTTCTCATCATTAGCCTCACAGAATGCTACAATATAGCATCAGTGTCGACTTCCTACAATATGGTGTAGTTCGAAGACGAAAGAGGCGAAAGTTGGTGGGCCTGTGATACTCGTAGCCAAAGAGAGCAAAGAGTGATTGTAGGGTGATGTCCCAAGAGAAGGGAATCACTACAGCAAAGTATAGTTCCTAGTAAGTTTCTAGGCCAATAAATACTAGTGCGAGGGACACAAGAATAAATTATCCTGCATCGGAAAGGGGAGATTCTAAGCTGTATAAGTAGTTAACATAATCCCAAATTATAAAAGTGCCTTTTGGGACAAAAATGTAAGGCTAATGATAAGAAACTCCATAGTTGCTTGTGCATCGATTGGAGTAATACTGGGATGGGTGATCTCCCGGGAAGTACTCAAATCACGCAATTTTCAAAAACTAAAGTGGACCACTAGGTCTTATCACATAGAATTTCATAATGGATTCATTGAAACTTAGCGATACTTCACATAGATCATAGATAAGCTTCCTGCAATTAAATAAATAATTTACCAAGATACTATGGAGAATTACCTGGCCTGCATTTCTCTCTGAATACCCTAAGCATAAGAAGCAATTCAAGGAATCCTTCAACAGAACTTGGAAGATGAATAAAGCAGCTATATAATAGGTTTATTTTATACCAGATAATAGGTTTAATAACGCAATTTTGTAGGCATGACTCAACAGACGAACAGGACAACATTGAAACACTTGATTCCCAATTCACGCGGTAATTAAGATTAGATTTTCGATCAGTGTTAACAATGAAACTAACAAAGTTCATTTCAAATTAGAAAATCAGTCCAGTAATTAACACAAAACAGAGATAAAGTTTAGCAACACAACCTACATCAAGAGATATAACAAGCTTTTACTATAGAATTTGATGGAGAACCTGGAGAGCAGAAAATTAAAAATAAGAATGACATAGAAGTTCTAATCACTCTAATTAGGATCTCAAGCCTCAGTGAACTGGCAGTTGCAGCCCCTCTGCAGCTCCCAATGTTGAAGCAAGCAAACTCCAGTGTCAACTGCACGAAATCAGAGTCAAATCGACACCACCTGCGTTGGACCCGACGACGGAAGAGCTCGCTTCACACCATACATTTTGTAGAAACTCAGCAAAATGAAATTCCTTCGATCTCAACACTAGTCTCACAACTAGGATCACCTAAGGGAAACTCCAAGGGTGTTGAGATGTTAGGCTCACGAAAGGTAGGACTTGTTGTGGACTTGATAATGGTCACCTCAAACACCTTAGGGTCAGTAGGTGACCCAAATAAAAGTGTCACATTGTATTTATAAAAGATAGCTCACTAGACTTGCTAATTATCAAGTTAGAAGTGTTCGGACTGAATAAGGGATTCATATAACATGTATAACCTCAGGTCGAGATGCCTATAGAAGCAGACAAAACAGTCTCACTGAGAGCTGGACAGATTTCACAAGGTGCCTCCAAGTACTCTATATGATCAACATGTCAACATCTTTGTGTCGATTCCCCACTCCCTCAATATGTCAATGTTGTTGTGCCAATACGTGACATGCTCAACATGTTGGCATCGTCGTGTTTATGCTGACATGCACAACGCAATCCGTCAACTTCTTCTCAGTCAATATTTGATGTTGTTTCTTTTTTATGGACGCATGGATGATAGATGAAAAGCCCAGAAAGTCTTGATAGTGAAGTTGAGTACCCTGCTTTGACCACTGGATCAACAGATCTGTTACTACGTTTTTAGTAAGACTCTTGTGATGGAAAATTAAACATTTTTTATTATCAATTAAACATTAAATTTACTGTACTATGAAAGGACTGAAGTCTTGAACATAATCTCTATGCAACCATATGTCTTTCTAACAAGTCCAAAACATGTTCAGAATACATTATTCCCCTTCAATTCCTAATCATATTTAGGTGCAAGTGAAAATAATAAGGATACCTTCCGAGCAGCTTCCCATTGTTCATTGTTGAGTGAGATTGGTGCTCCGAGCAAAACAACTCTTTCTACGAGACCCTCTGATGTTTAACATATAATGAATTCTGGGCAAATTTAAGTAGCTTACAAGTTTTAAGAGTTTTTGTGACTGTAATTACCATTATTTGCAGATTCAGCCAAATGTTGCAGGCACTTGAATACAACTCTTGCTCCTAATGAAAAACCTAGGAGCGTTACCGGCCTGAAAGGCATTTGGATGTCAAGGAAGTTGCTTTTCAAAATCAAAGTGTATTTCAATCTGTACAATAGCAGGTATTTAATCTTTTTACCTATTACCCTGTAATCCCTTCAACAAAGTTTCAGCAAGAAGCCGACCTGCCTTGTCTGATCTAGGAAAGGACAAGAGAAGTTTGGAGATTTACCAGTTTTATAGGATAGAACCAAATCAGTAATGTCACATTGGGGAAAAACCACAAAAGTACCAGGCTGTTGAGAACAGGTATAACTTTCTAAGTGGGTTGTGGGTGAAGTAATAGACATAAAACAACAAGAAATAAAGAAAAGGTTCTGAAATACATCATTGTCACTATGAATAGACAAATAGGCAGGAGTGGGGGACGGAAAGGGAACAACAACAGAATGGGAAAGACAAGAAAAATACCAATAAAACTTGGTACATGTTTAGGAAAATTGGATAGTATGAAACTAATAGGAGAAAAAAATCATAAGTAGGCACACAGGAATAATAAGAAAATCATTCAATGGTACCTGTCAATAGCAATTGACCATTTGCTATCTATAAAATCAGTTGCTGCAAGTAAAGCAGCAGGCCAAGCAAGTGCAGTTACAAGCGTGCTTAATACTGTCATCATGGCACCTCTCTTCATTAACTCCCTAGTTAGTGCTGCACATGGAAATGCAACACCAAGGAATTTAGCAGCATTGAAATACACAAAGAAAAAATGAATAAAGAGAGTTTTAAAAACAACTATATGGACTGGTAATATACATGATGTGAGCCAATCTTGGATTGCAGAACTCACGGAAATCAGATGCTTAGACTCCCACAGCAAAGCATACCTGTTCATCTTGATGTAGCATGATCATAATGACAATCCAACCAAATAACTCATAAATGCAGATTAGTTAAGTACCATGTATGGTCTACAGGTTATAAAGTTATATATGCTTCAAGCCAGAGAAGCGTAAAGAAATTGAGTGGTATACAACCAACATAAACATCTCCCGTTTATACAGAAATACAATGAAAAAGTTAATTTGGCGAAGTAAACGATAAGTAGGTACAACCATAGAAATTACCGACGGCATTTGAAGTTGATAATACTTCTTGGATCCTAGCAAAGTATTAGCATTCTAGTGCCTTTGGGGAAAAAATATTAAACTGGAAAAGAGCATTAAAGATAACCAAGTTTAAAGGATCAGGACAAATATCGTGCTTAATGGATTCCTGAAGCAGAAATAACATATAATCTGATTGTTTATTTGTGAGGTTATTTTTTATTGGAATTAAAGATAAGTTTTGATGCGATGTTTTGTTTTAAAATTTGTGAAAAGTTTGAAAGAAAGTTATATATATATATATGTTTTATAATGTGTGCATTATGTGAAATAAAGTTAGTCTTATTTTGAAAAGTCATGATTGGACATATCCAAGATGAAGTACCTTGGTGTATGCTCTTCGCAGATGATATTGTTCTTGTTGAGAAAACTAAAGAGGGAGCTAAAGCGAAACTAAAGCTTTGGAGGAATGCTCTAGAATCTAAAGGTTTTCATCTCAGTAGATAAAAAACTAAATATATAAAGTGCACATTTAGTTAAAAAGAAATACTTATATTAGAGATGTGACAATTGGTGATCAAATTGTCAAGAAGAGTGAGCGCTTTAGATACCTTAAATCAATTATACAAAATGATAGCGAAATAGATAATGACGTTATTAGCAGGATTCAAGCAGGATGGATAAAATGAAGAAATGCTTCTGGTGTATTGTGCGATAGAAAAATTTCATCCAAAATCAAGGGTAAATTTTATAAAACTATAGTAAGACCAGCGATGATATATGGTGCTGAATGCTGGCCTGCAAAAAGAAAACATACAAATAAAATAAATATTGAAGAAATGAAGATGTTAAGGTGGATATGTGGATATACACGAAAAGATAGAATGAGAAATGAGTATATCCGAAAAAAGTTGGTATTGCACCAATTGAGGATAAACTTAGAGAAAGTCGGCTTAGATGGTTTGGACATCTAAATCGTAGGCCGATTGAAGCTCCAGTTAGAAAAATTGAGTTATTGATTTTGCCCATGTACAAAAAAGAAGAAGACTAAAGAAGACATGACAAGAAACTATAAGGAATGATCTTAGTTACTTATACTTAGATAAGAATTTGGTAACTGATAGAGCGCAATAGAAACAAAGGATTCATGTAGCCGACCCCACCTAGTGGGATTAAGACTTGATTGTTGTTGTTGTTGTTGTTGTATAAAATAAAATTTAATTTTAAATGTAAATTTTATAGAACAATTGTACGGCCAACGATATGCTGGCCTACAAAGCAGAAATACACAAATAAAATAAGTGTCACAAAAATGAGAATGCTAAAGTGGATGAGCAGGTATACGCGAAAGGAGAAATGAGAAATGAATATATCTGCAATAAGATTAGAGTTATCCTCAATTGAAGATAAGCTCAGAGAAAGTCGGCCTGGATGGTTTAGACATAAATCGTAAGCTGATAGAAACTTCAGTAAGGAAAGTTGGATTATTTGATCTTTCTCATATAAAAGAAAAAAAGGATACCAAAAAAGACATGACAAGAAACTATAAGAAATGATCTTAGTTTATTATTATTATTATTGTTACGTAGAAATAAAATGATTTTAATATTAGAGTTTATATAGAATTTAAAATACTATTTTATTTAATATTAAAATTTGTATATAACGACACTCTTATAAAATTAATTTTAATCAAGTTAAAATTAACCCAAGTAGACTAACATCCTGAAGATATTTCAAAATAAAAGATGACGTACCTTTCCAAATTATCTTCGTGTGCCTTCCAAGGACTAACAAAATCATTCTTATTGAAAACAAAACCAGAGATCAATATACCAACCGCTAAGCGCTGCAAATTCATAAACAGGAAAGATATAATTAGTTATATTTTCCATGATAACCCACATTACTCCCATCAAGGAAAGCACAAGCACAAAATACTAACATAACCTACTTCAAAACTAATTCAAGGAAAGGTTAATTACTACTCACACCCTGATTATGGTTTCCAACAGGAATGAACTCAAACTCTTCAATATCGCCAATTCTTCTAGCCATTTTGCTTCCTGAAAGTCCAGCTCCAGCAGCTATGTTGAAAATAAATGCCAGTTAAACAATCTTCAAACAAACACAATTACATGTTTCAAACTAGAAAAGAATTATCACTTTAAAAAAGTAGAAATAGTACATTCAAAGTACGTAAGATGAAGTGGGTGCTAGGGATGGTTAGAGAAAATGGTAGAAACAAAATACCAAAAATGATGGCCAAGCACGTCTAAGTGGACAACATAGTAAAGATGCTAAGAATGATGGCCAAGTACCTTTAAATAGTTACAGCTGTAGATTATTCTTCTTAAATTTTTGAAATTATGGCGGTATACCGAGAACACAACAAAAAATTTTATCCTCCCATAGTAGACCAATTATATTAGCAAAAAAAAAACTACCAAGCTGAGTGATTGAGTAATCACACACTAAGGCCACATTTCATGTGAGGATCAAAATCAAGACAAAAAAGGAACTAATTTAAATAATAATAATAAATAAATAAATTTTAATATAAAAAATTATTATTTTATTTCGCATACTCAATTACTTTTAATAAAACTATCAATTTTATTTCACACCATAAATCAAAATACTCGATAAAAATTTATTTATTTATTATTATTGTTTTTTAAACTGGTACCATTTTAATTCTCACACCAAACAGAGCCTAACAAATAAAAATTTCGTGTTAATGATGAGGACACCTTAATAATGGAACACCTTTATGATCGAGAAAGGATGATGCAGATTACTTTTATTTTATTATTTAAAAAGTTTGTTATGAGTTTGAATTATTCTAATTATTTATTGTTTTCCCTTTTTGATTAGTGGATTTGTTTAGTCCAAATAACTTTTCTTTTATTTTAAGAAGCAATTTTCCCTCTTTTAAGTAAATCATATACTTAAAACATCTGAATAACGTTATTATGAATAAAAATTTAAGTTTGTGTGCAACATAGCTTTGGAAGAATTATGGTAAGAGATTCTGGAAAGGACTGATATTCTAGAATGGATTGATATTCTAGAAGGGAATGATAAGGAAACCTTAGGTAGGATACTAGGAACCCTAGTAATCTACTTAATTCTATCATTCATTGACTTTATCGGTTCACCGACATTCCTCGTCATGTTTGGTATTAGATCTCGGTTCCACCTTCACCTTCAAGCCACTGATAGATTTACTACTTCAGCGCCATTATCAAGCATTGCATGCCTAACATCTATTTTCGTATACAACTCCACCTCGAGAAGATGTATATGTACCTCCAACAACAACAAGAATCAAGCCATAGGCTCCTATGCTGGGAGCATTTCAACGTACATTTGCACTACGTTTCTGGCATGCATATCTTATCGTTGCACCTCAACGTACATTTGCACCACGTTGTACCTTCGGGTGATCGAACACCGCATAACCTTCGCGGCTCACATGCATTTACAACCTTGTGTAACCTCCACAACACTGCAATCCCTATAGCCCTACCCCTCTCTCGGTGCAGCCCCGTGCGAACCAACAAGAACCATACGACCTCGCTAGACCCACGCTATCCGCACGGTCCCATGCAGATTTGTGCAACAAGAGGCCCTCCGGCCCCTCCCTAAGCGGTCGTACACTCTCTACACACAACATGCATGTGCAACCCACGCTTCGCCCCCCCACATCCTTTGGCATAACTGCGTGTGCCTTTACGCAACCTTTGCTGCCTCGTACGACCTCCTC
Source organism: Apostasia shenzhenica (assembly GCA_002786265.1). Classification (NCBI taxonomy): domain Eukaryota; kingdom Viridiplantae; phylum Streptophyta; class Magnoliopsida; order Asparagales; family Orchidaceae; genus Apostasia; species Apostasia shenzhenica. The sequence goes on from KZ454132.1 coordinate 1,169,628, forward strand.
TACCATGTGGGCCGTTAACACGCCCTGCATAACACCTCCTCCTATCAGCACACCATCACACTTCCCAACAGCACATCACCATGTGCATTGTTTGTCCACTTAATTCATACCTATTGGATGCAATCAAATCATTTGGTTAACCTAGTTCATTAGGTTATCTTGATTTAACCCAAACAAAATATTCGAGTCCCAAATCTGTCAATCAATGAAGATATAATTTCTTATTCAAAGTTCATAATTATTAGTATATTATATATTTTTTTAGACTAAACGAAAGCCTAAGATACTATAAAAACCAGAGCAAGTATATTAAATACAATAGTCGCGATCCTCAGCGAGGATCATGTAGAACTCAAGAGGAAGATGTGTACCTTCATTCCATCCTATATCAACTATATAACTAATTATTAGTAAATTGTGTTTTAGTTAAAATTATCGTTCGTCTTGATTATTTGATTTTGCTAGAAGTGAAAGGCCTTAAATTATTTTGAGTGAATCACTGTTAGTTAATATTTTGAGAAAAATCCAATATAATTTCGAAAAATAATTTATCAAACTTATTGAATTTAAGCGATACTTTAATCTAGTTGGTAAAGTTTTATTTGTTGTTGATTCAAATTTATTTAAATTTTAAGTTGATTACATTTGCGAGATTTGAAATTATATTGATTTAATTTGTGAGATTTACATCAATATTTGTCTTGCATTAATTTTTTGGTTTAGTATATCTTGCATTAAATTAAGCTATTGATTTGCACATTTTATATTAGGTTTACTTCTGTCTCGCATTTCATTTAATGTCTGTAATATAAATATTCTCTTATCCGATATGAGTCTATGATGATACTAACTTGTACCTTATACTTAGAATGAACGTTAAGTTAAAAGTTATCAATATCACTCTTTTAGCTAAGCTTGATAAGTTGACTTAACTAAGAAACCTAACTGACACGATTACTCATATAGAAGTTGAGGCTCTCAAGTTCGATGATATGTTGGAACCTACGATTAATTTCGATTGGAGATTGGCATAAAGTGTTATTTATATTTGATATGAGAAAAGTTACTTTTGCTAAAACAAAACTTACTAAGAAAGTTAAACCTTATATTGACAACATAGGGAATGATCGCCTTTATTATAGAATAGATTCAATTTATTCTTGGGATGAGATTAAGTGCATTTAAAGAAACGAGTACATTCTTCATTCTTATCATGAGCATCTTTTGAATTGACAGAATTTAACTTAGGGGATGAGAACATCAAAATATACTATCAAGCTAAAATACTATCATATACAATCAGTTTTCAAGAACATTAGGATTAAGATGAAATTAGATTCTTAACAATTTGAGAAATGATATATATGACAAGTGGTACTGACATTCACTTGAAGAGGTTTATCAGAAAGCTTGAGATTATGAGCAAGACCAGAGATCACTAACATGCTGATATCTTAAAGTTCAAGATAGTTGCACCATCACAAGTCCAATGCCAACAATTCTAGAGCCTACTATTGTACATGTCATTATGATTAATTCACCTCTTTTAAAAGAGGGCCAGATGAAAATGCCTCATAGATACTCATATTTGCTTTATTAGTCCACCTTTTCAAGTAAGAATAAGAATGAGCATCCTACCGAGGTTTTCTATATAGTAATCTCAAATTATCAAAAGTATGAAAAATGTGGAATGAACAGTACAAGAAAGAAATTGGAAAATATATTAAGAAAAATATCATAAATGAAACTGAGGATATTGAATCTACTCCTATGATTGAAAATATTTAAAAACAATAATATATTGCGTGCTTAATTACTTGATGATAATGATATGAAGCCTTGTTGCATAAATTATATTTATATTATTAAGAAGCATGATAATTTGGATGTCAAGTATACAGAGCATCTTGAGATGCTTATGAACCTTTAGCATAATGATGACACAACATTTGATAAAATAAGATACCTCATACATTCCGATGAGAATAATGATTTATCTAAATTACCATTAAAAGAAAAATATCGTGGAGAGATACTACGAAGAAAAAGAAAAAAGAACAAAGTATTAAGCATGGACGTAATTGAGTCTTCACTGAGGCATTCAAAGGCTGGCCTATCAAATTTGTCAATTACTTCTAAAGTACATTTTGGAGCCTTTAGAAACTACCCTGATTGAACTGGGTTAGTAGATCTTAGAATTTGTTTAGTGAGTTTGTAGGCATTTAATTTCATTTAGTTGTTTTCATTGCATATCAGAGTTGTTTGAGTCAGTCTACATTTCCATTCTCATTTATATTCATGGTATATTTGAAAAATAATTATGTGATAATTTGAGCGAATTTCAAACTCATGAAAAAAGCTAATTTAAAATGTTAAATGAGATTGGGTCGACGCGTGGAAAATGTATTTACTAATAGATTTCTAGATTTGTCACACTTTCAGTATTTCAAGTTTGTTGGATTTTCAGAACCCAACAATAATACCTAAGGTTTAGTTTACTATGTTTCTATTCGAGTGAACCTATACTTAAATGTGTTGGGACAGTAGTGACTTGATAGTCTAGGTATAGTCATCACTGGCTTAACACCATCGCCCTGCCTGACATAATCTTGAGTTAGTGTTGCACTGTCAAAGGAAGATTGAGTTCAACCCGTGAGCCCTAAGTGTACAGTATAATAAGTAAATTGGTTGTGCATTTCCTACCAACTAAAACTTTTAGGAGAGTTAGTGGCGCCAAGGATTCTAAAAACTAGTATCAAAGTAGGTTTTGAGTTCGAACCTCGGTAGTACGCTGGGGGAGGATTGTTGGGAAAAGCAATAACTAGATGTGGTCGTCAATGGCTTAGTATTATCGTCCTGCTTGATATAATCTTGGGTGGGAGTATTATTATTGACAAAAAGGTTAATTTCAACCCATGGGCTACACAGTATAACAAGTGAATTGGTTGTGTCATTTCTGTCATCTTAAGTTTTCAGGAGAATTGATAGCGCTAAGAATCCCAAGAACAAAGTGTCTACTAGCCAAACTCGCTTCAATAAAAGAGCAATCAAAAGAACAAAACCCTTAGTATCTTAATTTTGCTCATGTCATAGATGGATAGGATGATGCAATTACTCTTATTTTATTTTATTATTTAGGAAGTTTGTTATGAGTTAAAATTAGTCAAATCCTTTTTATTTATTTATTTTGTTTAATACCTTATTTATTTTGTTTAATCCCATATAACTTGTTTTTATTATAAGAAAAGATTAGCCCTTTTTAAATAAAACTATATGCTTCTCTTCAAAAAAATAATAATTTTTTTTATAAAAAAAGATTATATACTTGAACATATGAATGAATAAACATTTTACCTGTGTGCAGTCTAACTCTAGAATGAGTTAGAATGAGAGATTCCAACAGGGATCAATATCTTGAAAGGAAATCATAGAGAAGTCTAATGTAAGAATGCTAAAAACCGCAGTTATCCACTTATTTTTATTGTTCCTCGACTTCACCGTAGACCGATGTTCTGCACCACTTAAGAAGTGGAAAACTTTCAATTGCGACTGGAATATCATTTTCACTACCACTTTGACATAAGTAGGATAGAGTTATACCACACTTCATATGCCACCAATCATGTGTGAGGAAGAAAAGGAGTGAATATTATTGAATAAGACACACATAAATATGAATAGAAATTTACAAGCAATCAATGTTAAGAGTCTCCACTCCTAATCTAAAATTGAAAGGAAACAGAAGAATAGCTTTCAGGCATGAAAGCCATGAACTGGAAATACATACCTCCAAATGATGCAGCAACAGCTACTGAACCGGCAACGGATCCTGCAGCAGTAGCTACTGCTGCAAAGCCGCTAGCTCCAATAACAGGAACCAAAGTTCCTAATGTGGGGGCTAGAGCACCAAAGCCTGCAGCGATTGCTGGAGCAGCTAAACCTGTAAAATAAGAGGTTGCAGCACATAAAATATCTTGTCTAACTATTGACACATTATTTCTCATTTTAGTTACACGTTATTACACCTCCAGTGATGGCCAGCAGAGCTCCCCCTGTAAGTGCAGCAGCACCAATGATGCCACCTCGCCTCCATTTATCCCATTTCTTTTTTCCAGAACCACTTTCTTGGGATTGTTGTTGCTCTTTAGTTGCAGCCATTGCCGAGAAAACAACCATTATCTCCATAGCTTCCTGATAATAAGGTCATTATATATATATATATATATATTGATGTCCAAAGTTTTTAATAGATTCAATATGTCAGGTTTAGGTGACAGATAGAGTAAAAGAGGTTAGTTGAATGCTGTGCAATTGGAGAGACTTCTCTGGACTGTTCAAGTGTAGAATGTGAAAATGTCTACTCACTAGACAATTTTCGTCCTGATAATTACACTATGAAAGCAAATAACTTAAAAAACCGAATAAATGGTATATATTCAAGTTGACAACTGAACTTAAAAACTTTCCTTCGTTGCATAGCCTCTAATATATGGATGCGCATGTTGAGCTTGTTAAATAAACACTTAAGAACTAATCAAGTTGGTAGGCTCACATAATATTCTACAGAAAGAAGAACAGAATTTTTGCCTTTTATATCTGAGTAACTTCTATCATGATCCTAGCTAAATTCCACAAAAACCTACCAACAAGTATGCATTCACAAAACGGAAAAACAAAAAGAAAAAAAACATGGTCAAAACTGCTGAAGTGGGTTTAAGCAAACCGAAGGATGAATAGGGTGATTTGTACTAGAGCTTGAGTAGAATAGTGTAAACCGAAGGATGAACAAGGTGATTCAAACTAGGGATAGAAGACTACTTCAGCAAAAAGATAAGTTCAATTAAATAGCCCAATAAGGTTACCATAACCAGGAAAATTACTGGGCATTGACTTATCCTTTTACATGTCAAACATGCATGGTTCCACAAACAAGACCAGCTTCTACATCAATCGAATGTTGGACAAGACCTTTATTCATGATGTTTACAAAGTTTCTGTTTTCTGTTAGTATACCATTTGCTATGACAATTCAAAATTTCAAACATCTCCTTTAAGAAAACTACAAAGATGAAGAGTTAAATAAGTTTTTCTTGAAGCAAGAAAAAGGCAAAAAGAAGTTTGATAAGACAAACCACTTTTTTCCAGTTGACATCAAGCCATGTTGCTAGGACACGTAAAGCACTGCGATGACGGGCATCATAGCCTTTTCTCCGTACAAAGACTTTCTCATTGCCTTGTGGTGAATCAGCCACACACGCAGAGAGGAGCTCAAAAATAATTGCAACTTTCCTAGGATAGCTGATTGAAATATCCGATAAAATGAGCTTTCTATCAGAGGCACTGTTATACTGATTGATTGCTTCGTCTTTAATGGCTAATAGCTTAGTGCTAGTAAGATCGGTAGATGCAGATGTAGATGCCTTGTCAGTAATTTTATGCATTTCATCATTATCATGTTCATCCTGCATCACAGTTGTTGTCCTATCTGAAGAATGATCTGCTTCAAAACTCAATACCATTACATCAACAGATTTTGCCAAGGCGAGTTCCTGGTCATCCTTCTCTGAAGATGCTCCTCCATCTTCCTCAGCCATTATTCTCAGATACTAAAAACAGCAATAATGTCAAACTAACAAGTGGTTCGGATATACTAAGCAAATTAACAATCTTAAAGTTATGCTAACTGTAATTTCAATAAACATGCCCTTAATGACCGCACAAGCTTACTGGAGAAAGATGAAAAGAGACAAAACACATTGTATGCTTTAGCTGAATTCATGATAAGAGCGTCAAATTCATCTGTTACTTACGGTCAACATAGTCTACAAGCACATTTCAGTGTAAAGAAAGTGAATAACAGAAAGTTAAAACTATTTGTAAGTAAAGCCAAACTTAATTAACTGCTGAAGTTATGACACCAAAGTTAAACAAGGAAATAGTTTGAATGGAAGGAAAAGTTCAGATTAAATAGCTGATAGAACAAAATTTTAAAAGAAAGAGGCAGTTCAGAACAATCAGACAAAGGAACTATAGGCCTTGTTTGATTAGGTGTTAAATTTAGGTAAAGAGAAAGAAAATATTTTATTTTATAGAGTTGATGGGAAAGAAATTTATTTTAATATTGTGAGTTGTGTAGGATGTGAAATAAAATTGATTTTAAGGTTAGAATTTGTGTTGGATGTGAAATAAAGTTATTAAAATTTATAATAAATTTAAAATATTATTGTGCCTAATTTTGAAAGGTTGCCAAACAAGGCCATAGAGTCTCAAAAGGGTGAAGTTGGTTGAGTCCACAGAAGCTCAAGGTCCAAGATCAACAACATTTGATAGACATGACATAAGTATATTATGTTATCATCGAAGGAAAATTGCTAACCATGTCAACAAAATCCCATACGACAAAGAAACCCACACTCTGTCTTCAAAAAACCTAGGAACTTTCAATTACAGACCTTGACTATAACATTGGAAAGCAAAATTGCAGAATATACTTTTCTATAATCTTGTATACACTGTAAGATAGATTTTACATGGGATGTTAAATAGCACATGGTTGCCACAAGCCCGACAACTATTTAATATAAGGTTTTATTTTGATGGTTCTCTTCGATGACTCACAAAGAAGTTACAAAGGTTTTTGTCTTCGACGACTCTTTGTTCTTCTTTTCCGAAAATAGCAATGACAAAACTTGAATACTACATCACCCATGTGTTAGATCAACACTGTTGGATTGCGTTTGGGAAAACTTTTGATGAAAAAAAGTATTTTTTATACAGCTAAAAACTAAAAAGTGTATTTGATAAAACAACTTTATAAAAAGTTTGAGCTTTTAAAAAGCTAAAAATAGCTATAATCAAAAACTAAAAAAAAAAAAAGCTTTTCAAAAGGTTGCTTTAACTTTTACAAATTTAAAAATAAAAGTATCCCCAACTATTTTATATAATATCAACTAATAACCTTTGATATTCTATATTTATTTTTTCAATAATGGTTGCACATATATTTTAAATATCCATTAATAATATAAATATAATTTATTTTTTATAAATAAAATGTATGTATAATAATATATAAAATTAATATATAAAAGCATATATATAATTATTTCAACCATAAATAAAGTAATATACATATAATAAAATATATTATTAATATATAATTATTATTTTCATCAAATATGGGTAGAATTAAAACAGGCATATATATGTCCAATTTGATTAAAAGTATAATCTGATCATATAGCACAGTCAAGGAATACTACTTTTGATAGCAACTTTTCACAGTAATTCACCAAATAGGAAAAATAGCTTTTAAAATAGTAGCTTTTTATACAGCAATAAAATACGATACTTTTTGAAAAGCTAAAGCAATATTAAACAGAGCCTTAACAACTCAACGAAGATTTCTTAATGCTCTTAACAGTGGATATCTACGTCAGCATTTTCCCTAAGTAGCATCAACCACTAAAGCAAATTTACATCGTAACATCTCCCAAAAATGCCATCGCATGTCGTTGTCCCATGCTAGTACTCTCTTTTACCCCATCTCCATAATTATTTGCAGGTCTACATAGCAACTACCACATGACAAATATTTTCTAACCTTCTAGAAGCACACGTTTAATTTACTTAATGAAATATCTCCTCAATGAATGGATAAACTAACAACTCTTTCGAATTTAAAGATATCTCCATGAAGTTAGACACCGCTCTTTGAATACGTCTTTGAAAGGGGTTTGCCAGAAAATCTCATTCAAGAAGATGTTTCCCATGGATTGGATTTGCTTCTCACCAATAGCCAAACCCTTATTTGCAGCCAGTGCTTACAACTAACACTATGCTAGAGGTTTCCTCCTCAATAGAAGCCAATCCCCACTTTCTGGAGCTCCGTAAGTTGACAAACCTTAGCCTAATCCAACTCCGTCGATGTTTCCAAGAAACCTTTGTCAAACCGTATGCTCAAAGTTTCAACATTCGATGAAGTCATCATTGATGCTTTCTTTTGATGACCCGCACCTTCGTCAAGGCTTTCTTCATCGATGATCTTCTTAATAAAGCCCTCTTAGACGAGCCTTCTTCAACTTTTTCCTCATCATCATAAAGAGGGATCCCCAACATGTTAAAGGCCACATCAAACTAACATTGTCTCCTTTGAAATAAGTAAGCATTTTACCTCAAATATGGTTTAATTCATCAGAATTCAACCACATTACATATTTGATTGTTTAAACTTCACCTTGAACGCACATTCACAGCTTAAGTTATCGACAAAAAGTTATTACAGCCAGAATACCAGGAGTATAATTGTAAGAATTGCAATAGTGTATATCGCTCCAACAGAGCGAACGCAATGAAGTGAAATGATGTTAATCCAAACAATCGGTTAAACTAATTTCTTCTATCAGAACATTCCTTCGCGGAAATAACAAATAGAAGATTTGAAAATGGGTCATACCGCCCCAATATGATCCTTCGCTTCTGAAGATGCGGCAGTCTCCTCCAATCCAGGCCAAGCCTTCTGATCGATGTCCATGAACCTGAAAACAAGAGGACCGACTATATTTATGATGCACTTGACAGAAAAATATGGGAGAGGAGAAGAGAGAGAATGACCTAAACACCGGACGGAGGAGGCCATGAGACTCGTGGGTCCAGAGATGCCGAGAATAGCCTTCAACATCGCTGCCCCCGCCGCTTGTGTAGCTGCTGCGACTGGAGCTACTGCTTCGTTCGCAAACCTCGTCTTCGTCGCCGGGGAAGGTACCTAGAGGATGAGTCTGGTGGATCTGCGCCTGGCGGAGGGCCAGGGAGAGCAGCGCCCCCGCCGCGTACCTCTGCGTCGAACTCAGCGTCGATGCAGCCATAACTACGGCCAGCGGAGCGGCGCCGATGGGCGAGCGTTCATCTCGTCGAGTACATTTTGCGAATTGCGATAGGCTCGGTCTCCGTTTTCTCCCAGAAATAAATAAAATATATTTTTTATCACTAGAAATAAATAAAATAACACGCGGTTTGGAGCGGAGTCAGCGAACTGCAAAACGTACAAATTTTAAAAATAAAATAAAATAAAATACATAAAGAACGAAATTACAGCAAATTACGGATATGTCCCTAAAATTTCCCAAAATTATATTTTGGTCTTTCTTTTTAAAATTTCTCATTTTGCTCCAATATAATATTTAAAATTTATTAATTTTTTAATATTGAGTTGAAGAAGTGTTGCATTAATTTCATTTCCTTCAAATTAATTTTTAGTTACAAGAAATTGAGTTGAAGTAATGGAGATTGAGTTTCAAGCAAAATTAACAGTAATATTTAGGAAATATACATTTTTTTTAATTCAGATATTAAACTAAAAATAATAATTTAATTTTTTATTATATTCTGTATAAATTTTAATATAAAAATTTTACCTTATTTTATCTCTTATATTATTTTTAATACACCAATAATTTCATTTTACATCCTATAAAAATTTAATATAATTAACTTTATATTTTATTACATATGAATTTAATGCAAACGATCGCACTGCCAAATAGCACAGAACTTAAAAATAATTTTATCTTACTAAAATCTCTAATAGAACATCATATTAAGCCCTATAATCGAGCATGTTCACCAACATTAACTAAGCAAACGTTAGTATATTCAAACTCGTTCGCTTACCAATCGAGCTTTAAAATTTTGTTTAACCTTGTTTGTTGATATTGACAAATCGAATATAAACGTGCTCTTATTAAACCGAATATTGATCTATTGATCGAATTTTTGCTTCATGTACAGACCTAAGCATGGATCTTTGTTTATTTTTCATTATAAAATTGGGAGCCAAACCTTAATTATGCAGCCATAGCAAAGAACTTGGTAAACTATTGCAGCGTAAATGGGCCTAAGCTCGACTGCAATGACCCTTTTACAGTGGCCCATGGGCTTTTGTATTTAAAAGAACAATTTAGGCCCACTGGGCCGGTACAGTAGTAGATGGCTTTGTGTGTGAATAAACTTTTTTTGAATGGGAATTTTCAAAAACAAAATAAATTTTATTGAGAAGCTATCAAATTTAATTCCTATGTTAGATGAAGTTAATCAAATTTTTATAAAATAATTTATATTAAGAAGCACGATAATCAAATAAATAATATTCGATATCTCTAATAAATAGTTTCAAACTTTCAACTCAATTAGTATTTCTATATAGCGATAGTACCACATAGGCAAAGAAATTACTTTTATCTATGTGGCACTAATATCACATAAGTGCTACGTATAAATTCTAATTAGATTTAAAATTTGAGATCACTTATTGGACTATAAAGTATTTCTCATAAATAATTTTAATTAATAGATACAAATGCTTTTTTTTCGATTTAATTCAGCCAGATTCATCTCGAATGTGAAAATAATTATGATTCAAGAAAGAATCAAGACAGTTCGCGGCGAAAGGCTTGATTCCATTTATAAATATATATTTGTGTGCGCACACTTATGTTTTGAACTGATTAGGGTGGTTTATATCGAGTTTATTCTTATTTGTCGTGATTCAAAATAAATCACGGGATCAACTTAAGGCTCAAAAGTCGATTAACGTTATTTTGAGCGAATTTTTAGTTCTAAATTATTTTAATAATACCAGTGTCAAATGAAGTACACCACAAATAGATCAATTCATTATATCCGATTTTTGACCAAGGCAACTGCAAACACAAAATCTAGAGGATCATGGGAGGCGGCTAGGATTGCGAGAGGACAGGCAAATGTAGCAGATAACATCTAAATCGAGGGTGATTCATCCACAATCATCGTCGACATCTTGGAGGCAACCAAAAAAGCTTCCATAATCACTACTTTTTTTATATTTTTATTATTTTGAGCGTTATTAAAATATATAAAGTTGCACATATATATAAATCTACCAATAAGACGGCTGATTTTCTTGCTAGTTTTGGTATATGTCGTGACGCACTGTGAGAGTTCAAAATGCTACTCCTGTACAATTTTGGCTTGATTCTATTTGAGGATATGGAGTTAATATCGATGTACTTAGGTTTTGTCTTTTCTCTTTGAATTATAAATAGGCTATGACAAATTTTCAAAAAAAAAAATAAATGAAAGATCTGTATGACATGTATTACATATGAATTTTATATATTTGCGGTATCGTACATTGAGTGTAAATATTTTTTTTCAATAATCAGTGTCTTTTTGCATAAATTTAAATTATAAAAAGAGATGGAGTTAGTAATGTGCAAGTAGCATTTTATTAAATACAAAATTAACAGATATAGAAAAGAAAAGTTTGAATGCAATTATACCTAACAAGGCTGATCTAGTCTACTCACATGCTTCAACTCTGAAATGGCATTTTCCTTAATTTTCAATCAACCTAGTGGGCCTTAATTAAAGATCTATATGCATAATGGAGCTCATGTTACTTTTGATAAAATGAAAAAAAAATAAAAATAAAAAAAAAAATCTCCTTTTTTTTTTGGCACTATAAGCATGATAAATTGAGCATGTGCTGAGTTAAAAACTTCCATTATGAAGTGGGATTAGGAGTCGTTTTCAGTTTATTTCGTGTGAGATAGGCTAAATTTGAAATTGAAGTTTTCGATTTCGAGTCGGGTTCGATTCGATTTTATTAATTTTCGAGCTTCATCGAGTCTAATTGTAAATCATAATTTCCTATAAAAATATATATTTTGTATATTAGACATATTAGAATATAATTATAAATTCACATCTAAATTTTATGCGTTTATTTTTAATTTCATCTCATTTACATAAGTTATTATAATATTTATATATATATATATATATATATATATAATTTCTCAGTTATACTTTAAAAAATATAAATATATGCATTTATACACATATTGAGTTGATATATCTCGAGTTAAATCGATTTGTTTCGAGCAAGCTAACTTCGGGTCAGAAACAAATTGAGTTGATTTCAAGTTAAGTCGATTTAAAATTGAGTAAAATACTAACATGTTTCAATTTTTACATAAAATTATATGTAGGAGATTAGAGCGTCATCGCTTAATTAACGTAAGAATGATTGCATAGTCCTCCAAGCCATTTTTGTAAAATAACACTATCATATTATTAAACTAAAATAATAATATCAAATAAATATAAAATTTTTTATTGCAAAAAAGTATAAGAGTTACCCAATATTATCCTTGAAATTTCTGTAAAATACAATAAAGATGATCATTTCTCTCTCCCAATAAAAATTAGTTAAATAATACGATGAGTTCAGAAATTAGTCAATTTTATTGTAGATGATACCTACTCAAATTTTGAACATTTTATTTGAAAATTTTTGAGCACCTTATTATCTGTCTCATGAGAAGGGTAATTCTAATAATTTTGGAAGGTGAGAATGTGCACAATAATATATTAATATTAATGTAAGATCATAAATCTAAAAATATGTGATTGAGGAAAATTAATGTACAAAATTGAATAATAAACAAGAAAATTTAAGATTGTAGAATTGTATATATATATATATATATATATTCACATCAATTTAAATTAACTTACAATTCAAACATATTTTTATTTTAAAATAAATAAAAATTTTATTTCATAATTTATATATCTCTTAATTTAATAATGAGTAATATTTTAAATAACAAATATTTAATTTCACGTTATATATTAATTTAAAAATGAAAATATCATCATGAAATTTATGTTATGATATGATCTTCAACCTAGCTGGCTCATCAAAAAAGCTTGATTCGCAAATTCGCACCTAACATTTTCATTATCAAATAAAAAAATAGCAATAAATCGAAAAATTTATTTAAGCAATATAACACGTTATATGTTTAGTAGTTTATATGCGTATGACGTATTTATATACAGGGCCCAACGAGAAAGTAGAATAAAAATAATACGTTAAATATTATTAAATTATCTATTTCTTGTCTTTTATATATATTTCATATAAGTATATATATATATAATATTTTATAAAATATTAATTATTATGATAAAAATTATTTTATGAAAAATTTATGAACTATAAGTTTTAAAAGTAGTAGCATAGCTAACATTACTCGCTTTATTTTTCTTCTTATTTTCTCGTTGGATCTCATGTGCGACGTGCTATGTGTGCATAGAGTACAGATGAACATTTTATGTAATGCGTAGTATAAATCGAATAAGTAGTACCTAATGTCAAGAGATATTTGTTTTGGGTTTTTAATTGTAAAAGTTATGTTTATTAATTGTTAAAAAAAAATCCACTGTCAGTCACGTGACTCAATGATGATATTATAGGCGGCAATGCGGCGTGCGACGGGGGCCCACGTGTCGTCATCCCGCCCATGTTCAACGAATCAACGGACGCGGTTCGAACCGTCGGCCAATTCATAACCCTGAACGAATTCATGGCTCCGGGACGTTGGAGAAGGGGAATATTTTATCTGAAATTAGGTAAATGACAGTCAGGTCCCTATGATAAATTTTATTTTATATAAATTCATAAAATTAAAAAAATTTCACCGTGATTGTAATAGAAAAATTTACATATAGCCAATTTTTTATGCCTATATAAATGCCATTTAAATTTAAACTCGTACCATTTTAATATTTTTTATTCAAATAATTATTTTCACTAACTTCTTCCTGCTAAGAAAATAGAAAAAACTCGACAATCAAAATATTGATAAAGCACAATAAAGCATGTCACAAAGACACAAATAATGAGAATACTTTTTAGTGTTTTTCATAGATTCATTAACATAAGAATATAATCAAAAAGTCCAATAATGAAACAATATTTGTAAAAAAAAGTTTAAAACTTTATTTTTAATTTTATGAATTTACATGTTTGCCTCAAGAATTTAGATGGAATTTTTCATATTTTTATATGATTTCTAGTTAAACTAAAATTGTTAATGCATATATATATATATATATATATTTAACTGGCTGCCTCTTGCTACATAAATATTAAGATTAAGTACATCATTTAAGCACATCTTATTATACTATTAAATAATCAAAAGTATAAATAAAATTATATTTCGAGTTAAAGATCTATTTATTTATTAGTACGAAGGGTATAGTTCATTTAAAGTTATAAATTGTTAACACGTAGTTCCAGCACTGTATCTTTGTCGTACACGTGGCGCCTAACTAGTTTTTTGCCTTCATTTCTTTTAACTGATCCATCTATCTATTCTCACAGGTCAGACCTCGGTCAAACCTCGGACACGAGGGTTAACCAAGCCTCGTCCACGATGAGCCAGGACCATCCCTAGTAACGTCGTCCTCGATGTTACAAACCAGTGCCTGTCACAATCAAGCTTGGTCCGACCGCGCAGTTTCCCGTACAAGACGCTTTTCCCAGACCCGCAAATCAAGGGTCCGCATGCCCCAGCTGTCACGGATCCCCAGAAGCAGTACCAATATTAAAAGTTAGCATCCTCCTTTTGCTATTTTTGGTCTCTCCGGCGGCTAACAAACGGCGCGAACCCAGAGCTTGTTCACCTCCTTTTCTCCGGAAAATCAGGATAAAGCCGCACCATCCGCTGCCTACAAATACCCCTGAACAGTCTTCAAGCAAGAGGATCCGGCATCAAGCATCCGAAAATTGAGAATCCAGGAAGAGCAGAACCCATCCTCTATCACCTCTTGTAAAACAAAACAAGAAAAACTCTCTCTTTCTTCTTTCTCTCTCTTCCTCTTATAAGTTTTTTGTATTAACCTTCATGGCTACATTTTCCCATTAGTGAAACTTTTTTGCTGACCGCTCGGTGGACGTAGGGGATTTCCTCCCTGAACTACCTTAAATCTTTGTGTACTGTTCTGGATGCCCAGAACTCTCTTGCTTTCTCTCTCTTAAGCCTCTACTAAGCTTACCTCTCCGCGCACTATCGTCTCCCGGAACTCTCTCTCTTTTTTGGTATTTCTTGGAATTTTCTATATTCTATGTTAACATAAATAGATAATTTCAAAGTTAAAATAGTTAATTTTTTTAAGGACGTAACATTTAATACATATGACAAGTCATTTAGAAATATCATTTCTAATTATTTAAGTGTTTTAAATAATATTTTTAAAAAGTTCTGAAACGATAATTTCGGGATGACACCAAGATAACTCAGCCTTTTAATTACTTGCCGATTTTATATCATTTTATTTAAAAGAGAATAAAGGGTAATATTCAATCAGTTTTTTTTTTATTTCATCAACTCTCCATCTTCACCTAAATACAATTTATTTTTAAATTATATTTAAAATTATAAATGACAAAATTACACTTTTACCTCTTTTTAATATTAGAGGCGTCAAGGTTTAACGCCAACTCTGTGGTTGCATGCGTGGGCAGCATCAAGAAGCGAGAGTACGAAAGAGAAGGAAAGGTAAAATTGATAAATTTAATTTTTTTTTAAAAAAAATTAAATTATAATGAAATATTTTGAAGGATTAAAAATCGAAGATAAAGAATTTTTGAAATTATTTTCTTTTAAGAAGGGCTTAAACGAGAGGGTTCTGAAAAAAGAAATTGATTGTTAGTTTATACCATGAAAAAGCTCATGAAAATAATATCTTAAATTGTGAGTATCAAATTTTTTAAGCATATAATTGTAGGTGCATAACTTGTTAATTTGCAAAAGATCATATAATTTTTTGGTATTTTTCGGTGGAATTAAATTTGACAAATACACCGTGAGAATGTCGTTTGACCAATCGTGACATGTACCGAAAAAAATGAGTAAAACATCTCCTTCTATCTTTCAGTCTTCACCTTTTTTTTTTGATAAAGTCGATCGCAACATGTAATACTATAAAAATAAAACTAATTATATCAAATATAAAAGAGTTGATTCTCGAGGAGAATTACAAAAAAAATCAGATGAGAGGAATGTACCCCCACCCACTCGATATCATCCAAATAACAGGAAAAAAGCACAAAATTAGCTGCTTTATTGACAGCCTGATATACATGTGTAATTCGAAAAACCTTGAAATCACAAAATGTGTCAAAAATAATATTGAGCCAGCTATCCTAAGGGTCTCCTCTAGTGGTCTTAAGGATATTTGCAATGACTAGAGATAAATCTCCCTCCAATCAGATTTTGTTAGCTTTGTCCGCCTAGTCCTGAGCAACTCTCAGAATCTATAATGCTGCTACCACTCAGCCATGTAAATATCATGAGTATCCAAGCTAATTCTTGTGAGACCAAATCTGTAACCTTCATTAGCAAATTCATTTTCAGTGGTTTACAAAATCGATCAAGAATATCAGAATCTGAAAAATCAGTCCAAATCGGTTTACTAATAGGATGACCCAATACAGTACAAAATTGGGCTTTCGACATTGATCCAATAAGAGAAACAACTGGAACTATGGTATCTAATTTCTTAATCAGAATATCCATGAGAAATGAATTCTCTAGCATTTGATTTCTTACTACCAAAGAATATCTTAGTACACTTGAAAAATACCCCAAATCCTGTAGATCATGCCCATGGGGGCGGTGAAGGGAGAGCCTCAATTGGTAGAAAAAAAACCCACAACCCCTTAGGGTTATCCTGCGCTTGGAAGAAGAAGTGAGAAAATTACCCGTTTGATCGAACATGCTACTAATAGATCTCTACCTATCATTATTGTGTGTGCTTCTGGAGGAGCACGCATACAAGAAGGGAGTTTAAGCTTGATGCAAATGGCTAATCAAATGATAGATAGTAAATGGATCGGCTTGAAAATAAATGAGTCGTTAGTCGTCCCACCCACGCACGCCTCACTATTCGGTTTCACGGAGTTGTTAAAATTGACCTATTTTTTGTGTCTTTACTCTTTCTTACGTGTTTCATTTTCGTATCTTCTGTTTGTTTAGCCTAATTAAATACCTATTTTTTTTCTGAATTTCACAGGAATTAAAATTAGATTGATTATTAACAAATTAAAATGAAATTTTAAAACACAATTTAATTATAAACAAATCAGTGGAGCATAGTGATGTGAATGATGGCCCTTGGATCCGGTGGAAGGTCCAATCTTGAACAACGGCCCGCAAATGGTGGCGCACGACTTGACTCAATCTTAATGGTGGGTGGGGGCGCACTCGGGCCAGAATGTGACTCGCCAATTAGCCGCTGATGTCGGTCGGGTCGAGCCCGGGCCCGAGCGAGTGGGGGCAGTGGATCAAAGTTCGATGCCCATTTTATATGCATATTTATTTTTTGAGTTTTTAACTACAGGACATAAAATTTATACAAAATTACGCATTTTATCATCAATTCGTAAATATTACCACTATCACACCATGTTCATTTAAATTTTACGCATTTCACATATTTCACATATTTCATATACTTTATAATATTATATATAAATTAAAATACATAAATTCATTAATATTTTAATTTTAATATATATTTTTATTTTTTACTATAAACACATTAATTTTCTTACTTCAATTAAAAATTATAGTTATGTGAATTTAAATTTGGCACCCTAATTGAAAATTTTAAATAGGATAAATAAATTAAAATACATAAATTCATAAATATTTAAATTGTTATTTATATAAATTAATTTATTTATAGTATTTAATTAATATATTAATAATATAGTTAAGATCAAGGTCAATTTAAAAATGTGAAGTTCACCATCAAAAAAATATGGTGTGAAATATGTAAAATGCGTAAAATTTAAATGAATATGGTGTGATAGTGGTAATATTTATGAATTGATGGTGAAATGCGCAATTTCGTGTAAATTTCATGTCCTGTATGTAAAAATCCTTTATTTTTTATATTTTTATATATTAAACATATTTTTTAAAAGATATATAAATATATACAAATATAATCTATTTCATAGAATGGATTTCGAGTTGGCTCGAGCCTTAGTTATAATTTCAAGTCGAGCCAGCTTGACTCGAAAATAAGTCATGTTTGAGCCAATTTTAAGTTGAGCTGGACTTGATAATATCAAGGTTGAGCTAGCATCAGGTCGCTCAAACTCAACTCGTTTACAGCCCTATGGGCAATTGAGCATTACATTCAAAATCTCAAATTCGATTGAAGCTCGCTTGTAATTTAATTACTTGATTTATATTTGATTCAATTTTCTTGTAACTCGAAATTAACTCATTCGAAATAAATCAGAAATCAACTCAGTATCTATACAATAATACATATTTAGGCTTCCCTAATTTTTATTTAATATTATATATATATACATGTATTTTATATGTTACATATTAAAATATTAATGCATAAAACATATACATAATACATATAAATTTAATCAAAGATTACATTTAAAGCTCGATTCAGCTTGATCCATACTTTTTTTGTGAAGTTTCAATTAGGTCCTTTTGCTCAAAACATTTTTCATTTGGGTCCAAATTAAGAAAAAACTTTTCCGTTTTCACTCTTTGTTTATTATAAATTTGTAAAATATCAAAAACATTTGTAGAAATATTATATTTTAATTAATAATATAATAATATTAAATTAAATAAATACAAATTTACATCACTACACACAATTTTTTTATATTATTCCACACATTTTTATTAATTTTAAATGACTATATGGAGTGATAATTGAGTGATCTAACACTGCCCATATGTATACCTTGTGCAAGACAGTGATCCAACACTTCATATGGCTGGCTGCCCTATGCCAAGCTTATGTTTTTGGTATATCCCAATTAAAAAAAATCATGATAAATTTTTTTAATTTATTAAAAAAAATAAAAAATATTTTATAAATTTAAATATTAAATAATTATTTTATTTCAGATCTAATATTATCCTCAATAAATCAATAAATTGTATTTCACATTGAATAAATCAATCTATTTTATCTCACATCTAATATATTTTTAATACAACTAATTCACTTTATTTTATATTATACATATTTTTCAAAAAAAAATTAAAATAAATTATCTAATCCATGTGTTTTATTCTCCATTTAAATAGAGCCTAACAGATAATTATATATGTTATATACGTCAACTTGAAGAAAAAAATAGTCAGATTTAATTGGGAGTTAAAAAAAACTTTTTAATTTCTTAAAAAATAATTTTATTAATATTTTATATTTATTTTACATTATGCATAAAATTAAATATTAAAAATAAGCATTATTCACATCATTACTTTTAATATATTAAAAATTAACTTTATTTTATATCCTACACAAATTTTAATAAAAAAATTATTAAATTTCACATTCAACAAAATTTATAATAATAAATTTCTTTATTTTTGTCATCTTTTTATCCTAAAACATACTCCAACAAAATGAACCAACATTTACATCGATCGTCTTCTAAAATTTATATTTATGAAGTTGAAATTTTTTTAATTATATTAAAGGATAATTGCATATTATCTCTAAAGAATTATTTTTTACTCATTTAATTCTTAAAATTAAATATTTACATATATTATTTCGTATTTGAATATATAATTATAAATTGTATCTCTTCACATTGAAGAATAACTAGATCTTCTTCTCTTTTAATAAGATGAAGGATTAAATTTTCTTAAATTTAATGAAAAAAGTACAATTTATAATTATACATTCAAAATATAAAATAATATTGCAATATTTATGACCACTTTTAATTTATAGGATAATAGATGTTAATATTTTTTATATTAATAAATGTTAATATTTTTTATATTAATAAATGTTAATATTTATCTTTAGAAAATTGTCGTAAATATACATTATTAACAATTTTGCTTATTCTTGATGTAACTACAAAATATTTGTGAAATTTCTTTCGAAATAAACTACAAAAAGGAGGGGTGCTTCATGCTTCAAATGGGCGTGAAGGTACTCTAAACAATAATTTTTTAGATTGATTGTCGTCTAATCGAGAGCTAAATTGAAATTAGTGTATGTTATTAACGAAAAATCTCGAGATAGAATTAACGAGAAAATTTTTTTCAAACAAAAGACAACATGTTTTTGTATTCTGATTTTTTCGTCTAACATTAAATGAATATATATATTTTACATTAATCAACTTAGAAGAACCTTATCAAAAGGATAATATCATGACATAGAAGTCATGCAACAACCATCGCATTCGTCAATTTTTTTTGTTGTCAAACCTCTGACTTTAATCACTTTTTTAAATTGATCATCAATATAAAATAATATGTATTTATTATTATTATTAATATTTTTATTTGGGAAAGACCCTAAAACGTTAGGGTGCTTTAAATGAGATGTAAATAATTTTTAAAAAAACCTAATGTGAAAAAAAAAATTTTATAAAAAGAGATTTTCAAACAATTTAAAATTTTCATTTATATTATTCATTTAATGGACATATAAGAAAAATATTTTCACAATAAATTATAAATATCTATTGAAATAACTTTTCAATATAAAATTTTAGAAAATAAATTATAACTGATTTTGTCAAACCATATTATTCATAATTATTTAGGCCAAAGAAAACTCACAATGCGGCCTAAAAATATTCAGATTAATTAATATTAAAGAAAAAAAGTTCAATTTCCCTTTAATAATGGATAATTTCTTGCTTCACATAAAATAATATTATTTATAATTAACCTTTAATTCTTACACAGAATAGTTTTTTTATATATTATATGTAATTACTCTTTATATTATGCTCTGGTTATTTGTACAAAAATAAGATGAAAAAACTTTTTTTTTTTTAAAATAAATGTTACTAGTAGAATTCATATGTTGTATGTAAATAAATTAGGGATAATTTTATATAAATTTCATATTTTTCTATGTATCTTATTTATCTCTCATTTCTTACATTTAAACAAATGGAATTCCTGATCTTCTAAATTAGTCCATGCAATTAATAAATGTTAGAATTTTAATAACTTTTATCTTATGTTTAACCTTTTTAAATAAAACAAAAAACTTACGTTCGTATGGATTTGCCTAACGCATCTCAGTCATCAACGCCAAACTATTTTAATATTGTACCGAATCAAACCTAGTCAAGCAAAACAGAATCCCCAGAGCCCGTAGAAATGAACGTGATTAATTTCAAAGATTCTTTCTATGTAGTTAGTTAGCTAATCTTTACGCCCCAAAACTTCTTTCTCAGTAGAGTTTTTTTTTATGATCACTTTGTAAGCTGTTTTATTTACGGGATTTACTCGTTTTAGTCTACAAACTCTTTTCCCATAAGCGTTTGTCCTCATATCATCCCTAAATCGCCTTTTCAAATGTAAATTGTCCTCAAATATTTTTTGAATATCGATATATCACGTTCCTGCATAGATATCCTTTAAGGAAAAAATATGCGATGTGAAGTTTTATATCTAATCGTCTATTTTGATTGAACAATTTTCTTTATTAATAGCTTATTTAGAAATGAATTAATCTAATTAAATAATGTAAACAATGACACTTTTCTCTTGCTCTTCATTCTTTTTTTTATGAGTCCACAATTTTGCGGATTGAGAGAGAGACAAGAGACAGAGAGATGAGTTTAGATTTATATTATTTTATTAAAATAGTTTTAACTATAGTCAAATTAAAAGTGTTACCAATCCAAACACCTCTAATTCTAAAATATTTTAGTTTGGCAAACTAATTTGAAAATATTAGAAAGTTTGAATGTTATGCTTAAAAAGGCTATAAGGTATAAATATGAACTCAAAAAAGATTTGTAGGATTTTTTTTTTTTTTGATAAGGAAAGGTTTGTAGGATATAGAGGTGCAGTCGCAATAATATGAATAAAACAAATAAATAATTTCATATTTATATGTCACTATTAAATTCTCTATTTTATTGGATAATTTTAAAAGATAAATATTTAATTTTGTTACTTTAAGTATAATTCATCTTCAAAGTTCACGGGATGATTTTTTTAAATTATGTATTTTTAATTAACTAAATAATAATTTAAATATAATTAAAAAATTAATAAATGAAGCATATTTTGGATGGCGTTAGTTGGGTTGCCGTTAATTAGAAGTTGCTTGGCACATGGGCGACTTCTGTTAAACAGAAGTCGCGACTTCTGTTAAACAGAAGTCGCGACTTCTAATTAACGGCAACCCAACTAACGTCGTCCGAAATATACTCCTTTTGTTATTTTTCTTTTAATTATACTTAAATTATTAATTAGTTAATTAAAAATGATTAATTTAAAAAAATCATCAAGTTCTCATTGATTTCTCTCTAAAAATTGTATTAATTTTTGTTTTTTTTTTCCATTAATTTGTAAATAAAAATAAATTTATTATAACAATAATGAATTGATGAATTTTACATTCGGTCTAGTTTTTCAAGCAATAGATCGAAAATTAATTTAAAATTTTAAGGTAGAATTGAGTTTGAGTTTGAATCGACATATTAATTCACAAATTTAATCATAAAATATAATGTAAATTATAATACTTATAGAAGTTATATATGCCTTAATGAATAATAATTTTCAAAATATTACATAAAATATATTATATATAATTATTTCAGCAGTTACAAGTTGGAATGTAATTTTTGAATTTTGATTAGTGAACCATACTGAGCTTAATCTATGGATCAAGCTTATGTTAAGTATAAGACATAAATTAGTAGACCCGAATTTGATTTATTTAATACGACACAAGTATAAATTCCAACCTACAGATAACTCTTTATCAAAATAAGCAATTTTATTTTTAGTATTGATTTTATTATTAATTATTAGATAATATTACGTAATTTAATTGTATTTTTAATATCCCTAATTAAATTTTATAAATTTTAAATTAATAAATTTATCAAATTTAGATACCTCAAAAATTATAATAACCACGTCGGTAGGTCGGTTAACTTTTTATTAAATGGGCAAATATGAGTTTATTTTTTACGCCATTTAATAAATAGGTAGGTTATCGAGTCAAAATAACAGGTTGACCCAAAACCCGATGCACTAACCCAAATTGCTACCCTTGTAACAAGCAATATAGCTCCATCACGTGAAGAGTCAAATTGGGTATCGATAACTAGTAAAAAAGAACTTTAGAGACACCATTGGAAAACAGTCAGAGGCCAGGCAAAAGAGTACAAATATAAAGCCGGCAACAAGTAATACCAAAAGTACACATAATTTACAATCTTGCTAACTCACGAAAGGATCTTTATTTGAACATATTGTTATCATCTAACTTTCATTTTCTTTTTGTACGCTAATGCACATACAATATAATATAAATAGTACAGTTAATTTTTTGATACATTATGATATATTATATGATTTTTACGTGAAGAGATAGCATGCTATTCTCTAATAATTTTTGTAACATTCTCAATAAAAATATTCATTGATATTTATATTTTTTTGTTATTTTATTGTAATATTATGGCCACACTATTTTTAAAATAAATATTATAAATTCACTAAAATTAACATTCTAAACTCTTCGTAAAAAAATCGGGATTGATTACTCTTAAAAGTGGTTCAACTCATTTCACGTCAAGGGCGAATTTAATTACTCCTAAACCAATCGGCTTACCATTTTAGGGTTCAATCCGAATTTTTGTTTTTGATATTAATCTGATCTGATTTTTTAAATTTTATGTTGCAAGTAATTTATATGAATATCTTATTTAAATTTGGTTTTTATAGTTTGCTCTACATGTTCAATATTTTAAATCCCATGACATTTTTTTTTGATTAAAAAATTCCATGAAAATTTTGAGTTGACGTTGTAGATGTTTTCAAACCAGCGAGGCGCCAACGCTCTCCAACTCATTTGCAACGTTCCATAAAAATGGAAGGGTAATAAAGTAAAAAGATCGGGTAATCCGGGCGGCAAAACGGTGATCATCTCACCGGGCGGTGTCGGCATCCGAGAGTTCCGATTTTGAATTCGAAAACTAGCCCGTTGGATTTCGACACGTAAGCAAAATGGCAGACGAACCGGCCGCCAAAGACGAAAGCGACGCGGCCGGCAGCCACGTTGGGGAAGGATTACCGTTTACCGGTCAAACCACCTCCCGTAGTAATTCACCGTTTTCCGCCGAAGTTACTGTTTTGCCCTCAAACAATTCCAAAGTTACGCCCAATTAGCAGGAACGGCATTAAGCCTCGTTTGGTTCGAGGCAAAAATTTTACCCAACACAAATTTCAACTATAAAAATTAACTTTATTTCACATCTAATATAAATACGAATATTAGAATTTAAAGTATTTCACATTTAACACACTTTCTAATATTAAAATAAAATTTTCTCCCATTAAACTTAAAAAATAAAGTATTTTTTTCTCTTGTCAAAAAAAAAAGTTCGAACCAAACGAGGCCTAAACATAATTCAAAAATAAAGTGTGTTGAGGCAATTTATTTCCAGTAATTTTCTTATAGAGTTTGTAAAAATAATTTAAATAAGATTGCATTAATATTTAGCAATTAAGCAAGTCTTCTAAAAGAATTAGTAGAATTTTTTTTAATTCCTTAAAATTAATTTGACTTAAAAATCCAAGTGTTTCTTACCTTTCAAAACATTAATTTTGCCTCTTTGTCAAAATAAAAATTTATATATTGTGTGCCCTAATAATTTTTTATTTTGGTAAGTTAAACTTGAGGGTTATAATTTAAAGATTATTCTTGCCAAAATTAAATATTTTAAAAATATTTGAGTATATATATATATTTGAGGATAAATATGTGTTTGAAGAGGTTCAAATATTTTATTTCGTATTAGTCATTATTATATATTTTAAAAATATCAATTTTGAGTCATTTAATTGGTCTAAGTTGAATTAATTTCGTGGTCAAATCTATTTTGTGAAATTATTATGACGTGAACACTTTGCTCAATGATTTTTTTTTTTTTTTTAAAAAGGACCTGCTCTCCACCTCCATGCAACCTTTCAAGGGCAAAATGGTAAATTCAACATCGTTCTTTGGATCCGAGTCACCGCCGACGAGTTTGACGCCGCGCGGCGAGGCCGAGGCCGGAATTCCGAGTCGGGTTTTCACCGCGTCTGCCGACGCCGCCAGCGAAAATTAGAAAAACAAATTAAAATATGGGAAAAAAGAATTCGCTATGCGATATTACATCTGACCCCGACCTCAAACGAGAAATTACGAGAAGCCCGCAGAACTGCTTTTCTACTGCGCCGCCCCACTAGATTTCGCTCGGGCAGACAGTAATTCCGTGCAACCATTAAGGGTATAACCGTCAGACCTCTTCCCACGTAATTCAACGGGTATTGCGTTAGATTTGTGTTCGCATTCGTGTCGGTAGTACCGGTTATTGTACCCAAACAAATATTAATTGCAGAAATTATTAAGCTATTAAATAATAGATTTCGATCTGCTGGATGGAAAATATATATATATTTTTTCCTTTGAATTGAGAGAGAAAACTAAGGGAGCTGCCTGTGGTTCTATAGTTTTAACGGGTTAACCTGAAGGAAAAATGACCTATTAGTGAACCATTGGAGAGCACGAAGAATTGTATAAGTTGGAAATGTCTGACAGAAACGGTGGTATTTTTTTGTATTGTGAAATATAGCCAAAGAAGCAACGACGGAAGAAAGCAGAGGAAGCAGGGCATTTGTTACGCCCACGGGCTTTTGCAGCCATTCAATGCTCCACCAAACGCTCTTCTCCTCCTTCCGGCCCTTCTCCCCCGAGCGTTTCTCGCCGCCCTTCGTGCCGTCCGCCGGCCGTCTCCTTACATCGCCGACCACCCGTCCTCCCGCTGCCCAGGTATCGGTTTAAAGCTTCGCCTTTTGGTGGAAATCGGGGGAAAAATGGCGCCTTGCCCTGTTTTGTTTGTTGACAAGCTTTCTGTTCTTTCGGTTGCAGGTGGAAATGGAGGATGTGAAGGACAGGGGGGTTCTCGCCGGCGAGGCTGATGAGACCGCATGGGCGGCGGAGAGGGTGAGTCTGAATCTCCTCGCAGAGGAGTTTCAGGTCGACGACCTCCTTGACCTCAGGGGACTGCCGGAGTCGGAGGAAGAGGAAGAAGACGAAGAGAACGAGGCGGCCAGAGTCGCTTTCCCTGGGAAAAGTCATTCCGGCCTGTCCTCATGTGTTACTGAGGGCAGCTTCGTCCCCGAGAAAGAGCTCCTCCCTCTCTCGGAAATCAGCCTTCCGGTAAAGGCTTCTCCTTTGCTTTTGGTAGAAGAATCAGCCTTTGGCTTTAAGATTTGACGGAGTTCTCGCGCGATTTCTCGCAGGAGGAGACCGACGCCGCCGATTTGGAGTGGCTCTCCCGTTTCGTTGACGACTGCCACTCGGAGTTCCAGCCGCAGCCGGCCCCGTCGCAACCGCCGACTCTACGCAACTGGTCCTCTGCCGCCGGCTCTCCGCCGCGGGCGGGCCCATCGCTTGCCATCTCGGCCGACGCCACGGAGTCGACGGTCCCCGTCAAGGCCAAGCGGAGCAAGCGCTCTCGTGGAGACGGGGCGGTCTGGTCCCTGTCCTACCCGCCGGTCCTCGCCGACTCTTCTCCCGTCTCCTCCGTCACCACCGCCGGCGCCTCCTCGCCGTCTCCCTCTTCCTCTTGCTCCTCCTCCTCCATCCCCTCCTACATCTGCTACGAGCCCTCTCCCGCCGCCGGCATCTTCCTCCTCGACGTCAGTCCTCCCCCGCCGCCCAAGAAGCACATGCCCAAAAAACGTGGCCGGAAACCCAAGTACCCCTCTGCCGCCGCCGCCTCCGGTGAGCGGCGGTGCACCCACTGCGGCGTTGAGAAGACGCCGCAGTGGCGTGCTGGGCCTCACGGCGCCAAGACACTCTGCAACGCCTGCGGCGTGCGTTTCAAGTCCGGCCGTTTGCTGCCGGAATACCGACCGGCTTGCAGCCCCACCTTCGTCAGCAGCGTGCACTCCAACAGTCACCGGAAAGTTCTCGAGATGCGCCGGATGAAGGACGATCAGCTTCCCGTCGCCTCAGCGCCCCCGGTCCCCTCGTGCTGAGCCCCACCGGCCGGTCCGGCGGTGTACATTTTGGACCGAAATAGAATTAAGATTGATAGATTGTAACAGATTGGTAATTTTAGGTAGACTTCTTTGGTTTGGGTATCTCTGCTAGTTTTTTAGTGCATTTATTATTCTAGGGTCAGGCCAGTAGTTTTAGGAAGAAGACAGGTTGAATAGAATTAGTCTGACCATTTTTATTTTTTTTCTAAATTATTTCATATATAAATATTCTTGCTAGTTTTTTTGCCATGTCACTGTTACTGTATGGCCCTGTTTTACAGTAAATTTGACTTTAAAATAAATAAAATTAAATTCAAAATTTGAGGTGACTTCAGTTAAAATGAAGCCATTTTAAATTATAAATATTAATTCAAAAATTTAGAATCTCTTCAATCCACGTTTTTTTATGGTTTTGGTTTCATGGCCTTGAAATGGCTTCGTGCTGTGAAATGGATTTTTTTTTCATCCGACGGATCAGACTTGGTGTGAGGAAACAGAGTATCAAAGCCTCTTGGTTAAATTTCATATAGGTGTTTGCTCTTTAAATTTTTGCATGCTGGTCTTTGGCCTTGTTTAGTTGAAGGCCATCTTGGCTATGACCATGATCAAAATAATCTCCAACTATTTTATTAAATAAATTTTTTATTTTTCATTCTCAATACATAAATTGTAATATAAAAAATTCACTTTACATTATATCTATATAATTTTTAATACATTATATTTAATTTTTTATTATTATTATTTTTAAATAAAATGGTTGGAGGGTATTTTGGTTGTGGCTTAGCTTCCAACCAAACAGGGCCTTAGTTTCTAAATAGTAGAATTTAGGTTCATGAAATCTATGAAATTGTGTTCTAGTCCATAGATTCTGAATTATAATATTTAAGGCCATGTTTGATTGGAGGCCATTTTGATCATAACTAAAATGACCTTTAATTATTTTATTAAAGTATTTTTTATTTTTTATCTTCAATATATAAATTTCAATAAAAAATTTATTATATATTACATTTCACATAATTTTTAACACATTATATTTAATTTTTTTTATTATTTTTTTAATAAAATAGTTAGAGGTTATTTTGGTCAATGGCCTAGCCTCCAATCAAACAGGGCTTAGGCTCACTAAGACAACTATTGTTGTTCTGTCTTTCTATATTTTAATAATTGCATTAAAAAATCACATAGTAATATATTGTTTAATGTATAAAAATTCTAAGATATAATTAGAAATAAATATTTCTAATATCTAACAATTCTATGATGTTAGGAATTCTAAGATATAGTTAGGAATAAATATTTTCTAATATCTAAAAATTCTATGATGTTAGGAATTTATATGTAATTTATTCTTTTTTATACGTAGAATTCAACCCAAAATTTCAAAGGGAGAAAAAATAGTTTTGATTTTAGTGGATTTCTCGAAACTTACAAGTTACAACTATATTGAATTAATTTGTTCCTTTTTAGTACAATGGGAAAAAGTTTATTCAAGAAGAAAAAAGTTTTTTTAAAAAAAATTATAGTATTTAGAATTAAAAATATTAAAAGGGGTAAAAAGAATTTTATTGATTTAAATTTGTTTTTATTTTAATTTTATATTTTGGCTTGTGATTTGGTGAGAGGATGACAATCCTTCGCTCCCAAAACCAACTCCACTACTTCCACTTATTCGCGTAGACAAATGATTAACTACAATCGACGTACGTATTATTTCAATTGTAAGTTATCGGACATTGAAACACGTATTATATATGTTCTTAAATATAATTTTTATTGTGCTGATGTATTTCTCCGTTTTTATATATGTTAATATTTTTTTAATAAATACTCATACTTAAAATATTCAAAATAATTATTCATTTTTATGACACTTAAGTCCCATTTGGTTGAAAAAAATATTAATTAATGTGGCTAAAATTTTCTCAAATTAAATATTATTTTATTTTTATAAAAAATAAAATAATATTTTATATCTTATTAATATATATAAATTTTAATATTAAATAATCAATTTATTTCGTATTTAATGTAATTTTAAATGTAACTATTTTCACTTTATTTCTTATTATATGTATATTTTAAAACTTTTTATAATTTTTTTTTTCTACAATCAAGCAAAACTTAAACTGTTCATCACTAATCTTATTATTATTAAGGAAATTTTTTATTTTTTTAAATAACTATTAACAAAATTAAGCGGTATTAATGATTAATAACAAGAACATGCTTCTAACAAGGGGTGCTGCTGTGCCAAACTCGCTCGATCGACGGGCAACTTCTCTTATAAATGATTTAAACGTTAGTTTAGTTGAAGAATAAAATGATAATTTCAAAAAAAATATATATATATATATATATAATTTGAAATAAAATTAATTAATTATATTAAAAATTATATTAAATATAAATAGAGTTGATTGATTTATAGTGAGAATTATGTTAGATGTTAAATAAAGTGATTGTTTAATGTTAAAATTTGTGTAAAATAAGATATAAAATCATTTTTAAATTTTTTAACTTTAGCTAACTATTTTAATTATTGCTATATTTTTTCCTATGTCATAGGAGTTCCTGAATTATTCATTGATTTGTTCTTTAAATTTTAATTTATTTCGTAGCATAGGTGTAATGCCTAGGTTTTAACTTTCAATTTTAAATATAAATGATTTTAATATGTATATGTAATTTTATATATAAATAATTTATTGTACAGTACAAAATGTGTAATGTTGAAAATTTATAAGTTGTTATGACTCTTAATAATTTCATCGGAATTATTAATAAAAATTATTGTGACGTCCCGGTTTTTCGGACGCCAGAAAAGTAATATTCTTTCCATTTATTTTAAAAATCTCAACTTCAAATTCTTAAATATCACAATTCAGAAATACCTTCAATATCTTTTCCCTTGTCCCGTGATCCTTCTAGTGTCACACTTGCCACCAAAACATGGCAGGAGCCTGCTTGCGGCAGTGCAGCGCTGCTGCTGCTCTCGGCGGAACGGAGGGCGCGGGCGCGGCACCAGAGAGAGAGAGAGAGCAATTGTATTTTGGTCCCCTTGTTTTCAATCTCTTATAAATAGATCCAAAATTATTATTTTCAAGTCCAAAAATATTTCTTTTAGGTCCAAAATTCTTCATTGTAAATCCAAATCAGTTTTAATTTTTACACCTCAAATCAAATTATAATTCAATTTCTTTTAACTTCAAATTCAGGATGTCACAATTATGGTAGTTGGATCGTGATAATTGTGGTATAAGAGCAAGTTTGATCCTAGATTATAAAACCTAGATAGGAGGAGAGGGCAGATATCGATGGAAAACACACTGTGCATTGCATTCACATTTTATTTATGCCATTGTATATGCGTATGAAATATAAATTATAATTATTTTGCAAAAAATGACTAGAAACGATAAAAAACTAATGAGTGGTAGTTCTCAAAATGAGAATGTAGGGGACAAATATGAAGATAATGAGCAGACAGTGTAACTACTGTTTTCTATTAAGCAATTGATGGGAAATATATTTAGTAATATTTAATTAGGATAGAGTTCTGAGCCTTATTTAGATAAAGTTGTAGCACATTATAAAAAGACGAATCAAAATTTTTTTTCAAATGCAAATAATCATTTAGAAGCTGAAAGTTGGCTAAAACGTAGAAATTTTTTATGAGATAACTTATACTAATGATACAAACATCGCGTTAGAGGGCATGAAATTAGTTTATCTTTTTCATGGTTAGTAATATCATATTTTTGATATTGAATTGTGTATTTAATATTAAAAAATGTATTAGGCTCAACCCTGGCTCAGCTAATTGATCCGCTGCTTAATCCATGTATTAGCGGGTCGGGGAGTGAAACCAATAGTCTATCAAATCTTGGATAGGCCAAATTATTAAAGGGATTAACAATCTTACGTTACTTTGTGTTATTAGCAGCACTTTTCAAACCATGTTTACTCATGTTGGATCTACTTTCATGGACATTTTTAGCCGCCCAAATCTTACTAGATTCTAAGGCTGTTAATTTCACTCAAAGATCAAATATCGCTCAAAAAATGAATCAATTTTTGGATTGAATCTAGCTCAACTCATTCCAAATGAGCTGACTAATGAACCGATGTCATGGCTCGAGATTTTTATCAATTATCCAATATTGAGCCAACATAGGACCAGATCCAAACGTCTTGAAATTAGATGAATCATAAAACTAAAAAGATATTATTTATATATATTTATACTTGTAACTGAATTTAGCATATAGTTTAGTTTAGTGAAATGCTTCTTTAGAATTTTCTTCATAAATTTTATTTAAATCATATTTATTATAATTTATTTTTTATTTTATTTTTTAATTTTAAATTAAGGCAAATAACTATAGTTTAATTTGATAAAATAAACAATTATATTTATATATAATATTTGGTTAAACGGTTAAACATTAATCAAAGTTGGATTGACTTTAGCGTGAATTGAGCTTCAGGCGATAATAAATGAGCTAGACTTAGTTCAGTTCGTGATTAAATTAATTTTTTTCGTGATTAAATTAATTTTTTTTCTTTTAGATTATTTAAAAAAAAATTAATTCAATTTTGAGCTCGGCACTAAATCGTTAACAGCCGTACCGGATTTTGTGCACAGATCCCGTAATTGAGTGAAGGGTGTACTTCAGAATGTCCACCGTCCAATTTTATTCCACCACTTTTTAATATAAATCATATTCGTATAAAAATGGGTTTATTATTGAAATTTTTTTAGATTTAATTTCTAATTACCCTTTAGTTTATAATTTTTAAAATTTTTTTTAATAAATTTCATTTAAAAAAATATAAAAAAATCAGTAAAAATTATAATTATTGTATAAAAAATAATAATTTTTATTGACTTTTAAGAAATATTTCATTATTTATTTGTCAAATTCAAGCTTTACCCCACCACACCTCTCCACCCTCTTTTGTATCAAATAATAATTAATTTTTTTATTATTAATTTTTTTTAAATTTCTAACTTATCCTCTTCTCTCTCATTCCCTCTTTAGCTAGGAGCTAGTAGCAAAGCGGGTTCGGGGTTGCTCCGTCGCTAGTCCGTGTGAGAGAGAGGGAGATGGAGAGGGTAGAATAGAAATTTTTAAAAAAAACATAAAATAACAAAATTAAAAAATAACTCATGAACTTAAATATTTAAATTTTGAAAACATAAATTTGTATTATAATATCCCCTAAACTTAGATATTTGAGTGTAGCTTATCCTAAAATTTTTAAAAACTATTGACTAATTTGTAATTAGATAAACTTTTAATAATTTTTTTAATTTGAAAATATTATTTTACTTCACATGCTCAATAATTTTTTAAAAAAAATATTAACTTTATTTCACATCCTAAATTAAAATATTCAATTCAAATATTTTGGTTAAGGATGTCAAATAAAGTATATATTTTTATTAAAATTTTTTAAATATATAAAGTAAAATAATACTTTTTATATTAAAATTTACGTAACATGATTAAAAAATTTTATTTATTATTATTATTATTCTTTTTAAATTAGTACCATTTTGGTCCTCACGTCAAGTAGGGCCTTAAACTTTCAGTAATTAACTAAAGTGAATTACTGATAATTACACTTTGATCTACTATTTTTTAACTCTTTCAATTAAATTCTTAATATTTTTTGAAATTTTTACTTAGCTCTTTAGAGTTTATGGAATTAAAAGAAAGTTAAAATAAGAACCCATTGGGTTTTTACATTTTGAATTAGGGATCTAGGTAGAAAATTTTTAAAAAGTATAAATTAACGTGTAATTATAGGCAACAAAAAAGATCTTTTAATAATTTGTTCATATATATTATAAAAATAAATTATATATATATATATTCAATGCGCATGATGTAGAAATATTATTCTAATTATATTTTCGTTCAAACGCATTTAAAACAAACTTTGTGATGAGACATCCATGATGGGGCTCTCCTGTGCATGATTGCAATGGGGAATTCAAGATCGTTCGAAAAATGAGAAGCGGCAATTTTTACAAAAATTATATATTTTAAATTTATTTTAATTATATATTATTAATTTTATATAAGAGTGTTAACACGTGGTTCCAGCGCTGCATTCCTGCCGTACACGTGGCGCTTAGCTGGCATTTAGCTTTTATTTACTTACTAATTCATTCATCTGTTCTCACAGGTTTCAGACCCCGGTCAACCAAGCTTCGTCCACGAGGGTTCGACCAAGCCTTGTCCACGACGAGCCAGGACCATCTCTGATAACGTCGATGACGATGTTACAAAGCGGTGCCTGTTACAATCAGCTTGGCCTGACCGCGCGTTCCCTGTACAAGGCCTTCTTTCCAAGACACGCAAATCAAAGGTCTGCATGCCCAGCTGTCACGGATTCCCAGAAGCAGTACCAATATTAAAAGTTAGCATCCTCCTTTTACGGCATTTGGTCCCAGAGCTTATTCACCTCCTTTTCCCCGGAAAATCAGGACAAAGTTATGCAATCCATCGCCTACAAAAACCTCTGGACAGTCTTCAAGCAGGAGATTCAGCATTGAGCACCCAGGATCAATAGATCAGAAGAGGACGACTCGCCTTAGGAAGAGCAAAATCCCTCCTCTATCACCTCTTGTAAAACAGAAGCTTGAGAACAAGAAAAATTCTCTCTCCTTCTTTCTCTCTCTTTCTCTTGTAAAGCTCCTTGTATTAGCCTTCACGGCTACTTTTTTTCTATTAGTGAAACTTCCTCACTGATCGCTCGGTGGACGTAG
The DNA here is from genome assembly GCA_002786265.1 of Apostasia shenzhenica. Taxonomy (NCBI): domain Eukaryota; kingdom Viridiplantae; phylum Streptophyta; class Magnoliopsida; order Asparagales; family Orchidaceae; genus Apostasia; species Apostasia shenzhenica. The sequence continues at coordinate 1,203,333 of KZ454132.1, forward strand.
GAGATTTCCTCCATGAACCACCTTAAATTGCTGTGTGCTCTTTTGGATGCCCCGAACTCTCTCTTTCCCTTAAGCCTCAACAATCAGGCTTATTCCTCTGCGCGTCGCCGTCTCTCAGGATTTTTTTTTTTTTGGTATTTCTTGGGATCCCCACACCCTACATTAACAGAGTAACTATAACTTTACTTTTTTATCAAAAAATATAACATTACTTAATTATATAAACTATTTCTATTATTATTTTCATATATTATACGGCATCTAAAATTTATTAATGATATTAAATGTGTAATGGTAAAAGTATTAAATTATTTAAAGTAATTTTTTGAAAAAAAAATTATGAAAAATGTTTTTTAAATTTTTTTAAACTATTATTTTTTGGTGCTAAAATTCTTTTAATATAATTTTTTATCTCCCAATTATTAAAAAAATCCTTTTTAATTAAGATACATTCTCAAACACAGTAGCCCAAATTTGTGAGCTTATAACTAAGAAAAAAAATATTAGATTTGGGTCGCATACACGCCAATTTATTAGACATTGAATACAAATTTTAATATTAAAAATTAATTTTATTTTATATTTATTATAAATTTTAATATTAAATTTATTTTATTTTATATTTAAATAATTTTATTTTTCTTTAAATTTATAAACTAATATAGTGTTGCTTATTTTTTAAAATAACTCTTAAATTAAACAAATCTTACATGATATTTTTTTACTTTATATATACATTTTTTATTTTATATATATTCATATAAAGCAAAAAAGATGCATAAAAAATAAAAAAAAAATGCGAAATGGTAAGATAACAGCAGCTGCCCTTATGACTAGGCCTGTAAATGGGTCGGATCTTGATCCGATCTGATCCATAATCTAAATCGATTATCTTATGAAAAGTAATAAATTTTTGACCTGCACAATTATTCTGAAAAAACGACTCACTCTGTTTAAGTATTGCCGGGTCGGATCCGAGTCGACGCTGATCCGACCCGAAATTTATAAGTATGAAATTATTTTACGTATTTATATATTTATTATTTAATTGCATATGTTAATTGTTGTTTTATTTTATGAAAGTTTTGAAATATGACTGAGGCCTATAATTATTAAAGAGGCTATTGCAAGTTATTTTAAGTGTAGTAACCAGGAAGTGCTTGCATTGTGAAGTGGGATTAATAGCTACAAATATTTTCTATCGTTGAGATGAAATATTTAGTGTTAGCTTTAACAAAATTGTGTTTTATTTTTTGTGTAATATTTTCATTCATACTGTTGGTTCTATGTTTTGTAATATTGTAATATAATGCTGATGTCACTGATATGATATTTAGATGTTTATATATTATCCCAATATTTTCTACTATAATGAATTTATATTGTAAATTTTAGTGATCAAAATTTTATTTAAAAATTTAGGAATATATATACAATTAATAGTTGTATTCATTGAAAAAATAATGTTAAATTATTTAAAGAAGTTCCGGGTCGACCCGAAATCCGATCCGAAAATCCGAACTGTGGCGGGTCATGGAACGGATCTAGGTTGGCCTCGATCCAATCCTATTTTTAATCTGATCCGGATATATTGGAATCGGATCTGAGTCGGGGTTAATCCGATCCAGATCCAATCCGTTGACACGCCTACCTATGACACATGTTACGGGGCATGTGTGCTTATATAACATGCTAGGATTGGATTTTGAATAGCTGACTATTATAGCACCTGAACGTAATTTTCTTTTTTTATGGAATAGCGCAATAAATTTTGAAAATTGTCAAATGAATATGCATAAAAAAAGGAGTTCTAATAAAAGTTTATCAATCTAATGTTTATCCAATGAATAAAATATCCATTAAATTTTGCCACGTGGCGTCTGAGTAAATTGATGGCAATGTTTCCAGTTGTCGCCGTCCCAATTCTGGTCCTCTTTCTCAGTCGCACATTACGGCCGGCAATTATTATTATTATTATTTTTTAATGTTCAAACCGGCTCCATAACTATAATTGGAAGATTTTTTTTTTTACTACTAACTCAACTTAAATTCGACTCAATTAATAAAACAATCAAAATCAATGGCACAAATCCTACCTAATTAATAAATGAGTTAGATTAACCCACTAATTTAATTTATTCAATAAACAGATCAAAATTTTTGTGTATAACTTATAGATTGCATCATATATTGACACTCTCGTATTAAGAAGAATGACCGACACTATACATCCTTCATAAATAGTCTCAAATATTAAAGTCAGCTAAGATTTTTTATGTCACATTATTACAGCACAAGTAAATTAATTTTCTTTGTTTATATGAAATTTCTGTCACCTAAAAATTCTAATTTATGTGATATTTTTCTAGCTCGGTAGAGAAAGAGTTTATTTAGCTACTAGTGGGTCTCAAATTTGAATCTGTAATTTATAAGTCACGTGAAAAAAATTATGGTGTGTAGCGTATAAATAAATAAAATATTAATTAAATTCAAATATTGAAGTTATTTATTGAAATTACAAAATATTTTTCTAGTAATTATTATATTAATTTGTTTGCAAGTGTTAAACTTTAATAAAGTAAAATTAATTATAAATTGAGAAGTATATGAGACGTGATATAAATTAGTTATTATTTAAGTATATATGTATTATATAAAATATACATAAATTTTTAATATAAAAATTTATGTATAATATAATGTATTATATTATGTTATATCAATACTTCGGAAGAACAAATATTATCATGTGAAGGAAAACATACAAAAATATTTTTTTTACATAGATCAAATTCACCGTTAGCACTAAAATGAGTTGTTCATCTTACAAAAAAAACAAAAAAAAGTTTTCCATTAAAAAACACACTAAAATGAGTGATGAAAAAAATATCTACAAAAAATAAAATAAATATTTAAAATAATAAAATTATTCATTCAATTAATTTATTGTGATCATGAATCAAATCAATATCATGGGAATAGTTTGATTTACAGCTCAATTTTAATTCTATTTAAATATAACAAATAAAATGATATTTCGGTTTACAGTTGGAACATTCAAGAGTTCATTCTCTTAATTTTGAAAGATCTCGATGTCAAAATTTTAAAACTATCAACTTAAATATTTTTATAACTTAAACTCGTAGATTCAGTTAAGGGTGACAATATATGATCTGACCCGTGAACTCGACCCAAACCTGACCTGTAAATTTTGACCTATTTATTAAAAAGGTCAGGTTCGGGTTGAGCATAATCAGATCGAGTCAGGTTTGAGTTGAGCATAATCGGATCGAGTTAGGTTCAGATTAAGTATTTATAAAAAAATACTTTATAACCGAGTCAAGTTGACCCCCAATAATTTGCCATATTCGACTTATTTATTTATAAGAACAAAAAAGAGTCAAAATGAGATTTCAAAGAATTATGAACTTATCAATAATTTGCCGTTAAATTAATCATATATTTGAAAAAAATCTTTTAATTGCTTACTAAGATTTGAAAAATTAATAATATAGCAAATAATTTATTAAATAACATTAGCTATACAAATCTGTATAGAAATAATTTTTATTTATTGATCCAATTTACAATTATAATAGCAATTAGGTCCCTCTAATTTAAATTTATTAGCTACTAGGTCCTCTAATTTTTAAAATAGCTGAATTATTCTTCTAGTTTAAAATAAAATATAAATAAATTTGTTGACATTAAATAAGAAATTCAGTGAAGTATATTTTCTTTAATTACTAAACTAGTTGAGACGTCTTTATTTGATGCTTTGATGTATTTTTAAATTAATTAAATTGCCTAATTACTATAAGAAAATGTCTTTTATAGGGAAGAACTTATTTAAAATTTATCTTAAATTCGAAAATCAATTTAATTAACTAAAAAATTTAAGGAACTTAATTGCAATAGAGGTAAAATAGAACAATCTATAATCTATAATATATTCATAGAGACTTTATAATAATTTATTCTAAATTTTATTATCATGAACGTAAATGTCGATAATAAGAAATTATATCCTCATGAATACTTAGCAATATAAGTTATTTTAATCACATCCTAGAAATATTTGTGAGCATTAGAACAGATTCCCTTGGGATGATCCAACCCCTCGTTTAAATCAGAGAATTAAATATTTTTAATTAATTAATGATGAACGAAAATATTCGATTCGAATATTTTAGTGTAAGATGTGAAATAAAATATATATTTTTATTAAAAATTATTAAGTATGTGAAGTAAAATAATTTTTGTTTATATTAAAATTTGTGTAAAATAATAAAAAAAATATTTATTATTATTATTTTTTAAATTAGTATCATTTTGGTCCTGATTTGGTCCTTGCGCCAAGCAGGACAAGGGTAGATTACACCTGATTTAGGAGAGGCAAAACGGATCGGCGGGTCGGATTCGGGTTTGAATCCGACACGACCCGAATAGCCTCAACCTAAATCAAATTTATTTATTAAATAGGTCAAAATCTATAACCCAAACTTGACACTTTAATTTAGTTTAATCATATTCGACTTATTTATTTATATTTTATGTATAATTTATAAATGTTCTCTAATTTATCTATGTATCCTTTATATAATATATTTTTATTTTACATCAAAATTTTAAAACTAGTAAGATAAAAATATTAATTTCAATAGTTTTAACGATTTTGATAATTTCGATATCAACAATTTTAATTTTTTCTATAAATTATTTAAATTTTATAAATTTAAATAAATTTTTTAATAATCATTATTAAATATTATTTTAAAAAAAATGAGTTTTAATCGTGTCCACAGAGTTTCGTTCTGATTTTGATAGTTGCGGCAAAAACTTTGGAGAAACTATCAAAACTATTGAATTTTGGTCGAAACTAAAACTCGGTAACTTTTTCATATCGATTTTAACCGAAATCAATAGGAACTATAAAGTTTCATCTGAGTTTTTAAATCATATTTTACATTATATTATAATGTAAACAGTTACATTATTTTTAATGATTGAAACAATTTATAATTATAATATAATTATAGGAAAAAAACTTACCCTTTCAAGTGGCAAATAACGATATGATATATTTTTTCGGGGTTTGACCCACAAATGCAGTTAAACTGTTAGAGTTGACCGACCAATGCAGTTACGGACTACAGCAATTAACTTTATGTATGATGAGTATCTAAAATCTGGCTGAAAAGAATCAAAATCATGAGCCAAAGAGTAACCAATAACAAACTCAAGGGACCTCAGAGCAATTTAGCCTGATCAAAATGTGGGTGTGCATAACATCCCATGGTCCAAATATAGATATAATATTCACTTTAATTTTAAAAGACTAATTGATTTGAGAACTTCTAAGTAGATACTCATCTCAAAACTACTCTAATTCAAGCATGTTTAATTATAAATTTTGCATCAGTAACCTCGTGATTTTTCGGGATCATGTAATTTATTTAAAATCGAACTGCTTCTCTCATTTCCGAAGTAGTTCGATTTTAAATCGGTTAAAAGTCTACCAGAAATTACTCTTTACACCACTGATTTTCTTTTCTTGTGACATCACTCGGCAATCACTCTTATTCTCTTAATTATCTCTTATATTATTTAGATATTTATGTTATCAAGATGTCAAAATTATCTCTTAATTTTTTTTTTGGCTTAATACCATTGTATTAATAAATTTAACATATCTCACATCACTTTATTATAGTAAGGATATCATCTAGATATTATTCAATTTTAAATGACACCCAAATATTATTATATATAATATCTTCTACTAAACTCATTTTTTAACTATAAAATACCATGAAAAAGATTTAATCATAAATTTATTATTGGACTACCAGTTCAAGTTCTAGGATTCAGTGTACTTAAACCTATACAATTTCTTTTTCCCTGCAGTATGAATTTATAGAACAAAAATTCCTAGCTCACTCGTGTTCTAATCCAACGGTGAAGGAGTTTATCCGAGTATCAAGGGATCTGATATTCAAACTACACCAGCATCATAATTTTTAAATGAGATTAAAGAAATTATAGTGCCTAAAAGAAAATCTAAAAAAAAGAACAGGAATTTCTAATATTAAAAAACCAAATTATCAGTCAAACTATTCAATCATTAATTATTATGTTTACTGTTCTATTGTTTCCACAGGTTATAATGTTTTTAACTTCAAGATAAATGAAAGTGAAATGCAAAATCAAAACATTACCAGGGAAGAACGCAAGCATCAAGTACTCAATTGTCGAGCGAATTGTAAAGTTTGGCTTGACTGAAGCTTCTTGCTGGTTGCCCCTTTTTCTTAATCTTGATTGAGTTCACTGGCTTTAGGGGTTTCGTGCTCGGGTGCTTCCTTTTTCCATCGGCGTGTTCCTTTTTCATCTTCGAGAGACTGGGCCGGTAGAGAATTACAGTCCGTCCGATTTCGCCAACGGCCGTCGAACCAGTTGCGCTCTCGAGCTGCTTTATAACATCCCCCAGCTCCCCGGGGCAGCTTCCATGTACTTTCAGCTGCATGAAGTTGATCAATTCAGCCACTGAATGCACATTAAGGACATTCCAACAAGCAATCAAATCCATATCAAACAAGTAATAAAACAGACATCAATTCATTGTCCCAAAATTTTGATTAAATTCTACATTAACTTCCATAATCTGCTCTTTGTGTGGAAGCCACAAAACAGCCGCTGGTTACCATAGTTTAACTGTCGGTATCTTTCGGTATATTTACCTTTCGGTGTTTCATTTAGTCTAGAAAGCGTCATTCGATATCTTACAAATGAAGAAACTTTGATGATCGATAGGTTAGATGCAATCAAAGCAACTCGTCGCTCAGAAACAGCCAAAGAAATTCAGCTGATAGCTTCATAAATTTGAGAAGGGGGCGAACGGCTTCCAAAATTGACAACATTGGAAAGCAATGTAGAGTCAGCTAACAATACCTTAAGAGAACAACCAAAGCCTCTGTCCAGGTTAATGTGGTAGACATTGGAAAGTTTCAGTCTGTTACAATCTGAAGAGCAGAGTTTCTAAATACAACAAATAAAAAGAATGATAATCCACAATATCTTGTCATTTGTTAGAATTTTTTCAATGAGGACAATGGTGTTTGGTAGCCTGAGAGTTGATCTCCAGCTCAGTAAAAATATATCAATAAAACATGAATGGATATTGTCAAAATCATAAATCTAAAGAACAATAATTTATCATATAGAAAGCTGATTTTGAGTTGATTTCTTTCAAATAACCACACATCAGAAGCATTAATCAACTACATCTTCTAATTGACAATTAGGTGAATTTTGTTGAGCTCTACTAGATTTTGATGATAACAAGGACTTATAAATTATGGACAAATCCTCACTTTTTTAGTGTATAAGCTAGGTTTCATCCATGGAGTTAAAAGTGTTTTTTTTCCATGAAGTTAAAGTGTTAAAGCATTTGTTTCTGGATACACTCGAGTGCTATTGAAGAAGTCCACGGCGAAAGTTTCTGATCTTCGTGGTTATCTACTTATCTTTTGTATTTTTCTTTCCAAGGAAAAGTATGAAAGCACTGTATTGCCAAAAGTTGCCCTCTTTTACAACTTAAAAACACTTCTATTGCTTTAAAAGCTTTCCTGAGCATTTAATTCATTCAGCCACTTTCAACAATCTTATTCAATGGGATCAAGTAGATCTTTGTTTTTTATCTTTTTCAAATATTTGTTTCGATGATTTCCCAAATTTTCTCACCATTATCTAGAAGTGTTCGATCAAGTAGACTGCTTGCATTCCTACCTAGACAATAAATGTGGCCACCAAACGTCTCAGTTTGCTGTTAATTTTTGAGTTCCAACCATGTCAACTGGTCAGTTTCATGAATACTAAAGGCAGACGACAAACATGACCAAATGGCCTTATCTAAAGTCGATATCGGCCCCGTTTGTTTTGAAGTTTAAAATTAACTTAGTTTAATTTTAACCTGACATATCACATTACACATAAATTTAATATTAAAAATTAATTTTATTTCACATCCTACACACATTACTAAAATAATAACTAACTTATATCACATCCCTCACATATCTCAACATAATGACTAACTTTATCTCAAATCATTCACATCTTTCAATAAAGAAATATCTCTATCCAAATTTAATTTTAACCTTATTAAATTTAACCTTACAAACAAACAGACCCAAGCGCCGCCGTGCTCTATCGAGGATTCCGATCGCTGGCAGTGCTGGTGGTCCTCCAAGCTCAAACAGAGTGATGGAAGGAGCTGAGACAAACCATATTTCAAGCTGTACATCAAACCTCCTTCATTGGAACCTTTGTAGATATTTAAATATAGCAGATGATGCAGCCTATATGACCGACAAGCATGCATGCATAATGGAGTGCTTTGACTTTTCTCTCTGCTTTCTAGTGGCTACAACCTCACACCAACCCTTGTCCTTTTGATGTTTTCCTATAGGTCTGCGAAGTCTGTCTATGACTTGCTTCTCAAGGCTTCTTCTCATTGTGTGGTTTGAGTTTTTTCTCTTTGTGAGACTTGCGATAATTGGAGGACTTAAAATTATGGACTAAAAGGCCAATGAAGCAAATTAATCCAGATACACTCCACGCCAGCTTCATTCCTCTAGCTGCTTCTCACTAGAAAATATTCTGAGTGCCTTGTTCTTGCACTTTCTACTTGACATGCCAATATATAACCTTGTGCTACAGTAGCACATCTTCAATAAACAGTTCCATCTCTTTTGGTTGTAAATATACAGAGAGAAGAATTTCATTTCCAGGCTTTCACTCACGGTTTTGTGAAGAGCATAGTTGCAAATTTCATTGAAATATTTGAGATTCTTCTTGTACTAAACTTTGCAAATAAACAGTCAATTAATCAATCTTAACGCTCAATTTGACAGGTCACTTTGGGAATCCAACCATTTATCTCTACACTTTTTTACTTTGATTCACAGAGTCTAGCTTGTATAAACATTCTGATTCCACCAACCATGAAGGGTATAGCAAAAGAATTCATTTCTTTGGAACCAATACAACAGAGATAATGAAAGGTATCACAAAAATTTCTCGTTTTCAAAACTAATATATCAAGAAGCTCCAATAAACCTTTATGGAAGTTGTGTTCCAATTGTTAAATACAACCCCAATTGGGGAAGAAGTTCAAACTATGAATTAACACAGGAACAAGAAAAGATAAACAAAACCTTCCCACTGATAATGTAGATTACAAGTATTGTAGAAAGTAAGTTGGAGAGAAGGAGCAAAAAAAAGGGAGATGCTTTTTGGTGAAGGTAGAGGAAGGAGACTGGGAGCTGCGTAGGCAATTCACAATGGAGAATCAGGTTAAGTCGTGAAGCCTAATCAGAACCATATGAGCCAAAGAGCTAGAAAGTCAGTCGAAAACTTAGGGGGGAAGAGAAATTAGAAAAGCTGGAGGAGAGAGAAAATTCAAAAGTCCTCCTTTTATATTAAATGGAGTTATTTATAGAAAGGGAAGAATTGACGGAGCAGGTGGAGCAGCTAATTCTTCTTAGGGGCATTTACCTGCATGCCACACAAACTTTTTAATATTACACCACACACATTTTCTTTACAAAATTTACACTATGGATTGTGAAGAAAGTGTGTGTGATGTAATACATGAAGTTTTATGTGGCATGTGGGTAATTATCTCTTCTTATTAATGAAGGGTTTTCTAGGCATAGGTTTGTTTACCAGCTAGCCCATGTCGAGAGACTTCCCTTCATTAGCTAAGGCTTGTCTCCCTAGGCTAATACACCATGCTATGAGCTATTTAGCTAACACTGAGTCAGTTGAATACTTTGTACTCATAAGCTATTAAAAATTTAAAAGTCATCGTTCGCTTGATCTCCTCCACGTTGAAAGTTAAAGCGATGTGGTGATTTGACTGCACAACAAACCCGAAATTTCATCGAATCTTCAAAGAATTAGCTTGCAAGAGTAAAGTAAATCATGCACCAAACCATCATGAAAAGTTACAGGTAAAAGTTTGATTAAACTCTCTTATCAATTGATCCTTGAAAACCCATCAAAGTTCCTTCCAATTTTCCAGTTTACAGAGGATCTGGCATAAGCACTAATTAGCTTGTGTCTCCATTAGACCATAGATAAATATTCACAGTCCCAATCCAATCAAGCAAGCAATATCAAGGAGAGAAGGCAAAAAGGATCTCAAAACTAATTTAGGCAATGGTACTAACTAGGATTTATGAAGCGCAGAAACCTGAAAAATAGAATGAAACTGATGAAAAGAAACCAGCAAACCTTCAGGAGCTCGTTAGCCTCGAGGGTCTCTAGCATGGCTGCGGCGACTGCAGGGGTGATGCCGGACTTGCCGACCTGCTGGCTTTTGAGCTTCTTTCCGAGGCTATGGGCATAGGAAGCCAGCTCCTTCTTCTCCTTGACAGACAGGTTAGGCGACGTGAAGCTCGGCAGCGACGCTCTGACGGGTTCTACAGCCCGCTGCTCTTCGAGCAAAGTCTGCGCTTCTTCCTCTTCTTCATCCTCTTCCTCTTCCTCCCAGGCAGTGCCTTCATCTACCGAGTCCGGGTTTTCGGGGAAATCAAAATCGTGGTGCTGGGATAGGCAGTGGAGGTGAGAAGACGGGGAGATTTCGGTGAATGCTGAAGAAGATGAGGCGGAGGAGAAGAGGGGAGAAGGGCTAGGGAGTATGAACTGGGGAGTTGAGGTTCTGACATAGTAAGGAGGAAGAAAGCGGATGGAGAAGAAGAGCTTCTGCACAGAGAAGCGAAGTGAGCAAGGGCAGCGACCGAGTCGGGGGAGAACGGCGGCCGAAGCCAGCGCCATTTTTGTCACACTTCCTTCATCCTGCGTTCAAGGTTTCTCCCGTCGAATTAAACTCAATTTTGCAATAGCATCCCTTTCTTTTCTAAATATTACATACCTCCCTTTATATTTTACATATTTCATTCTCAATATATATATATATATACTTTAAAATTTGATATAATTATTGTTATAAATAAGGGATAATTACCTACATGTCACATAATTTTATTTTATTTATACCTTATTCATCCATTCTTAGTTAATTACGCTATACACACTCAAAATATTACAAAATCTTACATACACACATTTGAGTTAAAACTTAATCAAAATCTGTTTTTGAAAAAAAAAATCAGGTTAGGTAAATCAATTAAATTAATATTTTTATATTCTTAATAGTACATTTTTTTCCTCAATACTACCACTAAAGTGCTGACTTTGATCTTAAATATCAATTCACTGTTCGTGGATGTCTTCCTTCTGCTTTACTTACTAACCTAAACATTAAAGGTTTAAGGAATTTTCACTCAAAATATATTTGAATATCCTTAAAATAATATGATGAACGACTAAATTTTTTTGTAAATCTAACTTATAGTTAAAGGTTTATTGAAAAATTATGATTACTCATTATAATAGAAATAGTTAAAATTGTGTATGTAAGATCCTTAATAATATTTTGAGTGTTGTAAAGCCGTTAAATTAAAGTTAAGAATGAATTGGGTTAAGACATAAATAAAACTAAGTTGTGTGGGCAAGTAAGGTAATTATTCTTATAAGACAAATAAATAAGGAAGATGTTTTGAAACGGCAAAAGCCCCGAGCAAAATACCTAAATTTGTTCCATTAAAAAAAAACAATTTTAAATTTAAAAATCCTCAACAAAATTTACTCAAAAATAAAATTAATTTAAAAAATCAAGCCTCAAAATAACTAATTCAAATATGATTTTGATGGCCTTTTTAAGTTGATGTTCAATTTTGACTTGAATTTTTTAATCCTTTATATGAACTCATTTTGCAGAAATAATTCGAATTTTGTTGGAAAGTTAAATTTTGTTTGATATATACATAATGACATTTTAGTTTTTTGAAATAATATCATATATATATATATATATTATTATATTTAATATTTGCGTAGTAGAAGAACTGATTCTTTGCACATCTTTTTAAATTATTTAGTCCCACCGCAGAGAAGCGTATTTAACATAAATTTAAATAAGGTATCATTACATTAATAATATAAATTTATGTGAATCTTATCTAAAAAAATTAATAGTTATTCAATTTATTTTATATCTTTCAAGTTAGTTAGCCATATAGCTACTTTAAACTATTATCTAAACCATTCATCTTATCGAAAAATTACTCTCATCAGTAATGCAATGAAAAAACCTCATTATCAATACCATAACTAATATCAATATATAATTATTCAAAGAATTACTCCCACCAATAGTGCAATGAGAAAACCTTTAGAATAATTACTCTCATCAGTAGTGCAATGGAAAAATCTCTTTACAATTACTGTATCATAATAATATCAATAACTCGAGTTAGAGATTGATAATATTTTCAAGTACTCTATTCTTTTATTTTCTCAGCATATAAGGCTCAATTTAAATTTTTTTTATAAGGCTCAATTTAATATTAATATTCTAAATAATAATACTTTATATGAAATAAATAATCAATAACTCATTTAGTTATGATACCACAATATAATTATATTATTTTCAACAACCAAGCAGCGCAAATAACATACAATATAAATTTATAGGATGTTCCATAATCATTAAAACATGAAAATTTTATAAATATAAGCAGGTAATAATAAAATAAATATTCAATTAACAAATAGATCACATGTGTTGGTCCTCCTCACCTTAATTACAAGTTAATAAAATCTCTTTCTATATAAGCCAAACAAATCTCTCTATTTTTTTTTCTTTTCTTTCACTCTTTTTTCTTCTTTAGGCGACAGTAACATATTTATAATTATCACATTTAAATTTATATAAATATGTACATTTATTACATATAAATATACATTAAAAATGTTTATCTTCTTTCTTGCACGCTCTTCTTCAGTTTTTTGCCGCAAAAGCTGCACACAAGCCAACCGACTAATCGAGCTCCGTCAATGAGCCGCCAACTAAGTCAGATTATTGTGTCTTTGCCGACACCTATAAAGAATAGAGGAAAAAAATAATTGATTCTTCGTGATTCTTCTACTAAACTTTTACCATAAGAGCGAAGCTATTTAATATTACGAGCTAAGATCTTCATTGACACTTCCTTGTAACTTAGATTTGATTGAATCTCCATTAGTTCTAGATCAATGACATGAGTCGGGTTAGGCATGTACCTTTATAGTATTGATATATGAAATACTTCGTGTACTCCTGCTAATTGTGGCGGTAATGCTACTTGATTTGTCACTTGCCCAACTCACTCTAAAATCTAAAATGTATATACCTTGGTTTCAACTTTCTTGCTATACCAAATCTACTTATTCCTTTCATTGGACCAACTCGAAATAACACATGATCATCTTCTTGAAATTCAATTTGTCGGTGATTTATATCATAATATTTCTTTTGTCTATCTTGAGCCACCTATAATCTTTCTCTGATCTACCTAATTTTCTCAGTCACTTTGTCTACCAAATTTAGTCCAATAAGAGTGTTCTCCCCTCCTTCGAACTAGCTTATTGGTGATTGACATTTTCTTTCGTACAATGCTTCATATGGTGTCGTACCTATACCGGTTTTATATCTATTATTATAGGCAAATTTAACAGGAGCTAAGTGACTCTCCCAACTTCCACCAAAATTCAAAATACACATACATAACAGATCTTATAATATTTAAATCATTCTTTCGGTCTGTCCAGCTATTTGTGGATGAAAGCAATACTGAATTTATGTTCAATATTAAAGACAACATGTACTTTTTTTTCAAAATTGAGATGTGAACTTAAGATCAAGGTCTGAAATAATTGTTTTCGGTACTCCATGCGATCTAATGACTTTGTACATCGATTCATGATCACTCAAATGACATCATAGCTTTGTTGTGACCTAGGTAGTCCAACAACAAAGTTCATAGCTATCTCCTCCCATTTTCATATTAGAATAGGTAGTGGTTGTAATATACTACTAGGTTTCTGATATTCACTTTTACTTGCTTATAAGTCAAATATTTATTTACAAATTCTATAATTTCTCTTTTTAAATCTGGTCACCAAAACAATTGCTTTATAGTCCTGGTACATTTTAGTAATTCCTGGATGCACTAAAAACTTAGACTGATGTCCTTTTTTCAATAGCAATTGTCTAAGATTTTCAATATAAAAAATATATAATCTATTCTTAAATTTCAACACTCCATTATCTAACTTAAAATCTGATAAGTACAATATTTTTAAAATATATTTATAAGTACAATATTTTTTTCCTTCTATAACAGTCTATACACATCTCATTCTTATAGTATCACTTAACTCTAAACCCTAAACCCGGCCCTGTTTAGCAATGGTCTAAAAATCATGGCTAAAATTAATCATAGCCAAAATCTTAAATTTATTTTAAAAAAAATTTAAAAAATATTTTATATCTCATCTCACACAAATTCTAACATTAAACAATCACTTTATTTCACATCCAACACAATTCTCAATAAATCAATCAACTTTATTTCACATTCTACACAATTTTAAATATAATCAACTTACTTTATTTCACATCACACACATTTTTTAAAAATAACTAAAAATTTCAACAAAATTTTCTTTTTTTTTCTTATTACCAAACAGAGCCACTAGAGTTTATAATCTTGCTCTGATACCACACATATATTTTTGGTAAAATAAATTTTAATTTGGTAATCCCCCATCATTCTACCACTAGGAAACTAAACCAATTTATACTGTAAAAAAACCAATTTATGTAAAAATTTATATATATATATATATATATATATATCAATTAAAAAAAATTATTTATATTATATATACAATTTTGAATAAACTTGAATCATATTTTGAGCAAGTTAATGTCAAATCAAGATTAAAATGAACTCTATCCAAAGGTTTTAGCTCTTAGTTAGATTCAAAATCAAATTTTAAACTAATTTTAGTTATATGTACATTATTTTTTAATTTATAAAAATTTATACTATTAATACACTAACATTAATGCCGTATACAATTTTGAATATTGAATTATCTTTCAAATATATATCACAGATCAAATTCTATAAAGAGAGTGAATTTAGGTTATTTTTAAAATTTCTTTTGACATTTATGTAAATATCTCATTCATATAATTATATAAAGTATGTTTTTAGTTTTTCTTATTTTGATACTTTGATATAGTCCCATACTTCATTTTGATTGATTCACTATTTGGTAAAGTAACTATAAACTAAAGTTGCCAATGTTTACTTTTATAAAAAACATTTACATTTTAAGAAAATAATATTTATAAGTTAAGATTTATAATTTATTTTACCATAATTTAATTTTAGCAATTTAAATTTATTATTTTTGAATAATATATTAACTAATTTATTATAGTTTTATCAAATAAATTTATATTTTATAATGTCCTTTACCATTAAACTATTATTTAAATAAAGATTTTTTAAGAAAATTTTAAAAATTACTTTTATTAAATATCTAACTGGTAAAAAATATTTGACAAATAAAGATATATATTTTTTATAATTTTGATTTTTTAAGGCCTTAATAAGACTTACTATTTTATGTTATTTAATGTATTATAATTTTTCTAGAAAGACGTTTGGTCCGATGTTATCTTGATATTATGTTATGTAATATATATGACATTTTTTATTAATAATTTTATAATTAATGACAAATAATTATATTTTGTGGATAACATAACATAACACCGAATCAAACGCCATTTCTTAAATTTTATATTCAAAAGATAACAGCTTAAATTTTTTAAATTAATTTAATATTATTTTTTTTAAGAAAAAATTTAATATTGACGCTATTTCTTAAAAACAGTAAATCAATGGCATCTTTGGTTTTGATGCTGTGTGAATTATAAATTATAGATAACAACATTCGATTATCTGAGAGAATGATACGGTATCACAAGCCTAATACAAGCACGTGAAACTTTCACAATTATCGAGATTTAGTGCCAAAGTCATTATTGGATGCTGTGTAAATTATAAATTATAGATAACAACATTCGATTATCTGAGAGAATGATACGGTATCACAAGCCTAATACAAGCACGTGAAACTTTCACAATTATCGAGATTTAGTCGCCGCCAAAGTCATTATTCTATCAAAAGCATTTATATAGAATACATATTTAGTGAATTAATTTTTACATAATCAAAATTACTTTTAAATAATCATAATGATATTTTTATTTTATAAGTTTAATATTGCAATAGTGTAGGTATAAGATGTAAAATGAAATATATGTTATTTTAAATTACATATATAATACAAAATATTTAAAATTAATATAAATGTGATTCAGTTCAAAGAGAATTGAATAAAATGATAAAAGAAATAAAATATACTGCTCAGTATATTCATAAAATATACTGTTCAGCATATTCATAAAATATAAAATAAAAATATTTGTTTTATATAAAAATTTACATAAAATATAAGAAAATATTTTTTATAATTAAAATTTTTATTTGAATTCAAATTTTTTTTAATTATTTATTTTAATTTTTATAGACATGTCAAGGTATTTATGACAATTTTGCAAAATATCTTAATTACTTAAAAAGAAAAGAATTATTTTTTTATTATCTTTTGTTATTTGAAAACTATATATTCTTCTATTTATTATTTTTACGGACTTACATATCAGCTTTTTTCAGTAGGAGGAGATGCAACAGTAGGAGGAGATGCAAAAGGGAGATCTTCTGTGTTTATTATTATTTGTATTGATTTACACTACATAGTTCTTTGTTTACAAATTTAATGTTAATGTTAGTTACATAGATGATTAAAATCAATTAATCACTTTAAAATATAAAAACCTAAACTTAAATTATACCTATCGGTTTTTCCATATCAAAAACCTAAATCAGAGCCGATCTAACAATTAACCGACTATTCAGTTAACCAATTTTTTTTTGTCATTAACCGCATATATTAGTTTTTAACCATACATTTTCTATCTCAAAATATATTATGTAAATAATATTATGAATTTTAAAAATTATTTAAAAATTAATACTATAAAATTATTTTGCATTAATTTACTAAAAATATTCACATAATGTTAGATGTAAATATTATCAATAATATTAATGAAACATTTCATCCATAAAAAGATTATAAATAAATTATAAACATAATATTATTTTTTATATCAAATAACTGATGTTTAATATTAAATTTATAAATTAATTAATCCAAGATATTGTTTATTAAAACCTTTAATGTTAATGTCCAAGTGCTAAAAAAATATAAATAGATAGCCTCCTAACCGACTGAATATTTTGACACATGTGAACATGCAACTGAACATAAATAAAAAATATATGTTTCACATTATCATTATTTATAAAATTATTATTATAATAATTTAAAATATATTTAATAAAATTGTCTAGCGTAACAAGTTAATATATTAAGTTAAAGGTTTTGGTTAACCGTTGGTTTTTAATATTAAAAACCTAACTCTAAACCGAAATCATCGGTTTTCTACAAAATGAAAACCGAACCCTAACTCATTAGTTTGTTTAACCAAAAATTTCAGTTCAGTTTATTCAGGTTTAGTTCGATTTTTCAGTTTTTACTGTTTTTTTCTTCGGTCTTAGTTAGTTAGATTGATAATAGACATCTTGATAATACAAGCACTGTGTTATAATTCTGATAAATATCTTGATGATGATACTATTTTTCGTGATTATGTTAATATTACAAAGGCGATACATATTATTTTTGAGGAAGAAATTACCTCTATTGGGCATGAAGTTGAATGAGGCAAAATCTAAATTATACTAGCTACTTATTGACTCTCGGTAACTAGTTCTTTTGGTACTGCTCAGTAATTAATACAGTGTTATTAAGCTTCTTTGTGTAAGTATTAGCTTCTTTGTGGGATAAATCTTTAATTCCCACTTGCTCAAAAACTCTGGTAACTTATAAATATTACTTTTTCATAAAGAAAACAATATAACATAAAAAGTGCTATATTAAGGGGAAGAAAATTCTTATCTTTTTTTTTTATTTATTTCTCTTATATCAGTGTATTAGAGAGAGACACTTTGTAATATTAAGGGAAAATTCTTATGTATATCAACAAAAGCTAAACCATATTCAAATACTTAATCACTTAATAATTTTAACTTAAAAAAACTATTAACATTACATAATTATTCCTCAAACCCCTCTACAAGTCTACAACAAACTAGGATATATTTTTCTTTTATATTTTTTTTATATATTTCAGGATGAAAAAGATGAGCAAAACAAACAAAACAGACTGTAAAATAACAACTGATCAGCAAACAGTACTACAGTGAGGTTCTGATTCCCTCAACTCTTGTGCATCTGCGCTCATACTCCAACTGAGGCACCACGAAGACTGAAGCGCCCGTCCACCCATGGCGGCTCTCCTCCATCAGATTCTGCACCGGCAGCGCCGGCGGCGGCTCATGTGGCGCCGCTGCCACCGTAACTGCGTCAGTGTTGATCACGCCGGAGGATGGAGGCAGCCAAATCGGAAGATTATCCCCGTCCGGAGCAATCCAGTACCCGCTCAATAGGTCGCCAAGCTCCCCCTCCACCGCCGGCAAAGCCTCGCACGCGAAGCAGTCGCCGCCTCTGCCGGCCTCAGCCGCTGCGGCGCCGTCGTCGTCGAAGAGGAAATCCTCCACCCTCCATCCGGGCAGCATCTTCGTCAGGTAATCCGTTATGCTGCTTCCTCCACCGCTGAACGCCGCAGTTTCCTCCGGCGGCCGCTGCGGGCAGGACGACGAGGAGGGGCTTGAGACTGGGGTGTCGGAGAGGAGGATTCCGGTGAGGAGGAAGCGGCTGTGGCGGCTGGCGTGGATGTTGGCGGTGTGGATCGGCACGTCGCAGTCCCTGCAGAGTATGGCTCTGTCCTCCTGGCAGAAGACAAATCCTCTCTGCTCTTTGCAGATGTCGCAGAGCGGGAGTGGCCGAGAGTGGCGGGAGGAGGACGACGACGACGACGAGGCTGACGGGTGGAGGAGTGAGAGTCGGCGGTGTTTTCCGGCGAACTTGTTGGCGGAGTGTACCCGGCCATCGCATGCGCCGCAGAGCGCCGCCTCGTCGGCGCAGCAGAGCAACGTCGCCCCCTCTACTCCGCACACGTCGCAGAGCACCTTCATCCGCTCTCTCTCTCTCTCTCTCTCTCTCTCTCGATGTTGGGGTAGGGAGAAGGGAAGAATGGGAGGGGAAAACGGCAGGTGATGGTTTATAAGGAGAAACAGGGGAATATGGACGAATAATAATTTAATTAATGTGATTGCGATCGCATTATCCGAAGTATTATTATAATCACTCTGAATTGGTTCATGCGTGGGAGTGACAGCGACGTTGCCCACAGGTTACTACCGAGTACCACTGATACAAACTTATTATTACATCTACTCTTTATTTGTAAAAATTAATTTTACAAATAATTAAAATTAAATTTATTTATTTAAAAAATATAAATAATATAAAATAAAATTAGTTATTATATTAAGATACGTAAAAAATGTGATATTAGTTAGTTATTATTCTTGTAGTATCTATCTGTAGGATATAAAATAATATTAATTTTTAATATTAAATTTTATGTGCAATGTGAATATGTGATATGCCTATTTAAGAATATATTAGGTTAATTTTAACCTGTCAAATAAACAAATCCTATGTTATGTATTTAAAAAAATTGATTGTTAATTAGTTTTACAATATATTTAAATAAGATTATTAAAAATCATAAAATTATTATTCTAAGATAATATCTCTATATATTAAAGATTATATTATTTATTTATATAATTTAGATTTTTTTTTCTTTTTTGATGTAAAATAATTTTTCTTAAATCTCTCTCATGGCTTATTAGACTTAAAAATATGTTAGGAGTCGCTTTTTACAGCAGTATTCCATTTTCATGGGATACTAGTCGGCACAAAATTGAAAGGAGATAATTATGACCCTAATTATAGTGGGAAGAAATATAATCGGGTTGATTTTTTGTTGTCAATTTTGAATATAAATGATATTAAATCAAACAAATTAAAATTTAGAGGGAACACAAGTAAATGTGTAGTATTGATATTTAGATAATATAAATATCTGAATAATATTGAGCCAAACGCTTCTATAATATTATTATGATATTATATGATATTTATCCAAAAATTAGTTATTTGATTCAATAACATATTTAAATAATATTAGAAAAATATAATATTATTATTTAAAAATAATATTTAGATATTACTTAAAATTATGATACATGTATATCGCATTGTCTACAAACAGATGAATGATGACAAAAAAGATAGAGAAAATCATATTCAGGGAGGCCATACCTGATTCCATAAATGAGAAGCTCGAAGGCATGAATTTTAAGATAAATTTGCTTTCAAATCATTGAAGTTCAATAATCATTACATTTAACTCATAATAGAAAGATAATGAATAAGAAATATTCTAAAAATTTAGATTTTATGTGTGTTATAAATTAAAATTATATATATAAATTTGAGATATAAACCAAATTTAAGATATTTTAAATTCAAAAAATATAAAAAAAAAATTGGGTAATATTTACAATTTATTTGATCTCCAATAAAGATCTAAAATATATGAAATATTAAAAGTTAGGACTTAAATATAATTTTTATAAAATTATAATTAATGTGGATCAATTGAAGTCTGTTGAATAAAATAAATTTATTTTCAAGACCTG
The DNA here is from genome assembly GCA_002786265.1 of Apostasia shenzhenica. NCBI lineage: Eukaryota > Viridiplantae > Streptophyta > Magnoliopsida > Asparagales > Orchidaceae > Apostasia > Apostasia shenzhenica. The sequence goes on from KZ454132.1 coordinate 1,224,105, forward strand.
AAAGTAATTTAAAAAATTAAGAGAGATATTTGAAAAAAAAATTATTCAAATATAGATTTATTTAAAATCTCATAATAATTTATCTCAATATTTATTTATTTAAAATTCACATGAGATATATATCAAATTTAGAGATATTTAAAGAATATAATTTTGAGTTAAAAAATATTTTATTATTATTTTTAAAATTTTAAATTTATGAGATTTAATTATTCTTTAATTTTAGTTTTGAAAAAAATACCAAATTTACTCTCAGATCGAGTTATTAGCAGAAATAATATTTCACTTTTCTTACACATCAATTCATCTCTTTCCCGACTTATAACCGCTGCTAGCCCTAGCCCTCATATAGTAGAAAATGAGAAAGGGAGTGAGAGAGAGAGAGAGAGGAGAGGGGGAAAGAAATAAGTTTGGCGCAAGGACCAAAACAGTACTAAAACAGGACCATAATGGTACTAATTTAAATAATAATAATAATAAATAATTTTTTTTAATTATTCTACACAAATTTAAATATAAAAAATATTATTTTACTTTACATACTCAATAATTTAAAATAAAAAATATCAATTTTATTTCACATTCTAGACCAAAATATTCAAATCGAGTATTTTGATCTAAGATGTGAAATAAAATTTATATTTTTATTAAAAATTATTGAGTATGTGAAGTAAAATATTATTTTTTATATTAAAATTTGTGTAGAATAATTAAAATAATTTATTTATTATTATTATTGTTATTTTTTAAACTAGTACTATTTTGATCTTATTTTGGTTCTTGCGCCAAACAGGGCAAGGGCCGTTTGACAGCGGATTCAGATTCAAATTAAATAGAACCGAATTTAAAGTTTGAAGCAGTTTCAGATAAATGAAGCAGTTTCAAAATTTAACTTCAATAAATACTTATAGAAGCGTTGATAAATGTAAAATAAAATAAAGTTTTGAATAATCAACATACTCTAATATAAGTATTTCTATATTAAAGTTTGCTAGCTTCAAGATAAATGAAGCAGTTTTGAATCTATTTTAATTTATTTTTGTTTGGATGAATATTAATTTAGAAACCACTTCATCACACAATAAAATCTCAAAAATAATAACGTAAATTTTATAATAGAAGTAAATAAAAAATATTTATTCAAAATTTTATAATTTATTTGAATATTACTAATTTAAAATTCTCACAAGAATATATATCAAAATTTGAGATATTTAAGGGATGTGGTTATGAGTCAAAAGAGGATTTATTATTATTCTTTAAATTTTGAATTTATTAGATTTAATTATCCCTTAATTTTAGATTTAAGAAAAATACCAAATTTATCCCCAGATATATTTTTCTAAAAATCTGAGAAAAAAGAAGAAACGATCACGAGTCTGAAACCACCTTTTCGATGGTTTCGGCTTCGTGGCCTTGAAGCCGTTTCATGCCTTTAAAACGGATTCAGATTTATGGGATGAATCAAAATTGTTTGGCTAATTAATTTTATTAAATCTTCTTCGTCCCGCTTGAAACAGCTCGAAGCGGTCAATCAAACAGGCCCTTAGAGGTTCAAAGCGACACTATATTTTTCTACTGAATTGGCAACAATTGAAGAAGAATTTCAAAATTTTGAATAAAAAAATAAGAGAAAAAGGAGAAAAAAAAGGAGATATTTTAATGATTTCTTAATATAAGAAATCTCTCAAATTATTAGAATTTAAATTAATCAAAGAAAATAATTTAAATAATTAATTTAATTTATAATAATTTAACATAATTTAAATAAATTTAATATCTAATTATTTATGAATTTCTATATTATTGTATAGTTTATGTTTTCCTCATAGCCACTGGAGATACGAATCAGTTTTAGGGATTGTCATTCTCCCATGACAGTTAAAAACTGTCAATGCGCCCATGACAGTTAAAAACTGTCAATGCGCCCATGACAGTTAAAAACTGTCAATGCGCCCATGACAGCCAAAAACTACTAGTGCACAGCATCGCGCCAATATCATATTATATGTTCGAGTTAAAGAAGATGTGTAAACCCAATGAAATTATATTTAATTTTTAATCTATTATCGTCTTTAAAATCTTAATTACAAATTTAATCACATAGCAAGTCCGTACACTTGTCTCAATATCATATTGTCTTTTTGAATGTGACAATAAATTTGTATACTTAGACTTCCATATGTATCATAAATATGAATCAATATATTTTCATTGAATGTAATGACAAGTTTGTATACTTACCCTCCCGCAAGTATCATAGTCGCGAGTGAATCTATTTTCATTAAATATGATGACAAGTTTGTACACTTACCCCTTAGATGTTATAGTCTCAAGTCAATATATTATTATCAAATGTGACGAGTATATACACTTGTCTTCTTGTTAGTATCACAATCACGAGTCAACATATTCTCAACAAATATGATAGCAACTTCGTACACTTTTTTTCCTTTTATTGGTGTCACAGTCTTGAGCCAATATATTCTTATTGAATATGATGACAAGTTTGCATATTTATCCTCCATAAGTGCCACTATCAAGAAAAGAAAAATATATTATTGTGTAATATATTTAACTCATTAACAAGAGAAAAATATTGCTAGCAATTAATTCATACTAATTCACAAATAGAATACATTATTGTACATCATAACTTTGTTGATGTAATTTTAAATTCTCTTTTCTATTTGACTTAAATTTTCATAATAATCTAGTAACCACCGATGAAAGCAATTATAACATTTTTAAAGATATTTTAATTTCAATTAATAAATATTATTAACACTATACATATAATCTATAAAATCTTAGTCAAAGTTTTATGATAGTATAGTTAGAGCTAATAATATAACTATAATTATATATGAGTCCAATATTAAATTGAATCAAATTGAATCATAATTAATCCCAAATTTATATTTATATTATTCTATAATTATAAAAATATTATTAATATTTGAATTAAATCATTTATCAATAAATCTATTTAACATAAATCTTGAATTTCAAATCATTAGAAATTAATCAGATTATTAGTCATCAATGCCTTATAATTTTTAAAATCAATTTTATTTGTTAAATTTTTGTAAATATAATGTCTAATAGTTCTTCTAAAATAATTTAATTGTTTAGACTTTACACAATAAAATATATATTTTTAAGCTAATTAATAAAAAACTATATAAATGTTAACGACATTCTCTAATATCCCCAATAATAGCATCTCAAAGATCAAGGCGGTTGTGGAATCCCAAAGAACAAGACGGTTATGGAATACCAAAGGTCAAAGATCATGACAACTGTATAACTCCAAGGGTCAAAACAGCTCAAAACAGACGAATTCCAAGGAACAAGATCGCTTGTATTCCTAAAACGGCCGAACCAGTCCAGGCTATAAAAATCACTCTATAGCAGGAGGAAAGTGAGAAAAAAAAAGATAAAAAGAAAAGAAGGATTCCCGGCTTTCTCTGCTTTCTTCTGTAACTCATTTTCTCATATATATAGTGGAACCGTTCTTTCAAGCCGCCCAGAGAGTGGCGGCGTAGTTTTTCCTCGGATACTCGGGTTTCCACGTCCAAATCCTCAACTCTCTTTTTATTCCTCAACAATAAATACAATAAACAATGAAATAATCTATTGATCCTCAAATTTAACATTAATTAATAACAATCATCCAGCATACTAAATTCGCGTATAATTTATATGTTATTATAATCACTTTTAAAGACAGATTTTATATCAAGTTTGTCTAGCAAGATCTTATCCAAAATAAATTTTTAAAGAAAAAATTTTACATAAAAATTATAGTATAATGTATCCTTTATTTTTTTATAAATTTTCTTGTAATTAATTCGAATTTATTTATTATAGCAAATCTTCTATAAACTAACTTGTTCAAAAAATCTGAATTTCTGTCAAATTTTTCTAATTACATAAAAATTATATATTTTTTTATTCAAAATTAAATAAAATCATCTCCAAGAAAGTCATAGATAACTTCAAAATTTAACTTACCACCAATTTTTATCAAAATAAAATATTATTTAATACCCCAGAATATTACAACAATTCTCAGATGTGAAACAAAAAATTTCATCTCCTATAAAATCATGTGTATATATAAACTAACCATTCAAATAAATATATAAATCTCATAAACGAAACTAGAGATCTTTATTGTGATATTTGGTATGACGACTTCCATTCGATATACCTACAGTGAGCTATTTATAAATGGTGACAATTTCTAAAAGTATGAAAAGTAACTGATATATAGTATGAGAAATCACAATTCCAAAAGAGAAAATAAAATTAATTAAAAAAAATTTGCTTGTTAATTATATTTTATATTTATTATATTTGCATACCTATATCGTAATAACTGACAAATTATGTTGCACTTATTTATATTTAATATTCACATTATGCTGAGTTATTATCTATCTTGCATATACATTATTGTATTATTTCTATGAAACACTTGATACATTTGCTTTTTTATTTGATAGTACTAGTGTTATAAACTGTTACTTGATTTCTTCTGTTATATGATATAAGTACGTATAATTATTATAATTATTGCTATCATGTTGTTTCTTCATATAGTCATATGTATGTTGCTATATAATGCTTATATTGTACTTCTAAATTTCAAGATAATAAACTTATAATTATGAAAGTTTATTAAATATGTTATGTAGCTCATAGCTAGTTGATATCCTATAGTGAACTAACACTCTTTTCAGTAATATTTTTACAAATTTAGTACAAGTACAAGAGATATGGGTTAAAAACGATTAAAAAATTATTTTAAATTATTTATTTATAGTGTAATGTAATAAGTATATATTGAGGATAGACTTATATTAAGTTGTACCAAAATTACTTGTAGATCAATGAAAAAACAAATTTACATAATGGTCGGGTAATAGCCAAGAATTTAATATAATTATTATGATATTATATCATATTATCAAGATGACCAGACTAAATTTTTTTCTTTGAGTCACAATTTTATAATATTTTATAAAATTATTTACTTATATTATAAAAATTAATAATTTTTTTTAATAACATAAAATTACATCAAAATAAGATTGAATCAAATGCCTTTATAGTTAATTTATGTCATTTAAATATTACTCGTTTGAGAATTAATATGTCATGTTGCGTGTGGGTTGAATCTGAATCCAATCTAATCTCAACAAATTTACTAATCTCAGAAGTATTTTTTTTATTTTTCAATAAAAATATTTTGACCAAACGCTGCTGACGAACTTCCGTTTGTCTTCCAAATTGGCACAACAATTAAAAATCAGATTAAAATTCTCATCATTTTGTAATGTGTGCCATGGTTTAGCCCATAGTTTACTTATCCATGGTTTTTACTGAATTTCTGAAATTTGAAAAGAAAATAAAATTGAAAGATCATTCACGACTCTTCAAAAAAATAATCATATCTTCTATCAAAAAATAAGAAAAATAAAGAAAATTTACATATGTGACTCTCAAAAATTTATTATTTTCAAGTGACACCCATAAAATTCATTATTTTCATGCAGCACCCCTTATTTCGAGATAAATTTATAGACAGCATCCAGTTTTTGAAGTTAGATAGGAGTGTTACATGAGAATAATGAATTTTAGGATACCGTCTAAAATAATAAATTTTTGAAGGTGACAAATGTAAATCTCCTAAAAAATAATCATATCATCATCCAATCTTTTCTTCTTTTAAGATCATCTTCTGATTCACAAGCTAAAATGAGCTCAAAACGTTTAACATCCTCATCATCATTAATTCAATAATACGAATTATCAAAATTAAGTCAATAAAAACTGAGTATCAGATTAATTAATTTTTTCTATTCAGAAAGTTTATGAGGTTTTTATAACTAGATATAATAAAATAAATTCCACTAATTGCTTTTCTTCTTCTATTCCAAGTTCGTTACTGTCAAATCTGTAATTTTACACATCATTTGGTTCGAGTTTACTTTTTAACGAGAGAAAAAAAATTTATTTTTAAAATTTAATAGTAAAAATTATTTTTATATTAAAAAGTACATAAAATATGAAATACTTTTAATTTTAATATTCATATTTGTGTTGAATATGACATAAAATTAATTTTCATAATTGAAAATTGTGTTAAGTAAAAAATAGCGTTATCTAATTATAGGACTAAACAAATGAATTCAACTTAACTTGCTAAACAAAATTATTTACATAACAAATATTCAATTAGACTTTTATTTTTTAAATTTTTTTAATCCACAAATCATATATCTTACTCAGGTTCCCAAGAACTCATCTCTTTTCTAATATGAAAGGAGTTATTCCTATACCATTTTCTAATGCCTAGAACCCAGTTTGGAGCCGCATCTTATTCTAGTGATTGTCTTCTTTTAAGGTATCTCTCGGTGATTACTTCCTGCTCTCATCAGCCATAATTAAGTTATCACCAATCCAACTCTAATTTTATAGTACTTTTAGAGGTTGGTTCTCAATTCTATTTTTAATATGATATCTTAATATTATTTGTAATAATTTCATAACAAATCTATTTGAACATGTAGCGTTACTATAAGTAACAAAATAAAAATCAAAAATATGAAATTTAATAAAATCGCATACACATGCAATTAATTATATAATCAAAAAGATAAATAATTATTTTTAAATTTAATTTATATGCAAGCTAAGCTGAATTACCTAACTCGAAAAATCGCATGATAATCTTATTTTTTTTGCCTTCATAAACTGCTATGGATCAAAATCGACAATTTTACAAACTTTAAAAATCTTAATGTGATTTTTCTCTGCTTGTTCCCACCATACAATGTATATACACTGGGAACATTGAAAAAAATTATAACAATTAATGCAATAAATTGAGTATTGATATTACTTAGATATAATAGAATAATAATAATAATAATAATAATAAGTTTCATCCTTTTAACTTCTTTCCTTCATAATAATAGTTAGAATTTAATAATAAAATTTCAGCATTTCAATTCTCACCGGACAGCATTTGGTTCAATATTATGTAAATTTTATTTTTAAATTAATAATTTTATAAATTTGTAAAAAAAATTAAAAATATTATTAAACTAAATAATTAATTTTTTAGTAATATGACTTAATTTTAAGATAATATTTAACTAAATGCCTCACAATTATATTATTTTTAATGAAAAATTAATTTAGTACATCAATTTTCTCAAATATTTTAGGGATAATTACTTACATATCACAACATTTAACTTTATTTATATCTTACCTATCTATTCTTAGTTAATTACGCTATACACACTCAAAACATTATAAAATTTTACATTCTCATCACACTTGAGTTAAAACTAGTCAAAATCTATTTGAAAAAAAATATTTCGTTAGTAAATCATTAAAATTAAATTTTTACCCCTTAATGGTACAAATTTTTTTCTTCCTTAATGCCATACTAAAGCGCTGATTTGTCCTAAAATCAATTCACGTCGTGGATGTCTCCTTCCCTTGCTACCACCTAAACATCAAGGTTTTAGAATTTTCACTCAAAATATATTTAAATATTCTTGAAATAATATGATGAACGGCCCAGATTTTTTATAATATAATTATAGTTAGGTTATTAAAAAATTATGATTACTCATTGTAATAAAAATAAGTTAAAATATGTGTATGTAATATTTTGTAATGTTTTGAGTGTGCATAGCGCAATTAACTAAAAATTGATGGGTAATATATAAATAAAGCTAAATGGTGTGGTATGCAGGTAATTATTCTAATATTTTATTATATATAAAATTTCTCAACATAATTTTATTAAATATTAAGTAATAAATTCTAAAATTTAATTCATAAATTATAATAATTTAATTTATTATTATAAAAAAGTATTTCAAAAATATTCACAAAATAATCTTAACTCTTATTATTATACTTAAAATAGGATTTTTTATTAATCTAATCTCTTGTATACATACACATATATATATATATATCACTTTTTATTTTAAATATAAATATATAAACTGTAATAATTCTATCAAGTTGAAAAAAAATATATTTATTTTTGTTATTATGAGAAAATTGAGTTATTAATTAATATGAGAAAATATAATTTGTAATTATGTATTTAATTAAAGTATGTATATATAAATATTAAATTTTGAGATTAAAAAATAATTTAAAGACTTCAATTAGAGGTTTCATACATATAATTCTCTCTGATCTTGAGAATAGTCACTGTAATAAAAAAGATAAAAATTGAAGTAAATATATAATGTACTTGTATTTAAAATTAGAATAATTTAAACTTTAATTCAAATATACTAAATCAGATATATTTGATATTTACATAATACATGTATAAAAAAATGTTTTCTATTAATTGAGAGATAACCTAATAAATTTTTTAAAAAAACTAAAACAACTACAATTTATATTAATTATACTTCATTTTAAATATTAGAATCAATCGAGCTGTTTTTATAAATTTTTTATGTGGCATTATTATTATAAAAATTAGAAAGTATTTTTATTAATTATGTTTTAATAATATTAGTTATTAATTAGAATTTCATGCACTGTGTTTGTGCTTAGTGCTGGATATTTTATATAAAAATATAAAATGCATTAATTAATAATTTTTTATTGACAATTATTTTAATAGGTTCTGAACTATTATATACACAAAATGCATTGTGATAAAAAATTCTAGATAATTTATATTACATTATTATTTCTATATTTTTATTTTTTTATATTGTTTAAGAACACAGTATTTTTATTCTTATAGACAATTAGACACATATAATATAGATATTATGGAGACGACTAAATGTTAATTTATTTTTAAATATGACATCGTTATAAATATCAAATCAAGCTTAGCTTCCATAATGATCCTGTTGAATGGTTGGATATAATAATTAAGAAACTCTAGTATGAAATAATTTATTAAAAAACTAAATTTAATAATATGCCATGAAACAATTAATCTTAATGCAAATTATAAATAAATTTTATTTATTTAAATATAATACTTTGGTTAAAATAATTGTTAAGTTTTTTAAAGTCACTAACTCAAGAAACTAAATAGTTAAATAGTTTTAAAAATTTAAAAGATATCTTAAATAATACTTTAAGAAAACTAAATAATATAGTTTAAATTTACAATACATATTAAAACAATTTGCTTCTTAAATAAAAAATTTAAGTATCACTATACATATTTAGCTTTATTTATTTTGTTATGTGTTTTAAGTATCACTTTAACGCTAAATTAAATAGAAGTATTTACACATATTACACAAATTTTAGTATAATATTTTTTAAATTTATTCATTTATTATGAAATTATATCTCCTTAAATAATAACACCAGAAACCTTATGGATTCAGCCATATAAAGTTTCTCTCAAAAAAAACAAAAAAGTGTCTCTCAATTCAATATTTTTAACTAACATACATTGAAAAAAAAGTAAAAACTAAAAATTCAAGCCAATAATTTTAAAAAGAAATAAAAATATTAATCAAGATAAAACTTGATATCAAGTCACTATATAAATTTTGATAATAGTTATATATGGGTTTGAACCATAGGACTTTTCTATAATAAATTTAGCTGTGAAATGCATAATTAATTGAATTTGGATTAAGATGAAATCGGATTCAAAAACATAACTACATAAGTACTTAGATTTGAATCAAGATGAAACTGGATCCTTTCCATCTATGATCTTTCACATTTTGGTACATAAGTTTCTATACATAGAATAACAAATATTAGTTAAAAATAATAAAATTATGGTGCGTAAGATATGTGAATAAGAGATACCTGATAAATTTAAATATCAAAGACCAAAATAATAAAGAATAAGGTAAATTATATTGAGGCTATCTTGAGTTTAAAGCAAATTATTACACATATTCATAATTTTAAAAATTAACATTTGAATATATAAATCATATATATATATATATATACATTAACAAAATTCATTTTTTAATTTTTTAATATTAAATTTTTATAAAATATCCAAAATATTCTCTCTCTTCTCCCTCTCCTCTTCTCCTTTCTTTCCCGAATATTGGAATGCAAAAGCGATTGCCTCTCTTTCTCTCTCCCTTTGCTTTCTACCGGTGGTCGCAACCTCGTGCAAGCACCGGCAGTTGTGTAATCTTGCGCCACTACCTTCACCTCCCTGGCTTTAAAGATATAAAGTGAGAGGAGAGGTAAAAGAGAAAGATGAGTGAGGAGATATTTTAGATATTTTATAGATTTTTAATTTTATAAATGTTAAAAGTAAACTTGAATTATATATATATATATATATATATATTTGTTTTAGAAATTTAAATATTAAAAATTTTAAATTTTAGAATTATATAATAATATATTTTAAAATTACAAAACTTGAATGTAATTTATCTAAAAAAAAAATCTCAAATATGAAATCCCACATCTCAATTTCCTATGAGGTGTGACGTCATTACTGGGATTATAATGGTGAACAAGTGCCATGAATCTACATCATCCGCATAATTGAATGCAACATTATCTCTCTGGGTTCATCGCATTTGATAATAATTTTTAAAATATTAAAATATATAAAAAAATTATATTTTAGCCCAACTCTGACAGTCCTGTAGATATGTCTATTTTTTAAAATAAAATTATTATTATATATACTTTTTATGAGAATTTATATATGTTACTTTAAAATTATTTTTATTACTTTTCTAATTTTAAAAATAAATATTTGCATTTATTGTTCTATTTTTGATAAATAATAATAATTCAATGAAAAAAACGTAATTAATACATTTTTTTTAGAATAGTCAGTGTGAATTTTCGATTGAATTTTAATTATTCAATTTATTTATCTTCCCATTTATTATAATATATATATATATATATATATATATACACTAGAAAAAACAATGAGACAGTTATTTAATTCTCTCAGAAATAAAACAAGGACTGAATTTATGATCGGAAATAAGAGTTTTCTTATGATGAAATGATACTTTTTAGAAGCAATTCAAATTGAAGAGGCAATTCAACATGAAACAGCAAAACAGAGAAACTGAAAACCTCAGAGTGAATGAGCAAAAAAAGAGAGAAAAAGTTCTTCGTAAGAGAGAAAGAGCGAATGAGCAAAAGAGATTACATCTCAACCGTTCAAAACGAAACAGACGGTATTGATAAAAGAAAGAGTATTAGATTTTTCTCTAAAGCAAAATATTGAAAAACACGGTGATATTAATCTGATTCTAATTGTGCTGTAATTTAATTTTTGTTTATTTAAAAGATAATTTTGATTTTTTATTGATAATTTTCATTTATCAAAATATTTTTTTTCATTTATCCAAATTTTTTTTTTCATATATACTAGTAACTTTCATGTGTGTTTGGTTTATTAACAAGATGGAATTTTATTTAATTCAAATAGATTTTAAATAAACTTTAATATTGAATTGGGAAAAGTCAATTTTATAATTTTTAGATTAGAATCAAATTGAATTCCTTTATATCTAAACTGTTATCATACCTAAAAAATCAATTCATATTTAGTTTAAATTTAATTTTACTTATTATCTAGCCACCCAAAAAATTTAATATTTTACACTTTAAATTATATGTATAATATTTTTTATGATCACCGCTTTTCTCTCTTCTCTTTCTCTACTTTCTCTCTCTCCTCTCTCTCCGCAATAATCCATGACATGGCGCGCTGCATGAGAGGGTGCTGGTTATAATTTGATTATACGTATATTTGTATATTTTTATTTATTTGATTTTTCAATATTATTATATTAAAAAAAATAAAAAATTCATCTAATTTTATATTTCTTCGTTACCGTTAAGAATAATATTTATAATTTGATTTAAACAAGTCTTGGAAGTGTCCATATATATATTTAGAAATGATTGAATTAGATAATACAGTTATATTTATATTTAATTTTAAGGGTATTTTACTTAGGTTCCTGATGTTTACTCGACTTGTCACGCAGGTTTACAATTTTGAAAACATGCCAGATATGTTCCAAAAATTTACTGTATAGGTCATTGTGGTCTTTAATATTTATAAAACACTTCAATAAAATCCAATTAAATATTTTTCATTAAAAATTCTATTAAATCAAAATTTTAATTAAGAAATCATAAAATTTTTTAATGTAAAATTATAAATATACCCCTAGTTCTCACTGCAGAGCAGCCTCGACCGCGTTCTTCCTGACCTCGTCGTCAGAACCCCCGCTAACGGCTTCGCCGTCTCCGCCTACGGCTCTGGCAACTACACCGTCTATGGCCTCAACGCTGCCAGGGGGACCTCGTTGGCAGCTGATAGCCGAGGCAGCCATGAAGCTCACTGTCGACGCTGCAGCACGACGTGGCGGGCTGCTGCAGTTGGCAGCTGGCAGCCCATCTATCTGATTTTTTGTTTTTTTAGAAACAATTTTAATTTAGTTTTTAAACTTTTATATCTTTATAAATAAACTTAAAAATATTTATTTTAGATCCAAAATTATTCATTTTGGATCTAAATCAATTCAAAATTTTAAATCCCAAATTAAATTCTGGATGTCATAATTCTCCACACCTTTAGAAATTTCATCCCCAAAATTTACATAAATAATTTCAAAAATTTTATTATACATTCGCACTAATTTGTAAGGAGGTGAAAAAGTTGAGACCAAATATAATTGTTGCTGAGTTTTTAAATTAAAAAAAATACAGATAAGACAAAATTTTTATTTCTTCTGCTTAACTCGTACTTTTTTATATAGTATATATATATATATATATATATACCTTTTAAATTTTCTTTAATAATATATTAAATTTTTAATTTTTATTTTATAAATTAACTCCTAAATTTTGAGAAATATCATATTTAAGTTTTTTTTTTGAGATTTTTAAAAGTTTTTTTTTATTAAGTGTGATTATTTACATACTTATTACAAATTACATATACATATAAAATTTTTTAAATATATTTGTAAATATTTGTATACCACTAATTATTATTTTAAAAAAATTTAGGAAATTAAGTTATAAAATAAAAAAAATATATTTGATATGCAATTGAAAAAGAATTCAGAAATAATTACTTTATATTTACTACTCAGTAATTTTTATTTTGTGGTTCCATCCAGGATTTGAATGATAATAATATTAATTATTGTTAAATTTATAAATTTAAATTAAATTTAGAAAGGGCAAAATAATAATTTCAGTGTCAAAATAATAATTTTAGTACCAAAATGCAATAACTAATGAAAAGTATGGCCTAAAATCTAAAACCTATTAGACGGTCATTCTAAATTGTCTGATTGTTTTTTAAACAGAAAAATGATCCACGTTTTTGTCGTGCTGAACTGAAAAATTTATATTTTATAAATTAAATCGATCCTCATCGAGTGTGTTCAACACGTGTATACTTAACTGATTAATTATACTATAATTTCACTGAGGTCCCTGAGATAGATTCAGTCTTTTACACAAGCCTTTAAAAATGAAAATATATTATTTAAGTTTCTCCTATCGAATTTTTTTTAATGAATTTACATTAAATTTAATAGTTAAGAATATGTTTTTTTAAAATGTTAATTTTGATAAGTTTAAAATTAAATTTAGATAAAATTATTTTTTAAATTGAGAATTATGTATCACTGTATAATATGAAATAAAATTGATTAATTATTATGTTGAAATGTGCAGGAGATGTAATATAAATTAATTATTATTTAAGTTTGTATGTAGAATGAAAATTTTTATTTTGAAATCATGAAGATATAAAATATAATTAAAATCTAATATTAAAATTTATATATTGTGTGATATATCAGTTAACTATATTGTTTTAAATTATTTAAGCAAATGCACTTTAAGTTTGTTATTTTAAAAAAGAGATAATTACATACATGTCACATAATTTAGTTTTATTTATGCCTTATCCATTCATTTTTTAGTTAATTACACTATGCACACTCAAAATATTATAAAATCTTATATACACACATTTTAACTTATTTCTATTATAATGAGTAATTATAATTTTTCAATAACCTAATTATAGTTAGATTACAAAAAATTTGGGCCATTCATCATATTATTTTAAGGATATTTAAATATTTTTTGAGTGAAAATCTTAAAAAATCTTTTTTCAAATAGATTTTGATTAAGTTTTAACTGAAATGTGTGTATGTAAGATTTTATAATTTTTTGAGTGTGCATAGTGTAATTAATTAAGAATGAATGAGTAAGGCATAAATAAAACTAAATTGTACGGCATGTAGGTAATTATCCAAAAAAAATAAAAATACATATTTAAATTTTTTTAATTATTTTAAACTTTTTTGTTCTTGATATATCATAGTCTATAATAATAATTCATAATGCTTAAATAAATTTTTAAATTTTTTAAAATTAATTTAATAGTCAATTTTAATTAAATACGTTAAAAAGTTTGATGCATATTTTTTTTTTATAAACTGCTAAAATATGAGTTATAACAGTTAAAATTTAACATGGATATGTTTTTGTGGTCAAAAGCTTTTAGCAGTAAAAATTTCTATTGAAAACGATTTTGTTGTCTGGCTTTGAATGAAAACATCATCATGGATTTATTTCCATGTGCCGTTAAAAATTATGCTGCTTTTTTTTTAAATAATTTTATTCTTTTAATATATATATATATAAATAAATTCTGTTTAATGATTATTAAATTTTGTTTAATAATTAGCTTGGTCAACTGTAAAGCCTCGCTTGATCCACCTTACTTTTGTGATCCGACACAAATTTTAATTTTATTTTATTTTTATATTTAGTGTAAATTTTAATATTAAAATTAACGTTATTTCATATTTATAAGTATTTAAATAATAAAATAAATTTATTTTTTATTATATTTTTTTTGGATAAATTATATCCAGGTTCTTAAATTTAAAACTTATAATATCGGCTTCTCTGAGTTTTAATAAATCATCAAACTAGTCATTTTTTTATTATTAATTTTTTTTAAAATTATCGTTATACCCCTCCCCTCTCTCCCCTCCCGATCCCCTGCACGCGTGGCCGCTCGGCGTGTGCGACCCACCGGTGGCCACGAGGCCTCACGCTTGCGCAGGGATCGGGAAAAGAGAGAGGGGGAATGATATAATGATAAATTTAAAAAAAATTAATAATAAAAAATAAAAAAGAACATATTTTTTTATTAAAACTCAGGATCTCCGATGTTATAATATGGATCTGTGCATTATTAAGCATTAAACTCAGGGACTGAGTGTAATTTATCTTTTTTTTTTATTTGAACGTTCAGAATTTAAAAAAAAAGGCCAAATGAGTTGTAAAAGTATCTACTATCACGATAATAATAAATGATGAATTAATTGGCGTTGTGAAGATAATTTTGGTGAACAGAGAGACCTATCTAAATGAGTTTTAGTGACTAATTAGAAATTCAACATATTAATTAATTTTAAATGCATTATATGTGTCTTATTTTATTTAATTCACATATTTGAGTGGAGTTCAATTAGGCCTATGGGCCTTTTAAGGCCCAAAGTACATGACTTTGGCCCAATATTGCCTACACCATGTTGGGCTTGTGACAAATGAAAATCAAATTCAAAGTCTTTTTTTATAACATCATGCAGGATTATTTTTTCAAAATTTTAATTTCTAAATTTATTTATTTATTCTCTGATATTATAATTTTTACTGCCTAATTTAAAAATTACAATAGTTAAGAATTTTGAGATTTTGAGCTCTTCTCTACTTGAATCACTCAAATTTTCTACTAAAAAATTATTAAGAAACAAAAATAATTTAAAGAGATGCATAAAATATTTAATATATCATTAAAAAAACTTATATTAATTTATCCAAAACACCTCAAAATTTTCATATACTTACACGACTTTTTAATATTACATTATTTTTATGCTTTAGACACGATGTGCCCCAATCACTTTATACACACACATATATAAATGCGATAATAAATGTGTATTAAATAATTTAATTATAATTTGAATTTTATAGTTAAGTGTGACACTCGTGGCCATGAGTGAACCGTAGTGATATTCGATAGAAATAATATTAAATAACAAGACGCAATTCTGGGTAGACTTCTAAGTATAATGAGAAAAATACAAAGAAGAATCATTTTATATTGCAAAGAAACTGAAGTTCTTGAATTATATAAGTACTAATATAAATTTTAGATATCAATGCATATTTTGAAGAAAAATTATAAGAATAATGCTAAAAAGTTCGTAATTATATGTATTTTAGATGACAATGAGACATGTTTGGGTCAGGTTAAACAAAATCTATACCTGTCCTACTTCCTTTTAACCATTACCTAAACTTATCCAGTACTAGCTTGCAACCTGTCCTGCTCCGTTTCTCCTAATATTAACAAATAAATTTAAACATAATTTTAAAAATTTGATTTATAAGTTAATAAGTTTAAACATACTAGTATTTGGTTTGTAATGTTTGTGAACTATTTAAATAAAGTGTATTAACATGTTTACTTACAATGCTTGATGTGGTGCTTTTTTAAAGATTTTAATACATATTATTTGTTAAAAAAAATTTCATATATTATGTTGATTATGACTCTATTCATAAACGCATTAATATACTTTATATATAATAGCTTGTTTATAGTTTATGTTTGTGAACTCAAATATATATAAGCTCGTTCGAAAACATATTAGTAAGCTTGTTTATGAATCACATGAATCACGCATAATTATGTCTTTATGTTTACAAGCCAAGCTTAAACAAGTTTAAACTTGAGTTTATGTTAGGTTTTAGTAAATGAACATAAATTTGAACAGACCATTACTTATTTTTACTTTATTAATTTACAGTCCTAAGATTGGTTCATAAATTTTAAAATCTCTCATACAAGTCTCCCAAATTGATAGAGTGTTTCAAATTGATCTTAGAAGATGCAAGAATTTTACAAATAAAAGAATTTGATACATCAATTTAAAGCTCCCATTCAATTCTACATATTTGAATGAAAGATTTTAAATTCAAGGATCAATTTGAGGCGCCCCTTATCAACCTCACGTATCTGTGTGAAAAATTTTAAAATTTATAAACTAATTTAAAGCATTCAATCAATAATCAAACATAAGATTAGTTTATGTTTTTATGAAACATGTGAAACTAAAGTTATCTTAAATTAACTAAATTTTATTTATAGAAGCACTTATTTAAAGAAGCTTGTTTTTAAATTTTATTCCAGTTATCTTTTTTAATTTTAAAAAAATTCAAAACAATTTTACATCTTTTTTATTAAAGGGGCATTTGGTTCAGTGTTATTTCAATGTTATGTTATGTTATCTTTAAAAAGTAATTGTTTGATTTAATGACATCTTTAAATAATATTATAATTAATTACAAAAATGCCATTACACACTGATATCTAGACATCACCGTTAATTAGACGACATCTCAAGATGACACCGTTAATTTATCATTATAATGTTAATAACTTCCAACTAAACAAAAATAATTTGGATAGCATTGATATTTTCTAATATCATAACATTGAACCAAACAAATGTCCATTGATGAATAACAATGACATTTAAATAACATGATATTTAAATAATATTGATATTGAGATAACACTGAACCAAACGCTCCCTAAATAACATAACTTTTAGTTTTCAAAAATATAAAAATGAGTTTTTTTTTAATAGCAAAAATGTGTTTTTTAAGATATGGAAAATTTGTTTTTTTTTTTCATAACGCTGAACGCCACCGTAAAACTGTAGATTTTGGTGTTCGCACGTGAGAGAGAAATCTCTGCCGTAAGTCGCCGCAAGCACGGCAGGTTGTGCGGCCTCTTCACCACCAGACCAGCCCGGGCCGTAAAAACTCTTAACTCTTCCTTACCCGTCCAATCGCCTCCCACCACGTGGATCCTCGCCCCTCTCCCCGCTCTCCGCTCCGGCCGCTCACGCTTCCCTCGCCCGCCGCCCTTCCCGGCTAAAGGGGAAGAAAGGTCGCCGTTTATGGAACAATGCGTCGCCCTTTCATTAATTATTCCTTTCCCTTATTCGCTCTTCCTCCGCGTTCCGAAACGCCCCCACCGCTGCTTTTGGTAAACGCTCTGCCGCCGCCCTTCAGCTTCCCTCACGTCCCCAAAAGATGAGCCCTTTCGTCTTCGTCGTCGGCGGCGGTGGCTGTAGCCACTTATCCGTTCTTCTCTCCTCTGTTATGTCCGCTTTCTTTTTCTTCTCCATTATCGACTTCTTCCCAATCACACGCGCGTTCGATCCGATGGATCCCAACGGCAACATCACCATAAAGTGGGACTTCCAGCAGTTCCGCAGCGACGGTTACACGGTACCTGCTCTGCCGCCGCCCAATCTCCGGCGATCTGCCATTTAACTTCTTTAATTAATTCCTACTGCAGGTCATGATCAGCATCCACAATTACCAGCTCTACCGGCACATTGAGAGCCCCGGGTGGAAGCTGCGCTGGACGTGGAGAGGAGAAGAAGTGATATGGGATGCGAGAGGGGCGGAGGCGTCGGAGCAGGGGAACTGCTCCAAGTTTGTGGGAGACGTCCCCCACTGCTGCGAGAAGAGCCCGGCCATGGTTGACCTGCTGCCGAGCGCTCCGTACAATATGCAGACGAGGAACTGCTGCAGGGGAGGCGCGTTGACTTCGCTGGTGCAGGATCCGCTGAATTCTCAAGCTTCTTTCCAGATGAGCGTCGGGAGTGCTCTGAACGCCAGCGATGCGGCGACGGCGATGCCGTACAATTTTAACATCGGAGTGCGTGGGTATACGTGTAGCAACGCTTCTGCGGTGCCGCCGACGAAGTTTTCCGGCGACGGAGGCAGGCGCACAACGCAAGCACTCTGTAAGTGATTATGGAAAAGTGCATGTCCTTCGTTTGATTTCGATGTACTAATTATTCGCCCTTTTATTGAAAGGATTATGATTTAATCGGTGAAAATATATTTTATAATATAATATTTTTAAGCAAATAATTTTCATATAAATCACAAAATACTAAAAAACTTATGAATATTACATCGATTGTCAAATAAAAATAAAAATTTTACTAAAAATATATAAATAGTTCTTATTCGAAACTCAATAATAAAATACATCTCATTAGATTAGGTTTAATGTGAATTGCAAAAGCCTAATCAACATCAATAATAATTAATTTATTTTTTGAATGTTTAGAATTTAATGTTAAATTAATTTAGGATCAAAATTTGGAGTTTTAAGTTTTGATTTTAGAATTTAATAAGATTTTATTAAATCTTTAAAAAACTGATATAAAATTTTTATTTTTCTTTGAAATTTTGTGTGCTGTATGTAGATGATCCTACTTTTAATTGCACATAAAATTTTTAAAAGATTTATATATATATATATATATTAAAAATTGTCTCAAATAAATTTGACATAAATTATAATATTTATATACAAGTAGTTAGCTATTCATCATAAGCCTCATTTTTTTGAATGTTCATCAATCATCAGTCCTTTAATAAATTATATCTCAAAAAAATCATAAATTAAATAATTAAAAAATATAAAAAATACTTAGTTTATAATGAAAACCATGAATTGTGAAAAATCAAGATATCTCTAAATCAAAAGAGAAATCAACTATAATAATTTATGTTTTTTTGAGTGGACAAAAAAAAGTATATAAATAAGAGAAAAGTGCAACATCCAAGACCTAAATAGTAATTCATTAAAGTAATAATAATAATAATAAATAAATAAATAAAGTTTTATTATATTATACATAAATTTTATTATAAAAAATTTTTATTTTATTTTATATATTTAATAATTTTTAATGAAATTATAAATATTATTTTATGTCCTTGACAAATGAAATATGTTAGTTTAGAATGTAAAGTAAAATTGATAATTTTATTAAAATAATTAAGTATGTGAAATACAATATTTTTTTATATTAAATTTTTTATAAAATATAATAAAAATTTATTTATTATTATTATTATTATTTAATCTATTATCATTTTATACTTGAGTAAAACAAAATAATTTTGAAGCCAACCTAAGAACAAGTATGCAGCGCTGAAGAGGGAGCCCTAAGAAGCTTGGCATATGTATCCTCTTCATCTCTTATGAGATAAAACTCTATATAACTAGAAAAAGAAGGTAGCGTTTCTCTCATATACCATCATTGGTTAATCAAGTGACTGACTCGCTAGATATTTTCTCTTTGTTATCTAGTCAATTACTCAAAGTCTAAGTTGAGAAAGAAGTAGAGAAAACTAGTCATTCTTTTTTTATATTTTATGATTTATTTGTTATTATATATTACTCTAAATTTTTTTAAATAAGACAAATTAAATAATTTTTCCTTAATAAAAAGTTCAAGCTTATACTAAGATTTTGAAAGTGAATGCATATATACATATATATATATATATATATAAATATAAATTTTTAAATCATAATTATATATTAAATAGGTTAATTAAAAATATTAAGGAGATTTTACATACAAGACATGAAATTTACACGAAATTACGCATTTCACCATCAATTCGTAAATATTACCACTATCACACCATATTCATTTATGGGCTTTGATTGATCATTATAACGACTCTATCAAATATTTAAAATGCAAAATATTTAAATTAATATGATGTGATAGTGGTAATATTTACAAATTAATAATAAAATACATAATTTTGTGTAAATTTTATGTACTGTATGTAAAAATTCCAAATATTAAACTAGCTATCAAAACTATTAAAAAAAAGCCTGTCATGTGTAATTAAGTGCAGCTTCTCTTAGCCACTTCTGTAAAAAAAAAAAAATTGCAGTGACATGGCAGGTGACATGCTCTTATTCCCAGTTCAGAGAATCAATGGCTCCCAAATGCTGCGTTTCTCTCTCTACTTTCTACAACGACACCATCACCCCATGCCCCTCTTGCAGCTGTGGCTGCCAAGGAGCACCCAAATCGCCGAAGTGCCTCGAGTAAGTGCAGAAGTCGATTCTATTTTGCGCGAGTTAATGCAATCACGAAACGGCTACTGAGTTTTTTCCTTCGTCTTTCTTTCTTCAGGGATGGTGAAAATATTCCTACGATGCCGCCGCGGCTGCAGCGAGCTGATGGTGTGGATCCTCGGCACGATGTTGTGAAGTGCACGATGCATCTGTGCCCGATTCGGGTTCATTGGCACCTGAAAGAGAGCTATAAGGGATACTGGAGGGTTAAAATTACCATTAACAACTTCAATATGTTGAAGAATTACAGTGATTGGACTCTGGTGGTGCAGCACCCCAATCTGCAGAGCCTCACTCAAGTCTTCAGTTTCAATTATAAGCCTCTTGGGCATTATGGGCATGCAAGTGAGTTTTCTGAGCCTGCCCACTTTTGGCTCCAATCTAAAGGGAGCTCCTCTTTTTTAAATTTTTATTTATTATATATTCTACATAAATTTTAGAGTAACTTACATTCAGATCCCTGAATTTAAAGGCTTAATAATGTATAAATCCACATTTAATATCGGGGTCTCTGAGTTTTAATAAATGTAAAATGGGTCTTTTTTTATTTTTTATTATTAATTTTTTTTAAATTACCAATATACTCCTCCCCCCTCTCTCTCAAGTTTTAAGAGAGGAGGAGGGGTATAATGGTAATTTTAAAAAATTTAATAATAAAAAATTAAAAAAGAACTCATTTGATAATTTATTAAAACTCAGGGACCCGATATTATAATTTTAAAAACCTAAATCTGTGTGTTATTAAGCCTTAAGCTCAGGGATCTAGATGTAATTTATTATAAATTTTAACATAAAAATCTCACATCATATTATATCTTACATAAATTTTATAGTAAATTATATTCTGGTTCTTGAGATCTTAAAAGTGTTGTAAATTGATCTCAATTTTTAAAAAATTTTAATTTAGATCTTTGAGATTGCGGAAAAAGCTATGCAACTTTAGTTCCAATTATAACATAATTACTAATTTTTTATTGGTATAGTATAAGTTATTTTTATTTGTCAACTTTATATTTTTTAAAAATATACGTTTTTTGATAAAATATAATTTTAAAATATTAATATTAATATATTTAGTTTTAAATTTTAATGTAGAGAAAATAAAAGATGAGAAAATTTTAATTTTATATTTCTGCAGACCCCCTCTGTGCCTTAGAGGCCCCCCAGGCCGTTCTTGAGAAGTGCCCGACTTTGGAGGCAGAGGAGGAGGAGGAGGTGGAGGTGGAGGTGGAGGAGGAAAATGAGGAAGGGGAGGAGGATCTCACTCCTCACCCCCTTCCCATACTCCTTTTTCTTCCTCCCTTCCTATGTTGACTTGTGACTCCTCCCATTTCTCAGGTGGCTCCCAGGATCTCTCTTCAGATTGTGACACCCCCTCCCCCCCTATGGTAGGGGAGGAAGGTGATTTATTAGCATCTCTAACTTCTCCCCATCCCTCTCCCCATCCCCCCATCCTCGCACCCTCCCCCCGCCTATATCATGAATTTTAAGATTGGGTTTTGAAATGCGAGAGGCGTCGAAAATAATGCCACTATTGGGAGGATTAGAGAATTCAAGAGTAAGCACCAACTTAATTTTTTAGCATTTGTGGAACCTAAAGTCCAGGTGGCTAGCATCCATGGTTTTAAGAGAAGTATAG
The DNA here is from genome assembly GCA_002786265.1 of Apostasia shenzhenica. Classification (NCBI taxonomy): domain Eukaryota; kingdom Viridiplantae; phylum Streptophyta; class Magnoliopsida; order Asparagales; family Orchidaceae; genus Apostasia; species Apostasia shenzhenica. Next base: position 1,246,817 of record KZ454132.1, read on the forward strand.
GGTTTTCTAGAAGCTTTGCTTCGTCCGTCAATTCCTTTCGGGTTTTTTGGAATGAGGAGTGGGAGTGTGAGGTTATGCACGATTATAAGCAAGCTTTATTTATGAAGATCAAAATGCTGAAAATCCTGTGGAAGGACTTAAAAACTTTTGAAGATAATAATCTCCCTTGGATTATCTTAGGAGATTTCAATATAGTTCAGAATTCTAATGAAAGAAGAGGTTACGTTCCGAATTTTTATGCTATGGAGGAGTTTAAAATGCCATTTTAGAAGCTTGTTTGGAGGACGCGGGGTATCATGGTGAACCTTTCACTTGGGCTAATTCCAAGCTTAGTGAAAAGATTGATCGTGCCCTGATTAATAGTAGTTGGGCCCAGCAATTTGAAATCACAGCGGTTAGCCACCTTGATAGGCTGTGCTCCGACCATGAGGTGTAATGATTCTTTAAATTGTGTAAATGATTCAAATTAATAAAAAAATTAAATTTTATATTTTCTACTGAATAAAATTAGTAAAAATAGTGAGATTCTAAAAAGGATCAATACTTTACGGCTTCAATGAACTAAATCAAAATTTTTAATAAGTTAAGGCTAATTTGTAGTACTTTTCTAGCTTTAGGAGCCTGAATGTAATTTACCTAAAATTTAAAATTAAAAAGAAATTTTATCTCACATGGTGTTGGGAATTTATAACTAGTTTGGCAAAAAAACCATAAGTATAAGTTTCACACAAGTTTAATGAAAAAATAATAGAAAAGTATATATGAGCAACGAGAGAATATACATAACAATTTATAAGAAGAACATAATATGATTAACTACAAATTGGGGAAGAAATCACGATGACATTGAGAAGATGAATAAGAATTTATTTAGGGGGTGTTTTGTTCAATGTTATATTAATGTTATATTATGTTGTGTAGAGAAAATAATTGTTTGGTTTAATGACATCTGTAAATAATTTTCTATGAGATTATAAAATTATTAATTAAAAGATGACATCTAATTATCATAATATTTAAATTATATAACATAACATCAAGATAATAATGAACCAAATGCCTTTTAGAGAGAAATTTTCATAATAAGTCCTATTTATTGTACCACATCGGATCGTCGATGATTGGATGGTTGGATCCAGTAGTGTTGTAGTTCGATCTTCATATATTGTCTATTCATTCCCATGAACAAATAGTCCAGTCTATTCTCTCAACCATCCACCCAACCTTCAATTGCTTTTTTCTCCTTCATTTAGTTGTTCACTTAACGACTCTATAGAAGATTCAGATTCTACACTTATCACATGCAACATAAGTTTTAATTAAAAAATCTTATTTTATGTTTACATGAAATCCGCGTGCCTCATCAGAACTCTCTATGTGTTCCATTATATCACCTTTTTCATTAGAAGGCTAAGTCAGTAAGTCACAAAAGCTAAGATCATTAAGTCTCAAAAGTTGCTTTATCATGTGGGGAGCTTTTCCTGCTACTTGCAGTAGACCTGTCGTATTTATTTTTTATGAGTGTGATCTTAATACCGACTTACATGAGTAGTAGATGTCTTTCTCATTTGAGCGCCTGTAAGGCAAATCAGTTTATTCTCTCTTGCTACACTACTCCGTGAGCTACACTCTTTCCTAGCAAATCGCTACATTTCTCTGGTGGTAGAATATGTCCCCACGTCCATAAAAATTTTGCCATAATTATATCTATGGTAGACTGGGTCTAAGAAAGACACATGACACTATTCTACAGGCTTCTAAGTTAGCAATTGGTAGACTACTTTTATTGAGTGTCACAACATCCATTTCTTCTTAAAAATTACAAATGAATATTCTATATATCACTATCAATTGATATTAAGAATGTTTATAAATACTTTTCGTTTCATCACTTAGAGAGAGGGCACATGAGAGGAAAATCCTTAGCTAATTTAAAGTCTAGCAAAGAGATATTTTGTAATTTACTTTTAGTGAGCTTTTATAATTAGTGAATTTTTTTAGTTGAGCTGATCGATAGACATGAGAGGATATCTTTAGATCATCTTAAACTTCTATTTCCCTCACTTATTTTTGATATCCTCTTTTTTTTATTATTACTAATACCTTTGCAGAAGCGATCAATGTTTTCATTTTTTTCTGAATTTCTTTCCTAGATTTGATTTCCATCGTCAACATTTTACATATTATTTTTTGCATATATCTAAATCCAGCTGGTTGCAGATGACGCAGGAGTTTTCTGGGGAATCAAATACTACAACGAAATGCTGCTACAAGAAGGAGAGCTTGGCAACGTGCAATCCGAAATGCTTCTCCAGAAGGATCCCAACATTTTCACCTTTAGAGGAGGATGGCCGTTTCCGAGGAAGATATCTTTCAACGGCCGCGAATGCGTGATGCCCACGCCCGACAAATATCCTGCCTTGCCACGAGGGAGCTCTGCTCCTCCTCCCCTTCGTCTTCTCTCCCAGCTGAGCTTTCTATCTTTAATCATTGTGTTCCTATTCTTCTAGCCTCTTGGCTGGCGCTACGGTTGCTCTTCGTTTTGGCTTCAGAGCATCTAATTGTTTTATGATCACTTCAAGGGTAAATTAACTTTTTTTAAAAAAAACTTTATGCGTAAATTACATTGCGGTTCTAAGGTCAGGATACAGTTGCATAAAGATCTCTATATCTTTTTTCTTCTTTTTTTTTATTTCACTCCTTGAAATTATGATAAAAGTGTGGTTCGAATTTGAGACCTCGTGATTTTCAAGTAAGCTCTTTACCTATTAGGCTAGGAGAACACTATCGAAACGTCTCTACATTTGAAACAACTGCAAAATAAATATAATTCTTACATTCTTGTTCATATTCTTTTTTTTTTTTTTTTGAGAAAAGAGCAAGGATATGAAATATGGTGTTTATATTTTGTATGTCATCAAGATAGTAACTTGGAATCAATTGAAAAACACAATTAGTTTGAACAGGCAATTTATTATCATTGATGCCACTGCCTTCAACTATAAATACAAGATCGAGTTCTAGTTTTAGTTTGAGTTATGATATGAGAATATTTAAAGAGCAATAAGAAGAATTATTTGCTCTTTATAAGAGATCAAAACCCTCCTTTTTATTGAGGTTAAACTTTAATAAGGATATTATTTTATTAAGAATTGCATATAAAGTAAAATATATTATTTATTATATCAAGATAGGTAAAGATTGATCTAAGTCAATTATTATTTCTAAGGGTGTGTTTGTTTGTAAGGTTAAATTTAAGAAGGTTAAAATTAAATTTGGATGGAGATATTTTTTATTGAAAGTTGTGAATGATGTGAAATAAAGTTAGTTATTATGTTGGGATATGTGAGGGATGTGATATAAAGTTAGTTATTATGTTGGAATATGTGAGGGATGTAATATAAGTTAGTTATTATTTTAGTAATATGTGTAGGATGTGAAATAAATTTAATTTTTAATATTAAATTTTATGTGTGATGTGATATGCCTGGTTAAAATTAAACCAGGTTAATTTTAAACTCCTAAACAAACAGGGCCTAATATTATGATTCTCTGTTCATGTCAATTGTGCCTGTAAGAATGTTTGGCTAAAGCAAAAAAAGTGAGAATATTTGTTAAATTATTTATGGGTCCTTGAGATTAATCTACATCTTATTTAAATTTGGTTTTAAATCATTCTTTTATTTTCCTTTAATTCAAACCATGTCATTTGTGCTTGTAGGAAAAAAGAGAATATTTTGCAAATTATTTATGGGCCCTTGAGATTAATGTACATCTCATTTGAATTTTATTTTAAATCATTCTTCTATTTTCTTTTAACCCAATTGCTAATAAAACATACAAAATTTTAATTGAACTTCTTTACTGACATATTTGAAAGATGAAGGAAGAAAACAATGAGAAATGATTTCAACAGATGTAGTTCTGTCAAAATAAATAATTTTTTACATCATTTATAAATATCATTTTTAAATTTCATATTCCTGTTCCACTTGAATATTATTGATATATACTTTTACTTGCAATAAAATGATGTAAAAATTAGTTTAACTATATTATAAAGTTTTAAAAATTAAAATTAATTTTTAATATTTAAATTTATGTAAGATGAAAAATAAATTTATTTTTTTATACTAATATTTGGATTAAAGCGCCGTTGTCGGGTCCGAAGTCCCGGATGAGAAAAGCGGAGGGTTGCGTTAGGCAGTCGATACGGAGCGTATAACTTGTCAAATTAATCATGACAAGAATCCTTTAGAAAATTGCGCTAAAGCTAGAGCGCTTCCAGTACGCGTTGTTTTGCTTGAATACAGTGAAAAATGGGCAAGGGCTGCTGCTTCGGCGCCCAAGTGTAGTGAAAATGATCTTAGTTACTTAGACTTTAGATAAAAATTTGGTAACTAATAGTGCGCAATGGAAATAAATGATTCATATAGCTGACCCCACCTAGTGAGATTAAGGCTTTGTTGTTGTTGTTGTATACTAATATTTGGATTAGATATAAAATAAAGATTACAAATATTATTATATTTATTGTATAAAGTTAAATAAAATTAAATTTTTAACATTACTCAAAAAAATATTTGTTAAAAAAAATCTAGGAATAAATATTGCTGATTTTCCTTCAAATTCCAACTCTTTTTATTAATCGGATCGCCCAAAAGACCTGACAAATTTTGGCAACAAGAACGGAGATTCATTTTTCACTTCCGTAGCCTTCGGAGTTCTTGTTGTCATCAAAGGGAAAGAAGAAACGGAAACTCACACCGGGCAGTAGAAAACGACGGCCGGATCTTCGATTTCCGCAAGCGGCGGTGATGGAGAATGTCGGTGATCTTCTTCCCTTGCCGCCTTAGGTTGCCGGAGCAGTTCCCTTGTCTCGACCGGAAGGGAACAGAACTGAGCACCTCCGTTGCCATTTCACAAGGGATCTAAGGTCTTAGGTACAAACGTTGGATCCAGAGTCATGAAATGCTAGGCAAGAGGTGTTACTTTCGCATCTCTGCTGTTAATTATCCTCCGGGAAGCTAATGCTGATGATATGTTGTATTTCTTGAATTTCTATGTTTTCCTTATCTTATAAGCATCACAACCATTCTAAGCGGTGATAGTTTTTGTTGGCACGATGCTTAACTTGTATTTATGTTTCCTGTTTGACAACTGTTGCCATATTGCTTACCTAGTCCTGTAATGGTCTGCTAATATTTTTTTTCGCTTCACCGATGATATGCTATCTCTTGTTCTTGTGTTAGAATGATTTGAACTTCTGATTTCCCGACCTTAAAGTTTCATTCCAGTGCAGGGTTTCTAATCAGATTGGTAGCTGATTGTCACTTTTGGACGTGCGATGTCTCTCTTTAGCAGGCTATTTTATAAAAGACCACCTGATGGCTTGTTAGAGTTTGTTGAGAGGGTGTATGGTAAAATCTTTGATGTGAAGTGGTTGTTTTTGGAGCTTTAAAGTGTTTATTTCTAATTTTCATCTTTGCTATATGCAGTTTTTGATTCATGTTTCTCAACTGAGGTTTTATCAAATGGAATGTATCAAATCTACTTGCGTGAGACCGTTTCAGAGCTATATGAAGTGTTTCCCGATTCTTCTTTCTTGGCATTTAACTTGAGAGAGGGTGAAAAAAGGAGTGAATTTGCCGTAACTGTTGCTGAATATGATGTCACTGTTATTGATTATCCACGGCAATATGAGGGTTGCCCTCTTCTTCCTTTGTCTTTTGTTCATCATTTCCTTAGAGTATGTGAGAGTTGGCTCTTTAATGGAAATGATCAAAATGTTGTACTACTGCATTGTGATAGGGGTGGTTGGCCACTCTTAGCATTCCTATTAGCTAGCTTTCTTATTTTTAGAAATTTGCATCATGGGGAGCAGCGTACTCTGCAAATTGTTCACCGTGAAGCCACTAAAGGTCTTTTACAGCTTTTATCGCCTTTGAATCCCTTACCTTCTCAGCTACGTTATCTACAATATGTTGCTCGGAGGAATATATCTCCAGAGTGGCCTCCAGCAGAGCGGGCACTTTCTTTGGACTGCCTTATTCTTCGAGCTATTCCTAACTTTGATTCGGACAAGGGCTGCAGACCTTTGATTCGTATTTTTGGCCAACATCTTTGTAATCAAAATAGTCATTCAAAGAACATGCTTTTTTCAATGTCCAAGAAGAAAAAATCATTACGGCACTACCGCCAGGTAATAATTGCTGTATTTTTTTTTGAAATTTAAAAAATTCATGCACTGCTGGTTGAAATCATCTTCACTTTGATTTACATTTGTAAATTGACTAAGGAGATCAGAATAATGCAGGAAGACTGCGACGTTGTAAAAATTGACATCCAGTGCTTGGTTAAGGGTGACATTGTGTTGGAATGCGTTCACTTGGATTTGGATCCTGAAAGGGAAATTATGATGTTTCGTGTCATGTTTAATACGGCTTTCATTAGGTCAAATATTCTCATTTTGAACTGTGAGGATATTGATATACTGTGGGATGCAAAGGGAAGGTATCCAAAACGTTTTCGAGCAGAGGTAACTGCAATTTGTATTGTATTTATTGTTCCTTCAACATATTTGGCATGTTCTTTCTTTATTTAATGTTCTTCTGATTACATTTTTATGAAGGTATTGTTTGGTGAAGTTGACAATGCCTCATCTCCTACGACTCCAACAGCAACTTTGGACGGTGATTTAATGGGTGGGTTGCCTATTGAAGCATTTTCTATGGTTCAAGAACTTTTTGATGGTATAGACTGGGCTGATAGCAGCGAGGATGCTGCTTTCTGGTTACTTAAACAAATATCTGCCAATGCATTGCATGAAAGAATTGAAAATCTAATGCTAACTGATGCAAGGGAGCTGTCTAGGCTCCACGGCAAAGCGAGTGACAGAATGTCCTTTGCATCACACTCTGATTCCGATGAAGAGAAGGAGGATTCCGTAACATCAGAATCTGTAACTTCAGGGGACCTTGAAAAGATTCAGCATGGAGCTATTATCAACAAGCAATATGAGAGTCCGTCTGAAGAACTTACAGGTCAACACCATGACCTAACTGGTAAGTTATTCTTGAACTCTTCAAGGCTTATCCTTATCAATTGCTAATAACCACTTTCTGAGAATAGACTGCAAATTCCAGGTTCCATGCAATTAGCTTCGTCTACTTCTGTTGGCATAATCTCACCACCACCACCACCGCCACCACCAACTCCACCTCCTCCGCCACCTATTTATGTTGCTTCTGTAATAACACCCTCACCACCAGCACCACCACCTCCTCCTCCTCCTCCTCCTCCATCTAATGCTAATCTTAGTGCTACTATGTCTTCTAGGGGCTGTCCACCGGCACCACCTCCTCCTCCTCCTCCTCCTCCTCCTCCATCTAATGATAATCTTAGTGCTACTATGTCTTCTAGGGGCTGTCCACCAGCACCACCTCCTCCTCCTCCTCCTCCATCTAATGCTAATCTTAGTGCTACTATGTCTTCTATGGGCTGTCCACCAGCACCACCTCTTCCTTTGTTTTTCAAGGGTTCTCCATCAACACAACCACCACCTCCACCACCACCTCCTTTTCAATTTCATATGTCCACCAAAGGACCTTCTAAGTGTAACCAGGGATCAACCCCTCCGCTCGCATCACATAAAGGTCCTTGTCCTCTACCGCCACCAACACCACCACCGCCACCGCCACCTTTATTTAATTCTGGTCATTCTGCTGCTAATGCTACCCTTGGAGCTCCCCCACCTCCCCCACCTCCCCCACCTCCTTTAACTTCTGGGCATGTGGCTTCTAAGGCTACTCTTCAGATCCCAGTGCCACCTCCTCCACCTCCTTCCAATTCTTCACGAAATACCCCTCTTGCACCTCCTCCCCTACCTGTAAGTGTTGGATGGAATACCCCTGCAGCACCTCCTCCCCAACCTTCATGTTATGGACGAAATACCCCTCCAACACATCCTCCCCCACCTTCACAAAATATTCCTCTAGCTCCTCCTCCCCCACCTTCAGGATCTGCAAGAAATACCCCTCCAGCCCCACCTCTACCCCCATTATCTACTTGCAATGCCCCAGTTGCTCTACGAACTCCACAAGCACCTAAACCACCTAGTAACATGCCTCCTTCACTACCCTCACATGTTGGAAATCAAGGAGTACCTGCTCCACCACAAGTTTCTGGAGCGAAACTTCCTAGCACACCAACACCACCATCATTTGGAAGAGAAAAAGTTATTCATCCTGGTTCTGGAAGAGAACCGGTCACCAACGCATTTAAGAAAGCTGCATTAAAACCACTGCATTGGGTGAAAGTGACAAGAGCAATGCAAGGAAGCCTATGGGCTGATTCTCAGAAGCTGGAAAATGAGTCAAAGTAAGTGTAATTTGAGTAATTTTAAATAAAAACGATATATTCAGATGTCTTAACGTGATTAGATTTTTTCCTATTGTGGTTAAAATCATATGCAGAGAATTTTGTCTTCGTGGTTATTCATTTTTCAGTTTCTTTAGTTATAATTATACTTCTCTGCATGGTTTGGTAAATTTTGACAATTGATCATTGTTGTTGATTATTCCTAATTTTTAAATTACATTAAAAGCATGGAAATGTTTATCTTATTTGAACTTCGCGCAGTCATGGACCTTTAGCATTGGAAAAAATGTATATGTTTCAAGATGTTTTAGATGTGGAACCTATTCTAATTATTGGAATTCCATTTAGAGTGTTCAAATTTTTAAATTCAAATGTGCAACTAAATTTGTTATAGCTGATAATAATTGCAAAATATTGGGAATTTGTTGTGAAATCTGGTATGTAGTGGAAAAACCAATTGAGAGACAATGTTTCACTATCATCAAAGAGTACAAATATTAGCTTGCCTTATGATGTAAATATAACATAGGAAGAGCGTCGGTCGATTGGAGATGAAATACTGATTGGGGTTTGAACTTCTATAAGTAGTAACGAGAGCTAAGCTGAGTTTGTAGGAGAAGAAATGAGTAAAAACATTTTTTGAGTTGTTAGCATAGGACATGAGTCCCCCTCCATTCATTTTGTTGGGTATGTATAATTATGAAGGCTAACATCGTTATCAGCTAATTGTTTATTGGTAGATGTCGGTAGTTAGGCTCTGCTGATTGGTTGTTGATGTTGCCACCTATTTCATATCCATTTGTTGTTATTGTTGCTTGGCTTGATCTTAAAAAAAAAGGGGGATATGGAGTTGTTAGTTGTAAATCGTGGTTGACGTGGAAAGTGAGGGCATAATTTGTTTGAGCTGAAATGTCTTGTAGAAAGAGACGAGCCATCTATTCAGTGAAGGAAACTCTCTGGTAGATAACTATTTAGAAGGGATCCTCATGGTGAAGTGTGCTTGGCGATGGTAGGTCGTTTGACCTGATTAGGCCATTCATTTATGGGTTTGTTCAACCTAGAGGGCCATCCACATCTGTTTGTCTGAGTGTCTTTTCCACTTGGCCAATGTCTTTTAATGAAAGTCTATTTGCCCGAGGAAAGTCTTTTGACCAATGACAAATCTTCTTTTGGGATTCTGCTAACGTCCTTTGGTTCGTTTGTTCTCTGTTCATTGACCATGAGTCAACCCTATTGTATTGTTTGGGAGATGTGTGGATGGTTTAGTGAGATCGGGTGTGTCATCAATAAGTGTACAACTTGAAAGAAACAATATTCATTGTGATAATAGATTCATGCAAAATTCATTGAATCACAGAAATCTTTGTGCATCTTTCTCTTATTTTCCTATTCTTCTCTTCTATGCTATTAGACTTGAAGAGAGAGTCCTATTTTACATACGATAACGACAACAATGAAATTTCAGTAAAATGAAAATCCATCAACTTTTAAAATCGTGAGGGTTTAAGTCCCCTCTATCCTAGAGAAAACGACCATTCTCAAGATTAGCATGGTAGATTATTTTATTTTGACTAACTAATATATTTATTATTTAAAGACATTCATTTGTAACGTCCATTGTTTTCTTCTAAAGACTTTCTACTTAAAACCTCTCATAAAATGAATAATTCTGTATAGGGCTCCTGAGATTGATTTTTCAGAGCTGGAAAGTCTATTTTCAGCTGGAGTTGATGACGGACGTGGTATGGATAAAGGTGGAATTCGAAAAGTTTCAAACACAAGCAAGCCTGAAATAGTTCACTTGGTATTTCTACTTCTCTTGTTGTTTTTCTTTTTTTTTTTCTTTCAAACTTTCATGCACTTGATTTGGAAGATGGCATATTTGCAGTAGGGCATGTCATGTTGTTCGAATCAGTTGTGCCTGCACAACATAGTTTGGTCCAGCTTAAATTTTCTTATAGCTGCATTTAGATTGTCATTTATGATACAATTTTAAGGAGCTAACAGTAAATCTGTTTTAGGCTTTTGTTACTATACACTCTTTTCCTTTTCTCTTATTCATTCTTGTTAGGCATTTCCATGTTAGGGGAGCCATTTTATTGGCATTTATCTGTTTGTTTCACATGAGGCATTCTTGTTGATTTTAACAAAACTGATCATTCATCATACACTTGAGATTATGTTTTTTTCTTCACTGTAATGTTTTTGCATGTCAATGCTTTTGTACATTGTGCACTTTCTGTTGTCTTTATGTTTTATTATTGATCATATTATCTTAAAATATTCCCATTGCCCCTCTAATATTGAGAGTTTGGGAATGAGTCTTTTTTTTGCAAGTTTTTTCTTTTCTTTTTGGAAAGGTGGAATGGGTCTTTTTTTCCCTTGTTTGGCTCGGCAATTTTAATATCATGCTCAAGTGATGATGTTTTTGATTAAACGATTAAATTGCTTGCTGTCTTTCAGGTTGACATGCGTAGAGCAAATAATTGTGAAATCATGCTTACGAAAATTAAGATGCCACTTCCCGAACTGATTGTAAGTAGTTATATATTGTTTCATCAACAAAATTCGTTATAATGCAATCTTTAGCTTTGTTCTTTCCTGAATAATATCTAGCATACTTTTCTTGTTTTATAATTTTACATTTCTACGAGAATGACTGCTGGGGATTATTTAGCATGCCCTTTTGTGATTGCAGTGTCATCTTTTGTTGATTAATCCAAATCTAACCTTTCTTTTTTCTTTTGTTTCAAATATTGTCGGCAGAGGGTGCCATATAAAGTTACCATTAATGTCATATAAATTTAAGATTTTGTTGGCCACCTTTCCTTTAGTCTCTCAATTGAAAGATCCTGGATCCTGGATTGCTACTTTCATGTAGCTCTTCTTTATCTAAGTTGACCAAGAATCCTACTTCTCATCTTTCAAGATTATGGGGAACATACATGCATGAATCACAAAATGGTGCCTTGCCTTGGTTTATGCTTTTAGCTTTTGTTTGGTAGGGGTATGTTTTTGGATGGATTTGAGTTGTCATTGGGCTAGTCAGAGAGATAATCATTTTAATGTTGTGACATGAAATGAAGTTATTGTAATATTGAGATTTATGTTAAATGTTAAATGAAGTTGATTATTTTATTGATATATGTATAAAATGTGCAATAAAATTGATTTTTGATGTTGAAATTTGTGTAGCATGTGAAAGAATGTTAATTTTTAATCTTGGAGTTTGTGTAGGATGTTAAATAAATATAAAAAAATAGTTGAGGTGTTGTTAGGATGAGTTTGAGTTCTTTTGGGGCCATTAGCAAAAAGCGACTCAACTTATAACTAATTATGCTTATATACAAAGATGGTTTAGCTCCCTTATAAGGGAGTTTTGTTTTCTCAATATGCCTGATTTTAGTGATGGCAGGGTGTTTTTTTTTTGGCTTTGTTTGGTGGGATTGGGGTGGGGTTTTTAGGGTAGTGTCTGACCATTGTTATAGTTCACCTTTAATGGAAATTGTACCTCACATTGGTGTCTTATCTAGTGTGAAATCTAAATTTTTCATTATGCTGCATTGCAATTTACTCCCTACAGTCTTACAACTTGTAACGAGTGTTTGTGCATCATTGATATTTACTGTTTGCATTACTTCTGAGCTGGATTCTATATATGCCATTCCTCGGGGAACTAATTCCCAGTGGGGAACTTAAAGGGCTGCTAGCCCAATTGTTCAATTGGAGTCACCCAATGTTTATATTTTTATGCGCAATGTACGCCTACTCAGAGATCAATAAATAGGATAGCAGCTGAACATACAAATTATAACATAGATATTTATTGAAAGTGGTCACATGATAATTATGAAGTTACTCGTGAGCAGGATGATTTAAAATATATAAGAAATTAAGGATCTATGCTATGTAGAAAATTTAAAATTTTAATTAGGGTGATGCTAATTCAACAAATTAGAATAAGGGTACATACAAAATAGGTATACTCACACATGAATAACCCAACAACAATTTCATTTCCACTAAATTTAATGCTCACACGGGTGAGCAAATTAAACAATCTAGATAACAGATTTGCAACTGTCCATCGAAGAAAATTAGAGATCAGTGTTAGGCTTGAGATTTACTAGAATTAGTGGTTTGAATCTAAGTAACGAATGGCGTCCCACTCCTAAAAATGGTGAACAGATTTCGGTGTAGCAAGCAAGCATGACGGACCCTGTGTGTAGCCAAACAAAGGCTAATTCACACTATACTGGTTGCATAGATGATGGCGAAGTGTCCAAGACGGAGAGGTGCTGTGTGAGCGATCATGAGCACGCCATTGTGAGGCTGATGCAATATGTGGTGTGCGCCATTTGCATAAGCATGGGTTTATAACTATTTGATGCAGTGATCATCCATTACCCTGAGAGATTGGTCCATTGTATCATGGGAGTGGATTGTTCGGTTTCTGCAAAAGGTTAGAAAAGAATGATTGGGAGGAAGCATGTATCATGTATTAGTTTCGTGCCACTACTAGGCATATAGGTGATGGTATGGGTCATCCCGTACATGATGGTGCGCTTCCCTTGGGAAGGCTGCGATGCTTCGTGCGCTATGTTAGTTGATGTGAGTGTGGGTTCCATCTGTCAAGGGCACACAGAAATGAACAATCAAGATTTGATCACATCTGTCCATCACTGTTAGCGCGTGGGGCTATAAATAGGGGCGTAAGGAGCGCCGCTCCCTCTTCATTTGTAGCTGCGTTTGTTCTTGTAGCTACATTTGTTCGGTTACCCCCTTATTTCTCCCACCTTTTTGATGAGAGTTTTAGAGAACAACGAAGTTGAGGTCAACAATGGGGCTGTTGTTGATGTTCTTAAGGGAAAATCATGGCTAGCGCAAGAGCTTAATTTTCCAACTCAAAGATAATTTATTGTAAGATTAAAAATAAATAATATTAGTTCATGTTTTTATATAGGCTTATTATATTTGAATTTTAAATTGCATAAATAAATGCAGGAATAAAAACAAATACAAACATTCTAAATGTGAATATCTAAAAAAGAAATAGAGCAAATAAAATCAACTCAAATTTTGGAAGATTCTCATTCAAATCAATTGATAGATTTAAATGAGAATTTCCAATTCAGCTAATCAATTATCAATCACGCCTACTATCAATCTGTTGATAGTTTACTGTCCATCCAGAACAATGCCATGTGTTGAGATCTCAGATGTTGAATGTAGACCTTATCTGGAATAAATTGACGGTCTGATGTCGTTGTGCCCCCACCACTTCCCTTGCCCTCTAGTACTTCCCCCCTGAATCCATCTGGCAAACTCAAGAAAAGTCCCTACAATTGGAGAAAATGGGGGAGGGTAAAATACCCTATCTTTTTGCCAGGTGGCCCTCCTTATGTGGGAGTTTCTTTTTTAATTTTTATATTTTTTTTGTCACCCCTAAAAAAAGATGCAAACTATTGTGCGTGCATTCATGTTTTTGCAATTCATTTAATCACATTTTCCTTTGATATATGCTATAATGAGAGAAACTATTTTGCCTTTGTTTTTATCTGCAGAATACTGTTTTAGCTTTGGATACATCAGCTCTTGAGATTGATCAAGTGGAAAATCTAATAAAATTTTGCCCAACTAAAGAAGAAATGGACATGCTTAAGGTTGATCAGATCATGTGCTTGTTTCAAATTTTCTTTTATTCTTATTGAAGTTTTTACATTCGTATTGTTGCAAGGGGTATTTTATTGTGCAATTCAATGGCTATAGTTTTTTTACTTTGGTTCTCTTTGCGTTTTTAAGCACCTTTTTGCTTCTATAGAACATGCTTTTATTACTGTTGTAAAGATGGGATCATAGGAAGCTTGTCATTTTTTATTAATTCGTTCAGTTGTACTTTACTGAATACATGAATATGCAGCATATTTTTTAGCCAAATTGTGTTAATCAAATTTTAAGGGACGTATAACCCATGTTACATTTTTATAAATGTATACTTTGGAGGCTAACGTGTTTTTTTGTTTGCTGAGGTCTGGTGTGCTCTGATTCTTTATTGATTGCATAACTATATATTTATCAATTTTCTGACTTTAAGGTCTTAAAAATGTGGTTTTTAGTTACCATGAAAAGTGTTTTTTAGTTACTATTTTGAAATCTGAGTATAGTAGGTTCTGATGAGGTGGTATTAGTCATATGAATGTTACTCACAAATCTGAGGTTGTGGTACTGTTGCTGATTTTCATAATATGATTTGATAGCAATATTTGTTGATTTATTACTGTTTGTTGGATGATCATTTTCATTATGAACATATTGAAGCTCTCAGATCTTATATTTGAATGGTTTTCCTTGATTCTTAAATATACTTGTAGAAGATTGTAATAAGGAATGTAGAAAAATTTGTTTCTTTGAGAAACAAGGGACTTTTCTTGAAAAAATAAAACACTAATTTTTTCTTTCTTGAATGCATTTTCTCCACTTCTCCCCTTATGTTTGCTCTAAAATTCTTTTTACGTGGAAAGATGTGGCTTTTTCCTTATTTGGAAAGATTGATGAGGCAAGTTTTTTCAATGTCCTTATGGTATATAAACACTTTGCATTATCCAGTTCTTAGGTGATTTAACTATTGTGCACTGGAGTTATATTAATATATTGGACTTTAATGTTTCAGAACTACTCTGGAAACAGAGATTTGCTTGGGAAGTGTGAGCAGGTTGGTTTTATTTTTTATATATAATGGTATGGATGATGGCGAGTTTTTTAATATGAGAAGATACCATCAACTCTGCAGTTCTTTCTGGAGCTAATGAAGGTTCCTCGAGTAGAATCCAAGTTGAGGGTTTTCTCCTTTAGAATTGCCTTTTCCACACAGGTATATCATTCAGTGATTCTGTTCTTGAAGAACTATTTCAATTCTTATTCATGTAAGCTCATTCTTCGTCCGCTTTTGTAGGTGAAGGAGCTTCGTTCCAACCTGAATACTATTAATAATTCCTCCAGAGAGGTATTTTTTTGCCTGGGTGGCAATCCTTTTCTTTCTTTTTATTTTCTTTTCTGTTCGTCCACGTCAAACAAGAATTTGGTTGATCATAGGTAAAAGGTTCTATGAAATTGCGACAAATAATGCAAACAATCCTTACATTAGGAAATGCTTTGAATCAGGGCACAACACGAGGTATTTGATTGAATTTACACGAACTTTGATCTTTTTTCTGAAGGATATTTGGCTAAAAGGGGATTTGATTTGTATATGTATCTTTTCTCTCCAGGATCTGCTGTGGGTTTTAGATTGGACAGCCTTCTTAAATTATCAGACACACGTGCAAGGAATAACAAAATGACGTTAATGCATTATTTATGCAAGGTACACTATGTTCACCTTTTTTGTCATCATGTTATTTATTTTAAATTTACAATCAGTGATTCAAATTTCACTATTATGAATATTACCTCCTATTTTAATTAATTTGCAGTATTGTTGATTGCTCATACTTTGACCAGTCAGAATCCATTCATATAGTAGTAATAAATATATAGTGTGTGCGCGCATGCGTGCTTCTTGCGTGAATACTTTATTTTGTTATTTTACATGCAGTAATTTCGATGCTTATTTTGTTGTGGATATCTTCTATAATTTGGCTGTTAAGGTTACAAATGTATTGCAAATATATAGTCCATATCATGTCTATGTCTTATAGTTTCGGCTCCTCTATAGTTAGGCCTCTGTGAGGTGGTTTACATAGTTATCTCTGAAAAGAGAGGTAACCATTTTCTTATTCGTAGATATAGTTTCATGTGATTCTTTGTAGAAGAGTTTAGCAAATGTCCAAAACTTCACAACCTATTGCGACACATTTTATTTTATATGTTACACAATTCCTAAGATTAAGAAAAGCTAGTTTTGTTTCATTTCCTACCCAAATCTCAAGATAAGAACTAATTTTTTTGAAAGAAAAATACTAATTTTGTTTTACATTTAATATATATTTTAAGATAATTTTGTTTGACATCTTTCATAAATTCTGAAATGAAAATTAATTTTGCCTCACATCATATGCAAATTTAACATATTTCTAAACTAACAGAAAAGCTTCTAATTATCAAACTAAGTTTTAGTGTGAAGGCCTTGAACCTGGGCCTGTTTGGCGTGAGGACCAAAATCAGGACCAAAATGATACTACTTTAAAAAACAACAATAATAATACATAAATTTTTTAATCATTTTACACAAATTTTAATAAAAATAACATTATTTTATTTCACGTACTCAATAATTTTCAATAAAAATATCAATTTTATTTTACATCCTAAACCAAAATATTCAAATCGAGTATTTTAATTTAGGATGTGAAATAAAGTTAATATTTTTATTAAAAATTATTAAATATATGAAGTAAACTAATGTTTTTTTATATTAGAATTTGTGTAGGATAATTAAAAAAATTAATTATTATTATTGTTGTTTTTTAAATCAGTACCATTTTTGTCCTCATTTTGGTCCTCGCGCCAAACAGGACCTCAAAGTCAAGTAGGAAGAAGCACCCAACCTCCATATGACAGTAGTGTTAGTGCAAAAAACTTCTAAATTTCTCCTGGAGCTTGGTAGCCAGTGAGCAAGTATCTTATGTTGTTTGGCTTTAATGCTAGTTGAAGCTAACAAGGATTAGGTGATGCAAGACAGGTGTATGCAAAGAGAAAAGTAAATTTAACAAGCAGAGTTATCTCAATTAAATGCAAAACATTTTCAAACTATGTTTATGATCACTAAGAAATTAACTAAATCTGTAAAATTAATTATTTCAAACTTTAAATAGATCGAATGGAAGGTAGTTAAGGTATTACTGATTCAGATTAGAAAAGATGGTCAAAAGGGTTAAAGGTTCTCATGAATCATGATATAAACCAAAAGCGATTATTTTGTTTAACACAAGTTGGACCAAAATCAAGCATGATCCAGACATGCAGTTCGAGCAGTGTAATCAATAGAGTTCTAAGTTAAGTGCAAGAAATTTTTAAAATATAATTTTATGATAACTAAGAAATTAACCCGAACAACACTACTAAGTCTTTATCCCACTGAGTGGGATCAGCTACATAATTGCTTTATTTTTCATTGCCCTTTATTAAATAAGAGGTTTTTATTTAGCTCGTGTATATAGTTATTCCTTATAATTTCTTGTTGTCTTTTTTAGTCTTCTTTTTCCTTTTTTAATATATGCAGGATTTAATAACCCACTTTTTCTTTCTAAGGCTTCAATCAACTTATGATAGATATGCCCAAATTATTTAAGTCGTCTCTCTTTAAATTTATCTTCAATTGAAGCTACTCTAACCTTGCTATGGATGTACTTATTTCTTATCTTTTCTTTTCACATATACTCACTCATCCACCTTAGCATTCTTATTTCCACTATATTTATTTTGGTTAGATATTTTTGCTTTGTAGGTCAATACTGAGCACCATATAATATTGTTGGTTTAATTTTGTTTTATAAAATTTATTTTTAAGTTAAAGTGAAATTTTTCTATCATACAAAACATCATATACATTCCTTTATTTGATCCATACTACATGGATTCTGCTAATAATATACTATCTATTTCATCATTATTTTATATAATTGATCCGAGATATTTAACTGCTCGCTCTTCCTAATTATTTGTTCGCTAATTGTCACTTCTCTAATACAAGTGTTTTTATCTTTACTAAATTTGTACTCTATGTATTCGATTTGTTTGACCATCGTTTTGTAAGTGAAAACTAAAAGGTAGTGAAAATTTTCAATTTGGTGCTTATGAGGTGCTACAGAGTTTTCTAGAAGTAATTCATGAATGCTGTGTCCTTTTTAGGAATTGACTTAGGTAGCTTGTATAATTTATCAACCTCATCGAAAAACAAGCAAGCTTTAGAAGCATCGAAAGTTTTGGAGCAGGGAAGAAAATGCATGCCCCTTTGAGAAACAACTGACTATAAAACATTGAATCATGCTTGTCAGTCATTTTAAGTAAGCTGAGGATAAAAATTTATGCTAAGATCTTGCCAAGGACATCCTAGATAGATAGAGGCATATAGAGTTCAGTATGTTTCTTGTTTTGTTTTGCAACAAAACAAGTTCAACACATGGCCACTATGCATAACATCTCGCTTAAGGCTTGGCCACAACATTTATCGTTTTGTTCCGACCAAAGTGACCAGCCTCCATAACAGATGTTCTCGTAAACATATGGTCTGCAATTACAAAAAAGATTGCCATCGTAAATTGGGAAGTCAACAAACCTCTCTTAACTGTCTTTTACGGCAACCTCTCTTGACCATCTTTTACGGCAACCTCTCTTGACCATCTTTTACGGCAAACTCTCTTGACCATCTTTTACAGCATTATAGATGGTCTGAAGTCATTACAATTCTCATAGGAGTCTATGAGTTTGTCGAATCCCACAACCACTGGATCGTATGATAAATAAGAATTTATCAACTTAGATTAGGGCATCAATTTAAATTCAATAAATCAGATCCGAGGTTCAAGAATTTAGAACAGACGTCTCACAGTTAAATCCAATAGTAATTGACACAGAAATATCAGGTCACATAATTAGAGCCAAATAAATAATCCAAGTCAAGCGAATAGTTTGTGTTGAAGTCAAATAATCAGCTTAGTGGAGTTCGGGAAAGAATTTACCAGCTTTTTGAATCAGAGAAGAGTCACTGACCATGATTAACTGATCTGATCGAGTACAGGCGGGGGAAGGCGGGCGCGCGCTCGCGCTCGCCAGGCGCGCTGGCGGGCAAG
>KZ454132.1:1266903-1282742 GCA_002786265.1 Apostasia shenzhenica
TTGAAAAGTGGATAATTAGGCAAATTTGAGGATTCTCACCAAAGGCTAACCCTACCCTTTCCTTCACTGGAATATCGACCCCTTAACCCGAGTTTAGGCTCTGAGAAAACTCAAATATAATTTCATTCATCAAATGCTATCCTTTTACAATGCAAGACGACCTCTTTATATAGAGAGATTCCATGTAGAAATTTGAAAATACAATATTAAATGCAGAAAATAAAATACCAAATAAATGAAAGCAAATATGGAACTAATTCTATTACAATAAAATAAAATCAGCTCCAAATGTGGTGAGTCTTCAAATCTTCCAAATATGCTCTGAATCAAATCAAATCTAAATAAAACTAATATGAAAATCTCTAATAACTCTAATTAATTTGAATTTGAATTTTGATTCAGCACATGACGTCATCCTAGCCATCCAATTCGATGCTGATCTGTGTCCCCACCATAGGAGCTTCAATTATCCTAATTTTGATTTCTTTAAAGGTTTTAACAGCAACTTTCATCCATTTGAACGATCCTTTTCTAACACAGTCAATTGTCAGGGTCACGATAGAATAAAAAAATCAGGGTCATGATGGTGCTAAACAAAACAAAAAGGGAAATGGGCAAAATAAAAGAGGAAATTTCCAATCAGCCATATTAGAAATTCTTAGCAGTCAATTTCCTAAATTCCCAATCATGAGTCAGTCCATATTGAAGTAATGCGGTTACATATTGGTCGCCAACGATAAATTCTTTTAGGAATGAATTGATGATTGATCATGATATTCCCACCATTATGACTATGAAAAATTTGAAAATCCTAATCTAGTGTTTAAAGAGACAGAGGACTGACCAGCCAAAGGGCTTAGGCAACCTAGCAGCTCAATTGAATTAGGCCTAAGAAGCTTCAATTATGCTGCTTGACCAGCAGTTAGTTAAAAGATAATATACTCAAAAGAGATTTGAGCCCTAGAAGGAGGATTGCTTATCTCACCAGTAGGTGACCCTTATGACATATAGATGTATTTCAACTTGACTTTCAAATTTTTTTTAACTCATTTATATGAATAGGAGGTAAATTTAATAAAAAAACTAGAAAATAAGAAAACAAGTAAATAAAGAAAGACAATATTGAACTTTCCTTTATAACATTTGAATAAGGGAATCAGCAATCAAGAAAATAGAATGACAGAATAAATCTAACATTGTTATTGTTCTGTCTATCATTGTTCTGTCTATCAGCAAGGCTGCATCAACTATTATCGAGATGATATTGTAAAACTTAAAAGGGCATTTGCATACATGCCGCATAAATCTTAATATATTATATTACGCACACCCCTTTTGCAAAATTTTTGCCATGTGTTTGTTATTTTTGTAA
Source organism: Apostasia shenzhenica (assembly GCA_002786265.1). Taxonomy (NCBI): domain Eukaryota; kingdom Viridiplantae; phylum Streptophyta; class Magnoliopsida; order Asparagales; family Orchidaceae; genus Apostasia; species Apostasia shenzhenica. The sequence goes on from KZ454132.1 coordinate 1,268,276, forward strand.
ACAATGTGTGGTGTAATATAAAAATATTTATGTGGCATGCGTGTAAAAATACCAATTTAAAAACCAGCATGCATACTTTTTTTTTGATAAAGCATGTACACTTGATACTTCTTAAATGCGCAGTTGTATTTTAACAATATGGTATTGTTTTAAGACAAATGTTGACTATAAATGTAATGATTATGATATTGGCTTTTAGATTAAAAGGGTGCTGGAAATTTGCATTGTGGTCTTGACTGCTATTTCTTAGAAGCTAGTTCTCGCAAGTTGGAGTTCATTGCTATTTGTTGCATGCTTTTGAAATTGAACTACTAGGCTTCTCAAGAATTAAAATAGTTTGATAGGACATTTGTATTTAAAAAAGTTGTTAAAATTAATTTTACAAAGCCAAAATGGTTTACAATTGGCCTTTATGTCGTATGATTCAAGACAGCTCTTCTCTTGCATCTGGTCACATGTAGACATTCCACTTGATGGGTGTTCCCTCCTGGCATATCGAATTGCTAATTGCAACTATCAGCAACCTAATACAACACTGGCCAACAAGCACAAGTACTCGTGGGTGAGTGCAAAAAAGTAAAAATGTGACAATCTTTGGTGAGGTAAAGGCTCAAAGTTTTACTCTAAGTACATTAGCGCTCACCAAGGCTATTTAGGCCTTCAAACAACCGCTTACCTCTCTAGAAAACTTAGATTCTTATTTACTCATCAAGGTTTAATATGATATTAAAAAATTACATTCTTAAGTTGCACAAATCTCCAACATAATCATTATTAAGGTTGTCCCTGTAAGAACCATATGTATTTGAAACCTTTTAGAATTTGTTGTCTTATTTTAGTGCACTGGAATCACCCCATTGTTTCAGGCCAAAGTTCACGGACTTAAGTGTGCCTGTTCGAAGTGTCATGTATTGTATGTATTGTCAATACTCCGCTGGATACAGTTAATCTCAAAAGGCTAGGAGGAGATTGATTGTCCTGAGCTATCATTTGCAACTTTGTACAAAAGCTAATCAAATTAATGAAGTCCCAAGGCTTGCAACGAAGGACCACAAAACTCACCCTGAAGAATAGAAAGAACTCCCTTCAAGAATATGGTATTGGAAATTAGCTGAAGGTGGTATGTATGACACGGTGGATATTTGGTTTCAGTAACTTATTTTTCAGTTGCTATGGGCAAAGAAAAACAGAGGATGCAATGGTGAGACAAAGGGATGAATTTGAGAATGCAACTGGATTTGATGTAAGAGCAGGTCAAAACCAACTTGTTTTGTTTGATAAAGAGTAGCACCGGATGTGATTAATAATTAGATTGATTATAGAATGAAAATTTGTGTATAAGGTGGCATTGTCTGCTGCTATCACTGTTGCTAATAGATTTGATGTTGGTCTTCAATTTTTAAGCTCAATTTGTTGTAGCTTGCCACAATGCATATCTGATTATTGTGATTGATCTCCATAAATTCTGGACTAACGGTGAGGAAAATTTGTGAATTTTTCCATTGAGAGAGGGTTTGAATATTCCTCAATTGCTTGATTGAAAAAGTTTTACTTATAATTTTTGTCTACGCTTTTGTTTTAATAGCTTCTTGCTGAAAAGATGCCTGATTTGTTAGACTTCCATAAAGATTTGATACATTTGGAAACAGCATCAAAGGTATGTTACTCTTCATATTATTCCCATTTTACTATAATTGTCTCCTTATCTACCTCTTTGTGTGTATGGTTATGACTCTGCCAAAGTTATTCTTGTGGTAGTTGAGAATTCAGCTCGTAAACAGTCAACAGTTAAATCATTTCCTATTTGTTCCTGAAAATTTTTTGTGAAAATTTGTAGATCCAGTTAAAGGTGGTTGCTGAAGAAATGCAGGCTGTGAGCAAGGGTCTGGAAAAGGTCGAGCAAGAACTGTCTGCTTCAGAAAATGATGGGAAAATCTCCATAGGCTTCCGAAAGGTAAGCAGCACTCTGTCATTTTCTCCTGGCTTTTACACTTTAAACAACAGTAATCATGTCGGGATTCCCCAAGTTGTTGGTTTCCCCTGAGTAGTTGGAATTAAGGTCCAGTTTGGCAAGTGGGAAAAAAGTCAAGTTGCCTTGGCAAAAGAATTAATCATCACACTAATCCTCAACAATAACAATTATTCCAATTTTACTTCTTACACAAATTTCAATATAAAAAATTAATTTAAATTTCCATGTACACAAGTTTTAATAAAATTATCAATTTCATTTTACATCTTATATAATATTCAATATAACAAACTAATTTTTTTCCCATCATACATGAGTTTGAAGAATGGATAGAAAGCCATCAATTTTTCCTCCAATCAAACCAAAGATTTTGATCATGTTAGTTTAACCAAGGGTTGACCAAGGCTGAGCTTTGAAGAAGAAAAAAGGGAGGGGTATAGGCCCTCAATGCCAGCGATGAAGGGGCTGTGGCTGGTGAAGGACAAAGATGGAAGGGTAGCACATTTTATAGCTCAGCTTGAAGTGGGAAAGCATTCCAACAGTAGCAAGGAGATGGATGACCAAGCCAACTCGTCGGCTAGGGTTGGAGGGAGGGGGCTGGTAGTGGCATTGCTAACTAGAGGAAGTGACAACCCTAAAGATGGCGAAGTTGAAGGCCTTTCTAACTCTAAAATGGAGGTCATGGAGGAAGAGAGCCAAGGCTTGGTGGAAGAGCAATGTTGTGACCAGATACAACAGTTAGAAATTTGGAAATCTGCATTTGGTGTGTTGATCGAGAATGACATTAAAGGAGTTAAAGCTAATGTAGAAGAAGGTATCGTTAAGGAAATGCTCGAGGATAAATACGACAACGAAATGAAGAAGAGAGCTTTACTTTTAGGAAGGAGGAGGTCCACCCAAATCTGGAGCCCATTGCACTTCTGTCCAGCTATTGGAACCAAACGTTGCACAAGTTGCCAGCTCTTTTCGAAGCGTTTTTGGTGATGGCACTGAACAAGAAACTCTTATGGAGATTGAAAGTAATCAAACCCAACCTAATCATGCTGACTTGAAAGCTAAATGGCCCTTGAGTCGGTGGGTCTGGTCTTCAACTATGTGCAAGGTATGCTTTTGAAATACTCAGCAGTTCGAGGGTGTGTTCGTGCTCTAGAAGATATAAAACATATTGTGGATGGTGGGAAAGGTTTTATGTAGGGTATCTCTAGGCAAAGTTGTGAGTTTTATGCAAGTTTACCTAATGTGAATGATGTCAATGATACAAGCAAAAACATCTTGACAACTTTGTCACAAGGCAACAATGGGAATGAATGGAAATGATGAGGTAGCATGCAGGTTGGTGTCTCTCTTGTTGAGAAGCCTAATTGCAATGTTGGTTTGTCATCAACTGTAGTTCGAAAAGCTGTATGCAACAGCCCACTTGATGTTTGTGAAAATGCCAAAGCCAATCCTAGCCAGGGCAACATCGCAAGCCAACCATCCATCAAGCAAGGCGGTGATAGCAATGCTAAGAGTGGGATGAGCTATGCTCATGTTGTTAATGGAAAGAAGGATGCCTCTTGAGTGTTGGAGGGGAGTTCAAATCCCACAAGACATTATGCATCAAGACATTATGCTGTTGTCGATTTGACATCCAGTAACGTTATTGCCATAAAAATGACTTGAGTCACTATTACAACCTTAGTAGGAAACTCATGCTAACAGGACAAAGTAAAATCACTCTTCAAACAAATTAATGTACTATTTTAGAGCCAAATTAACAAAACAATTGTGTGTACGATAAAAAAGGCTAATTATAATATACCACAAATTGCATTGTTATTGAAGATATAAGTACTTTATTGAATTTGGGTATTTGATATCTATAATGGATTTTGTAATCCAATGCAGCATAGTAATCTTAATGGAGAAATGTCTAAAAAGATTACAAATTTGAACTACATATACGAAAATTGATTGAACTCAATGAAGAACTTATTACTATTGAATCAATAGCTATTATTACAAAAATGCATATTGAGAGAATAAAAGCCTAAGAGAGCTTTTAAGGAGTTTTTGCTAAATTGGGAATACTTCAGTTAATTAGGATTGACTATGTTTGACAAGAAAGGAAAACAAGTATAATATTTTTTCCCAATTATAGCTTTCCCTCTTCCTTTGCTGCAATATAAAACAACTAGAAAAAAACAAACAAAATATAATTTCAAATAGAAAGGATTCAAATATATGAAAGGATTCACTTTTGCGCTTATATTTCCTCATTTCCACATTCAAATTGAAACAATGAGAATATGTGCAAAAAGGAAAACAAACATAATTAACAGTTTCTCAACAATCTTATGGGTCTTTGCATGAGCATTCTCTTGGTGTGGCAACTGACAATAACAGTATGGAATATAGGTTTGCACATATGCTTTCTCCGATAATGTTTTACAGTACTAAATATTAATTTTAACTATCCAAAAAGGTTGATAACTATCTGTAGTTGGTATGAAATATCACATGCATCTAGTTGCACCTAGTTTGAATTTTCAGCTGATATTTAATATTATAAATTATAAAACATATTTTTAAGCAAAAAGCTAGCATATATTACTATTATGCCAAAACCCAATTTCATAGCTATCACTCTTAGCTGATATCATAAAGGGAATGCATAAATTCTATGTAATTAATGCATGTAAATAAGTAGTAATAGTATCGTGACAACTTAAAATTTTCTTTTTGATTTGCCATATAGACCATGAAATGCAAGAGAATCCCTAAAAAAAACTATTGCAATGCAATAAATCAACTCTAGATATCATGAAATTGAACAATTAGATAAATTAGGAATCAGAAATTAAAAAAAAAAAAGAGCAGGAAATCGAAGAGAGATTTGCGAGTTCTCTCAAATTTAACATGATAGTAAATTTGCATGTCCTCCATCTCCATCAGCCTTGAGCATCTGGGCATTCATTTAGCTTTCCCCTGGTAAGGGTTGTCTCTGTCGTAATCTTCTTTTCAACTTAAAAGAGAAAAAATCCTAACAACTTAGTAGAATACTATAGAAAAAAATGTTTTTTACCAGAAAATAAACCCAATTCTCTATTGCTTCTGATTTTGACCTAGATTGGGCAATCATCCGAAGAATTAAACTGATCTTAGAGAGACAAGAAGAGAGAGGCTGCTCCTTACCTAGTCGAATGCTTGCAGAACAATATTAGAGCAGCTAGGGTTTTTAGGAAGAGGAAGAGGAACAAGAGAGAAAGCTAAAGATTATTAGGGTTTAGGTGTGTGCTTAGCTTGAGCGGCGGGGAGGAGAGGGAGAACAAATGTGGGGCAAGGCATGGAGTTATCGGCAAACGATTGCGATCATTTGGTAGAAAACAACATATTTTTTTAGCAAACATCCACTCTTTTTATATATGTTATAGATGAGCATAAGAGCAACTTTGCATGGGAGGCGTGTATAGTGGTAAATGCCAATCCCATAACATTATCATCAACTAGGCAAAATTAAATAGCAATTTTATACATTTATAATAAGGCATGATAGGCATATGTAGGCATCTCAGATATATTAAACATGTATAATGTTCAACATCAAAGAGTAGGGTATGGATTTACCATCTATTTTAGTCAGCCCTCTTCAGCAGACTTATTATTTACTCACCAAGTAAAATAACTAAAACTGACAAACAAAACATGACGTATGTGTGCTAGAAATGATTGTAACTACATAATTGGGTATAGCTTTAATTTTCTCTGAGAATGTAAAGAACCTACATGTTGTAAAGACAAGATGTAGATAAGTGAGTATAAAGACGCTACATATACCAAAGTTTCAAATTTTTTATTTATTTTATTTTTATTTTTTCAATTCCTATAATGTATTAAACAATTTTTACACCTTTAATCAATTTTGTTAATTAAAGAGCTATGGTTTCATGGTCAATAGTCTTAACTGTCTTTCATACCATTATGGAGGTCTCACCTCCTATGAATTGCTTTTTATAGGCTATTCGCTAGACTCCATCACACCAAAGTCAATCACAAGAATCCTCACCACATAACTTATAGTCACAATACCTTTTGGAGATCGTGACCTCTCATAGTAGTAAAAAACTATCATTAGATGTCGTTGCATCAGATTCATAATCAATTATCAAGCTCGAGCTGAGGCAAGTACGGAGCCCTTGAGGAACCTGATTTTAATATTTGTTCTCATACTTTAATCATGAATGCAATTCAATTTACCTTTCATCCTTTCATTATTTCAATGCAAGCCTCATTGCTTGTGAAATTTTAATTTTTGTTTTCATACTTTAAATCATTAATGCAATTCAATTTACTTTTTCATGCTTTCATTATTTCAGTGGAAGCCTCATTGCTTGGTCTCAAGCCATCTAGGCTTCTCTTTTAACATCTGGGCACTTGACTTTTAATATGAGAGAATTATTTGAGGTAGAAATTTATATGCAGTTTTTTATTGTTGTACTTGGAGAGGGAGAAAGATGAGATGGTATTAAGAAAAGACATGATGATATCAGACAACCAATTTAGTTCTAAGTTAATGTGGAGGTTATATTTAGTATAAAAAAAGGATTTATTGTTTTATTAAACTCCAAAAGCCATATGATAGAGCACCGAGAGTTGATGAAAAGAAGGTTCTATCAAGTATATTGATGTTATTAAGAGCGAAGGTATAGAAGATGATTTTATTCACAAAATTAGGACTAGTTAGTTGAAATGGAGGAGTATGATAGAAGTTCTATGCAATCAGAAATGCCTATCAATTTAGAAGTGCAATGTTATAAAAGTAACTGTTGCACAATTAAGTGGTTGTATGTCCATAAGATTAATGTAGCAGAGTCTAGAGATGTAAATGTTGGGATGGATGATTGATTATATTTGAATGAACTGTATTAGAAATAATTGCATGAAGGAGTGGGTGTAACACCTCTAAAATATAAGATAGGAAGGGATATTCATTGATTGTTTTGGCTATGTCCACTACCAACCCCTAGAAGCAATTATATATGAATGTGAGGGAATCCAAGTCATGGTGATAAAGGGGGAGAGGGAAGCCTAAAATGACTTGGGATTATGAAAGCTAGATATTGAAAGATCGAGATGCATCTAGAGAGAAGTTGCATTTACAAATAAAAAGTTGTTCATACAACCCAAAAAAATTATTAGTAATAATAATATGAGATATGTAGAAGCAATAAAAGGAAAACATAACTAAAGGAACATAGAACAATATACATATTTCAACATTTTATTGTACTTACATCCACGGCCCAAAGGCATGCATAACAAATCCACTACACGATTCCTTTCTCATTAGGGTAGTGGAGAAGCCCCTTACACTACTACACAATCATTTTCCTCCGTCTTGGCTTCACTTGTCTTAATCATACTTTCTTTCTTTTTACTTTAAAGAATAGAAAATGAAGATCGAAAAAGAGAAAAAAAATATAATAAAAATTTGAAATAAGGAATGATATCACTTTTCTTCTTCCTATGATTGACTTGAGTGTGAGAAGAAAGATAAGCTGAAAGCACTGGAGCCTTGAACGCTTACCTGTTTGGCGTGAGGACCAAAATGGTACTAGTTTAAAAAACAACAATAATAATAATAAAATAAATTTTGTTAATCATTCTACACAAATTCTAATATTAAAAAATATTATTTTACTTCACATACTCAATAATTTTTAATAAAAATATCAATTTTATTTCACATCCTAGACCAAAATACTCGATTATACTAATCAAGCTAGGATGTGAAATAAAGTTGATATTTTTATTGAAAATTATTGAGTATGTGAAGTAAAATAATATTTTTTTATATTAAAATTTATGTAGAATAATTTAAAAAATTTATTTATTTATTATTATTATTATTGTTGTTTTTTAAACTAGTACCATTTTGGTCCTGATTTTGATAAAAATGCCCAAAATTAGAATATAAAATAGTTGGCTGAAATTCAACTAAATGAACTATTAATCGACCAACGCTAAATACATTCCAATTTTGGTGCAACAACTACTTATTGGTTGATCAACTTGATTGACTAACAGCACAAGCTCAAAAGTCTTGCAGGTTCTCTTTCATTGATTAATCAACTTGATCGATCAACTTTATAATGGCAATAGCTTCAACAAACTTAGTCGATCAAGGCACTCTTGGTTGGTCGAACAAGGCAGTTGTGGTCGACTACCTACAAAAAGCTGCAGCAACAACATTAAGTGATCTTAGATCACTCCAAAACAATTGCAACGCTAACTAGGCAACTTCAAGTCGTATATCTATTTCTCAATACTTCAACCATCCTCACAGACACTCAAAACATCAATCTTAAGAAAAATCTACCAAAAGAAAAACAGGTAGAGACAGTCTTGAGCGGTTGTGTTCGAGCTACTCTATTGACTCGTCACCGTCTTGAAGATGTCCGAGGTAGCCATCATACTCTGACTCATTCTCGTCTGCTTTCTCTTTACTGATTCTGCTTGGACTTACAAATTCCATCAATTTGAACCTAGCTCAACTCCATTCAAGTCTACACAATCAACAAGAGCACAAATTAGTAATAGATCAACTTAAATTTGTTGTAAAACATCAAAATAAGATTATCAATGATACCACGGAAGCAACAATATGACCTTGGCTCACTTGTGCTGTTAGAGATTTTAAGGATAAGGGAAATCCATATAGCTTACCTTTCTTGAGATTAAGGATGTGTTTGACTGTTTTGTGATAAACAAAAGAACTTTTTCATATAGCTCAAAGCTAAATGTTGCGTTTAATAAAATAACTAAATTTTGCCTTTTAAAAAGCTAAAATACTTCTATGTTGGAAAGCTTAAAAAATAAGTATTTTGAAATAACTATTTTAAAAAAGCTGCTTAAAATAATCTAAAATAAATTTACCCTCACATATTTTTATAATTCTCCATAATATCACTCATAGTTGTAATAATAATTAATATATATAATTACTATAAAAATTATATAATTAAAATTGTTATAATTATTATTTTATTGTTTCAATAATATATTTAATCAAAATAAGTATATTTATAAGTATTATATATTGCTATCAATTAATGTACATATACTTTAAAAATATATCAATAGTATACATATAGTTATTATATTTAAATTTGTAATAGATAATTAAATATAAGGTAAATTATATTCAAGTCCCTGAGTTTATGGCATAATATTATATAAGTTTATGATTCTAAATTTTCATCATCTGGGCATTTAACTTTTAATATGATCATCAACTGGGTTCATTTTAAATTTTGTATTATTAAAATTATTTAAAATTATAATTTTCTCTCTCCCCATCCCTCCCTTCCACCTAGGCAAATTGTTTGGCAAATGCAGTAGGGGGCCGCCTATTGGTGGAGGGGGGCGAGGTGACCCACATCAGCGGAGCTGCGAGGGGACATCTTGTCGGCATAGGGAGGTGAGGGGATCTCTCTCTCTCTCTCCTGCCTGGGCAAACATGATGGAGGGGGGTGGGGTGGCTGCTAGTTGTCTGAGGGGCGAAGGGGACTACCTACTGGTGTAGGGAGGCGAGAGGATGATCGCCCCCTCATCTCTCTCTTCTTCTAGCAAGTGCCAAAGGGAGAGCTAGAGAGAAAAAGAGAGTAAAATTGTAATTTTAGGTAATTTTAGTAATAAAAATATGAAAAAGGACCCAGTTGATTATTATAATAAAATTCAAGGACCCATATGTTAAAAATTTAGAATTGTGGACTTGAGTGATATAATGCCCTAAACTCAAGTCTTGGATGTAATTTATGCTTAAATATATATATATATATATATATATATATATAATAAAAGTAATCATATCCAAAATAATATATATATATAATAAAATCCATCAATAAAATACATATTATTATCTATTAATAGTGTATATATACATAATTAAAAAGTCGTGTATATCTAATTTGGTCAATAACATCAATTAACTATACAACATAGTAGTTTTGGTCAAATTATTTTTCTTTTGATAGTAGATTTAACATCACTTTACCAAACAATAAATGCAGCCTTACATGGTGGCACTTTTTTCGTCTAACTATATAACATAATTCTTTTTTTTGAGTGCAGCAATACCAAATAGAGCCTAGGGTTTTGTGCTTGTTAGTGGTGCTATGTTTTTGATTATGGCAGCTAGCGACTTCTTTTATTTTTTGTCAACAATTTTTTGTAACTGGCATATCTTAACATATACGAATATATTTACACTTTTTTTCTCATTTTTCTTTCCAATCTCTCAGGCCTTAAAGAGTTTTCTTGACACTGCAGAGGCCGAAGTTAGATCTGTGATATCACTGTATTCTGAAGTGGTGAGCTTGTACTTCAATAATGATGATACGATTGTGATTTCTACATTGTTCTGGTTGGTATTTACTCCAAACAAATAATCATCCAGGGTAGAAGTGCAGACTCATTGGTGCAGTACTTCGGCGAAGATCCAGCTCGTTGTCCCTTTGAACAAGGTACCTTTTTAAGTGCTTATCTGTGAATTTCTTTTTATGGTTTTAAAATATGCTCAATTCTCTTACCCAAACTTTTTTATTGACTTTATTATATGCATTCATGGTAATTCTTGATCTTTTATTTAGTTAAAACCATAACCACTTACAGTCACATCATAAGCAAGGAAAGGCTTGAATACTAGTTATATTACTAGAAACTTTAATTAAAAAAAGGTTATTATTTTACTAGAAACAGAAAATGGTGTTATGAATCTTTTCATAGATGAGGTTGCATATTTACTTTTAACGAACATGTTATAGTATATGGAATATTTCTTTCTGACAATTATTTCTTTATATTTGGCAGTAACTTCAATTTTGGTTGTCTTTGTTAATATGTTCCACAAATCACATGAAGAAAATATCCGAAATGCCGAAGCTGAGAAGAAGAAACTAGAGAAAGAAACCACGAAAGAAAAACCGAATAATTCTGTCAAATCATAAGGTTGCTGGCAAGGCATGATCTAGTTACACAAGCTATAATTGTTATATTATCATCTTGAGATGAGCTACATACTGCAGTGAACAAGTAGTGAAACATGTTGGATGCAATCAAATGGGATTTTGGCTTCCTAATGATTTCTGTAACACAACTGATGCGTTCATGGATCCCTCAACTGGTCAGTTTTCTCAAGCTTTTACGCTGGCCTTTTCTGTTGTCTTATGAAAGCAATTATACTCTTTTAGGTAATTGAGGAATATTCTACATTTAATATGTAACGGGTTCTTGCATTAATCTTGTAGAATCATCATGGTCCCCAAAGTTATACAGGTTAATGTGATCCGTTTTTATGTTGCTTGTTGGTAATATTGTAATCAAATATGTAAGTTCAGGCATTTTTGACATTTACTTAGGTAGATTACATTCGTAGATCTTGTAACGTACAACAGGAACAATGATTTTTTACTTGATGTATAGTAAATTTCAATAGCATGGCCTGATTAAGTTAAATTGCCATTCTCATGCAATATAGAGGTTACTCTTTCCACAATCCTTAATGCAACTCTTTGACTCTGTTTGGTTGGAGGAAAAAAAGATGGTTTGAAAATTTTTGTAAAAATTTTTAGAAAAATGTGTATGATGTGAAATAAAGTGAGTTAGTTATATTAAAAATTGTATTGGATGTCAAATGAAGTGATATTTAATGTTGAAATTTGTGTAGAATGAGATATAAAATATTTTTTTAAGTTTTTTTTTAAATAAATTTAAGATTTTGGTCATGATTAAAATAAGCTAATTTTTTTAGCCGAAAATCTTGATCTGATTGTAACTCTTTCTTTTTTATGTGCTATTGTAAAGCTTGATCTGATTCTCATCTGGCTGTATTCAAACCAATTTGAGGGTTTAGGAGAATTTTGTTACGGATTGACAATCTTATTTGAAACATATGATCTTCTCTGGTTGTTGGAAGTTCTTGGTGTTGGTTGCAGATTATTGAGTTGTGTCGGGCTTGGGTTGATACGTGATTCAAATTAGCAACTTGTATCTTTTGAGAAGATTGTGCTACAAAATGGTCAGATTGAAGGTTTACTCGAATGCGACTAAGATCAAGGATTTTTTTTATCATAAAAGTATACAGCTGATTTGGGTTGAGCTAATCAAGTCAGATTAGGTTTGTGTCTTGATAAACAATTCTAAGAGAGACTCGTCAGATGTTTTAAAGGAATTTTCTTTTCTTGCTGATAGCTTAAGCTTCTTTGTTCTGCTGAAAGCAACGACGCATATATGCAAATAATAAGACAATTTAGGCTAATAAGAAAAATTAGTAAACTAATATACCTCTCCACTTACTATGGAGAGCTCTAATTTATGTGACGTGCATGAACCAAGCTGAAGTGTTTTGTGATCAAATCTCATCTTTTCAGTCCAAGTAACAGGAGCAGCAGGCCAAAGTAATTAAAGCTATAGATACATCTGAGGAACTGAAGCTTTCTCTCGCTCCAAGGAGGATATCTGCAAGAGATTTCTATGAGGAAGCTTCTTCTCATTACTGCTTTCCCATGGCTGAACTCGGCAAAGGAGAACTTCCCATGGTATTTTCCAAACCCGCTCTGACCAACTCCTCCAAACGGCAGCGTGTCACAAGCAAACTGCAAAAACAGTACGCAAATTTAGTTTATCAAACTTTTAAAGTCTTCATCAAATTTAATATAATAAGCTTATTTAACTAAGTTTTTTTTTCCATACTTGTATGACTGCATCATTGAAGGTGATGGTACCCGATGATGTTTCTTCCACTATTCTTCTCTTCAGCTTCTCATTGTTTGTGAATGCGTAGATTACCAGAGGTTTTTGCCTCGCCTTCAGAAACTCTATGCTATCTTCTATCTTCTTTAACTGCAAGCAAGAAGACCCAGATCGACACTTTTGAGTTGTGTTTCAGAGAGAGAAGGCGATGGGGATCTATTGGTTTCAATGTAGTAAAGAGACTTAGAGAGACAAACAGAATCAACTTTAAAGTATGTCAACTGACCTGCTACAACTCTATTCCAACTATAAACAAGTTTCAGAGGAGAGAGAGAGATAGTGTATGTGTGTGTAGCTGTGTACTTACAGTGATGATTGGCAGCAGGGGACCAAAGATTTCTTCATTCATGATCTCAGAATCTAAAGGGGGATCCACCAATATGGTTGGCTCAATATACCTGCCAAAAACGCCTAATTAGTTTATGCATCAACAGATGATAGATGAAAAGAAAATACTGGAATTACATTTTTTCATGATCCAAGGAACCGCCATGAACTACAGTGTTTGCAACCATTGGATCCTCAACAAGCTTCTTTAATCTATCAAAATGTTGCTCATTGACAATCCTTGTGAGATCTTCAGATCCCATGTAGCATTCCTTGATCTTCTCTTTCAGCAAGTCAACCTATGCATTTAGCAGGCATTTAACTTATCCATAGTTCAGCTTATCGATCACAAGTCTATATTGTTCTTATTCAGATCACCCCAACTCGACTGACCTGATTACAGTTTAAGTGAACATGCTGGCATACCCATTTATATCAAGCATGTAAATAGGTTAGTTTTGGATCAACAGAAACTCCAACTAAAGTGCACCATGGACCCAGCCCAAACAGCAACTTAGTCGAGAAATACCAATTTGCTTGCACCGAGTTTTCGGGTTAGATCAAATTTTCAGAGGTTATATGTCCAATTAGAATGCAGGTTTGCTCAGCCTTCAATTTTTTAGAATGTGGGATTATTAAAAGAGTACCAGAAGAGGCGCAAATTTCTCTTCCACCAGCAAATAATCAATGGCTACACAAGCCTGCCCACTGCAGAATCCCCACTTTGCTCCAGCTACTCTGCTGATCGTCACCTGCATTTTAGGGAATATTTCCTTCATGATTTGAACGCCAACAGTGAAGAATATAAAAAATTAATAATGTCACATATTGTATAAATACTAAATAAAACATTATTTTTTACATTTTATGTAAATTTTTTTTCATATAATTATGAAATTATTTTACATTTTTTATAATTTCTACCCACATGACATAAAAAATTTCAATATTTACTTATTAGATACCCTAAAGTTAAATATTACATGACACATTTATTTATTTTAATTTTACAACCAATACACTCTAGTTAAAAAATTCTTACATTTTATTTAAGTAAATCATACTTAAGTTATGTTTTAACTTAAATAAAGTTCATAGGAATAAAATCTAACTCTCGGTGCACCTTAACTTAAATCTTACATGTTAAAAATTATTTAAATCTATTATTTATGTAGAATATTTTAAATCTAATTGTTAGATGCTCATCTTAACAATTAGATTTAATTTAAGATATAAAAGGGGTTAGATTTTATTCCTATGAATCTTATTTAAGTTAAAACATAACTTAAGTATGGTTTACTTAAATAAAATGTAAGAATTTTTTAACTAGGGTGTGTTGGTTGTAAAATTAAAAAAAATAAGTGTGTGTCATGT
>KZ454132.1:1282767-1422216 GCA_002786265.1 Apostasia shenzhenica
AACATGCGCATAGCTATATAAAAAAAGGATTTATTGTTTTATAAACTCCCAAAGCCACTCTTGATAGAGCACCGAGAGTTTGATGAAAAGAGGGTTCTATCAAGATTATTAAGCGAAGGTATTAGAAGAGCATGATTTTTCACCCATTTAGGATTTTTCTGAAATGGCGAGGAGCATAATGATAGAAGTTCTATGCAATCAGAAATAATGACCTATCAATTTAGGAAGTGGCAATGTTTATAAAAGTAACTGTGCACAATTAAGTGTTGTATGTCCATAGATTAATGTAGCAGAGTCTAGAGATGTAAATGTTGGGCATGGATGATTGCATTATATTTTAGTGAACTGTCATAATAGAAAATAATTGCATGAAGGAGTGGTGTAACACCTCTAAAATATAAGATTAGAAGGGATTACATTGATTGTTTTGGCATTTCCAAATCGCTTTACCATCCCGCTCGATGCATAGTCGGATAGCGAGCATTCGGCCTTCTCGTCTCTAGTCATATCCCTGATACTACTTCAGTGCCATCTAATAATCAGCACGCCCTGCAAGTTTTATGCAAGTACCAGGGGGTACATCACCTCGTTCGCACTAGATCACCAAGTGCCACAGATAAGTCCTACAAACTCATTCGTACGCGCAGTCCGCCGGATACCTGATCGATTACTCTCCCATCTTCATTATTATGTTCTCACCTCTATGTCTCGCTTAGATATTGAAGATCGAGATGCATCCTTAGAGAGAAGTGCATTTACAAATTAAAAAAGTTGTTTCATACAACCCCAAAAAAAATATTTAGTATAATAATATGGATATGTGAAAGCAATATGGAAAACATAAACTAAGGAACATAGAACAAATATACATAATTTCTCAACATTTACTTTCTCACGGGCCCACAGGCATGCATAAAAACAAATTCCCACTAACACGATTCACTTTCTCATTAGCGTAGTGGAAGAAGCCCCTTACACACTACACACGCAATACATATTATCGCCTGCCGTGTTTGGCGTTCACTTGTCTTGATCATCACTTTTTCTTATTTACTTTTAAAGAATAGCAAAGAGAACGAAATCCGAAAAGAGAAAAAAAAATATAATAAAAATTTGAAATTAAGCGAATGACGTATCACTTTTCATTCTTCCTATGATCTGAATTGAGTGTGAGAGAAAAGATAAGCTGAAAAGACCACTGGAGCCTTGAAGCTACCTGTGAATTGGCCGTTGAGGATCTCCAATGGTCCACTAAAGATTAAAAAAAACAATAATAATAAAAAAAAAATTTGTTTAATCATTTCTACACAAAATATCTAAATATTAAAAAAAGTGTTATGTTACTTCACATACTCAATAATTTTAATAAAAAATATAACTTATTTCACATCTAGACCAAAATACGCGATTATACAATCAAGCTAGGGATAGTTGAATAAAGTTGAATATTTTTTATTTGAAAAATTATTGAGTATGTGAAGTTAAAATAATATTTTTTTTATATTCAAAATTATGATTAGAATAATTAAAAAAAAATTTTTTATTTATTAATTATTATTATTGTGTTGTTTCTTTAAACTAGTACCATTTTGGTCTGATTATTGACTTAAAAACTGCCCAAAAATCTAGTAGAATATTTAAAAATATTTGAACTGAAAAACTTCAACTAAATGAACTATTAAGTCGACAACGCTAAATACATTTCCAATGTTGGTGCAACAGCTACTTATGGCTTGATCAACTTGATTTGGACTAACAGCACAAGCTCAAAAGCTCTTGGCAGGTTCTCTTTCATTGATTAATCAACTTGATCGATCACTTGATTAATAATCGTCAATAGCTTCAACACACTTAGTCGATCAAAGGCCTCCTTGGTTGGCTCGAACAGCAGTTGTGGTCGACTACCTACAAAAAGCTGCAGCAACAACATTAAGTGATCTTTAGATCACTCCAAACCAATTGCACGCTAACTAGGCAACTTCAGTCGCTATATCTATTTCTCATACTTCAACCTCCTCACAGACACTCAAAACATCAATTTTAAGAAAAATCTAGCCAAAAGGGAAGAACAGGTAGAGACAGTCGGAGCGTTGTGTTCCGGCTACGTCATTGACTCGTCACCGTCTTGAAGATGTTCCGAAGGTTAGCATCTACTCTGACTCATTTCTTCGTCTGCTTTCTTTTAACTGATTCTGCTTGGGACTTACAAAGTTCGCCATTCAAAATTTGAACCAGCTCAACTCCACATTTCAAGTCTACAACAATCAACAGCGCAACAAATTAGTAATCAGATCAACTTAAATTTGATTGTCAAACAACTCAAATAAGATTATAATGATACCACGGAAGCAACATATGACCTTTGGTCTCACTTTTGTGCTGTTAGAGATTTTAAGGATAAGGAAATCCATTAGCTTACCCTTGCTTGAGATTAATTGATGTGTTTGACTGGTTTTGTGATAAACAAAAGAACTTTTTCATATAGTCTCGAAGCTAAATTGTTGCGTTTAATAAAAATTAACTATAAATTGTCGCCTTTTAAAAAGCTTAAATACTTCATGTTGGAAAAGCTTTAAAAAATAAGTATTTTGAAATAAACTATTTAAAAAAAGCATGCTTTAAATAATCTTAAATAAATTTTACCCTTCCACATATTTTTATAAGTCTCCATTAATTCATATAGTTGTAATGAATAATTAAATATATAATTTACTATAAAAAATTATCTATTAAAATGTTTATATTATTATTTTATTGTTTCAATAATATTATCTTAATCCAACAATAATTATATATAAGTATTTATATATTACTACAATTAATGTACAACATATATTTAAAAATCATCAATAGTATACATTTATTATTATATTTAATATTTGTTATAAGTGAATTAAATATAAGGTAATTTATTTCAGTTCCCATGGAGTTATGGCATAATATTATATAAGTTTATGATTTCTAATTTTCATCATCTGGGCATTTAAACTTTTAATATGATATCAACTGAAGGTTTCATTTTAATTTGTATATTAAAATTATTTAAAATGTATAATATTTCTCTCTCCCATCCCCCCCTATCCACCTAGCAAATTCGGTTGGCAAATGCAGAGGGGGGACGCCTATTGGTGGAGGGGCAGGTGAACCCAATTAGCGGACCTGCGATCGAGAAGGGGACATCTTGTCGGCATAGGAATTGCCAAAGGGATCTCCTCTTCTCTTCTCTCCGATCCTAGCAAGCATGATGGAGGGGGGTGGCAAGAATCCACCGATGGGCTGTTGGTTCTGTCTGAGGGCGCGAAGGGGTCACTACCTACGTGTAGGGAGGCAGATGACCAGGCGAATGATCGCCCCCTCATCTCCTCTCTTCTTTAGCAATGCCCAAAGGAGAGCTTAGAGAGAAAAAATGAGAGCGTAAAATTGTAATTTTTGCTAACATAAATTATGATGAAAAAAGGACCAGTTGATATATTATAATTAAAAATTCAAAGTGACCCATATGTTAAAAAATTTAGAATGTGCACGTTGAAGTGATAATAATGCCCTAAACTTGGGTCCTGGATGCGAATTTACGCTTAAATATATTATATAATAAAAGTAATCATATCCAAAATAATATATATATAATACAAATCCATTCAATTAAAACAATCATTATTATTATAGTGATGTATACATTCAATTAAAAGTCGTGATATATCTAATGTGGTCCAATATACTCAATTAACTAGTTACAACATAGTAGTTTTTGGTCAAATTATTTTTCTTGTTGATAGTAGATTACTTCACTTTTACCAAACAATTAATGCAGCCTTTACATTGTGGCACTTTTTTCGTCTAACTATATTAACAGATTTCTTTTTTTAATTGAGTGCAGCAATACACAATAGGAGCCTAGGGTTTTTTGTGCTTGTTAGTGGTGCTAGTTCTTTTATTATGGCAGCCAGCGACTTCTTTTATTTTTTGTCAACGAATTATTTTTTGTAAGACTGGCATATCCTTAACATATACGAATATATTTACACTTTTTTCTCATGTTTTCTTTTTCCGAGATCTCCTTAGGCCTTAAAGTAGTTTTCTTGAACACTGCAGAGGCCCGAGTTAGATCTGATGATATCAACTGTATTCTGAAGTTGAGTGAGCTTGTACTTCATAATGATGATACGATTGTGATTTCTAGCATATGTTCTGGTTGTATTACTCCCAAACAGAGAATAATCATCCCAGTTTAGAAGTGCAGACTCATTGGTGCAGTAACTTCGGCGAAGATCCAGCATCGCTTGCTTCTCCCTTTGGAACAAGGTACCTTTTCAAGTGCTGTAACTGTGAATTTCTTCTTTATGGTTTTAAAATATAGCTCCAATTCTCTACCCAACTTTTTTATTTGACTTTATTATATGCATTCATGGTATTTCTTGATCTTTTATTAGTTAAACCCATAACAAATATACTAGAAAATAATACAAGGAAAGGCTTGAATACTAGTTAATAACTAGAAACTTTTTAATTAAAAAAGGTTATTATTTATACTTAAGAAACAGGAAAATGGTGTTATGAAATCTTTTCATAGATGAGGTTGATATTTACTTTTAACGAACATGTTATGTATATGCGAAGTATTTCTTTCTGACAATTATTTCTATTTATATTTGGCAAGTAATTCAATATTTGGTTGTCTTATGTTAATATGTTCCACAAAATTCACATGCAAGAAATATGCCGAAATGCCGAAGCTGATGAAAGAGAAACTAGAGAAAGGAAACCACGAAGAAAACCGAACAATCATCTGTAAACCATAAAAGGTTGCTGGCAAGGCATGATCTAGTTCACAAGCTATTATTGTTATATTATCTCTTGAGTATGGAGCTTTACTTACTGCAGTGAACAAGTAGTGAACATGTTGGATGCAATCAAAGGGAGTTGGCTTCCTAATTGATTTCTGTAAACAACTGATTGCGTTCGATGATCCTCAACTGCGTCATTTTTCTCAAGCTTTTACGCTGGCCTTGTTCTGTTAGTCTTATGAAGCATTATACTCTTTTTGGTATTGAGGAATATCTACTTTATATGTAACGGGTTCTTGGCTTAACTCTCGTAGGTCGATCCAATTGGTTCCCCAAGTTATACAGGTTAATGTGATCCGTTTTTATGTTGCTTGTTGGTAATATTTGTAATCAAATAATTAAGTTCAGGCAATTTTTGACATTTCTTAGGTAAAGATTACATTCGTTAGATCGTGTACGAACACAGGAAAAATGATTTTTACTTGTGATATAGTAAATGTTCATGATGCCTGATTAAGTAATTTGCCATTCTCATGCAATATGAGGTTACTCTTTTCCACAATCCTTAATGCAACCTCTTGCTTCTGCTGGTTGGAGGAAAAAAGAATGTTTGGAACATTTTTGTGAAAATTTTTAGAAACGAATGTGCTATAGATGTTGAAATTAAGTGAGTTAGTTATATTAAAAATTGTATTGAATGTCAAATGAAAGTTGATTGTTAAGTTTATGAAATTTGTGTAGAATGAGACTATAAAATAATACTTTTAAGCTTTTTTTTTAAAAAATATTAAGGTTTTGGCCATGCGTTAAAAAATAAGCTTAATTTTTTAGCCGAAAATCTTTGACTGATTGTAACTCTTTTCTTTTTTATGTGCTATTGTAAAAGCTTGATCTTGGATTCTCATCCTGGCTGTATTCAAACCATTTGAGGGTTTAGGAGAATTTTCGATTACGTGATTGCAATCTTATTTGAAACATTATGATCTTCTCTTGGTTGTTGGAAGTTTCTTGTGTGTGCGTTGCAAGATTACTTGAGTTGTGTTCGGGCTTTGGTTATATGTGATTCAAATTAGCAACTTGTATCTTTTGAGAAGCATTGTGCTACAAAATGGTCAGAATTGAAGGTTTAACGTGGAATGCCGAATCTAAGATCAAAGATTTTTTTTTTATTTCATAAGAAGTATACAGCTGATTTGGGTGAGCTAATTCAAGTCAGAATTAGGTTTGAGTCTTTTGATAAACAATTCTAAGAGGAAGAATCGTCAGATGTTTTAACAGAATTTCTTTTTCTGCGATAGACTTAGACATTCTTATGTTCTGCTGAAAGCCAACGACGCATATATGATAATAAATAGACAATTTAGAGCTTAATAAAGAAAAAATTAAGTCAAACTAATCATACCTCTCCACTTATTGTGGAGATGTCTTCTAATTTTACGTTGACGTGCATAGAAACCAAAGCTGAGTGTTTCTGTGATCAAATTCTCACTTTTCAGTCCATAAAGTAATCAGGAGCAGCAGGACCCAAGTAATTAAAGCTATAGATACATCTGAGAAACGTGACTTAGCTTTCTCTCGGTACCAGGAGGATATCTGCAAGAGATTTCTATGAGGAACGGCTTCTTCTCATTACTGCTTTCCCATGCTCGAACTGCGGCAAAAGGAGGAACTTCCCATGCTATTTTCCAACCCGCTCTGACCAACTTCCTCCAAACAGGCGCGCGGTGTCACAAAGCAAACTGCAAAAACAGTTACGCAGAATTAGTTATCAAACTTTCTAAAGTCTTCATCAAATTTAATATAATAAGCTTATTTAACTTAAGCTTTTTTTTCCATTCTTGTCATGACATGCATTCATTGATACGGTGATGGTACCCAGTGAATGTTTCTGTCCACATTCTTTCCTCTAGCCTTTCATTGTTTCGTGCTGAATGCGTAGATTACCAGAGGTTTCTGCCGTCGCCTTCAGAACTCTATGCTATCTTCTATCTTCTTTAACTGCAAGCTAAGAAGACCCAGATCCGACACTTTTTTGAGTTGTTTTAGGAGAGAGAGGCGTTTCAGGGTAACTATTGGTTTTCACATGTTGAGTCTAGAGGGAATCTAGCGAGACAAACAGAATTCAACTTTAAAGGTATGTCAACTGCCCGCTTGCACACACCTCTATTCCAACTATAACCAAGATTCAGAGGAAGAGAGCATTAGTGTATGTGTGGTAGCTGATATGTACTTACAGTGATGATTGGCAGCAGAGGGACCAAGAGATTTCTCATTCGAATTGAGTCTCGAAATCTAAAGGGGGATCCACCAATATGGATGGCTCAATATACCTGCCAAAAACGCTTAATTGTTTATGATCAACAGAATGATAGATGAAAAGAAATACTGGAATTATCATTTTTCATGTCCAAGGAACCCCATGAACTACAGTGTTTGCAACCATTGGATCCTCAACAAGGCTTCTTTTAAGTCTTATCAAACATATGATTGCTAATTAGACAATCCTTGTGGAGATCTTCAGATCCATGTAGCATTCCTTGATTCTTCTCTTTCAGCAAAAGTCAAACCTATGCATTTAGCAGGGCTTTAACTTATCATAGTTCAGCTTATCGATTCACAAGGTCATATATGGTCTGTATTCAGAGTCACCCGACAACTCGACTACCCCTGATATAAGTTTAATGTTTTGAAAACCTCGGCTGCTCATACCCATTTAACCAATTGCCCCGGTTAGAATATTTTGCGGCGTATCACAGAAACTCCACTAAGTGCACCCATGGACCCCAGCGACAGAATCTTAGTCGAGAAATAACAATTTGCTTGCACCGAGTTTTCGGGTTAGATCAAGATTTTCCGAGGTTATATGAGTCCAATATATAGAGATGCAGGTTTGCTCAGCCTTGTCAGTTTTTTTAGAATGTGGGATTATAAAGAGTACCAGAAGAGGCGCAAAATTCTCTTCCACCAGCAAATAATCAATGGTCACACACGCCTTGCCCACTGCAGAATCCCCACCTTTGCTCCAGCTACCTCTGCTGCATCGTCACCTCTTTTAGGGAATATTTCCTTCATGATTTGAACGCAAACAGTGAAGAAGTATAAAAAAATTCGAATAATGTCACATATTGTATAAACTAAAATAAAAACATTATTTTTTACATTTTATGATAATTTTTTTCATATAATTATTAAATTATTTTACATTTTTTTATCAATTTTTAATGTATTATTTTTGTATGTTTGATCATATAATTTTTCATTTTTATTCGCAAACCAAGTTCTTAGATTTTTCCATTATTTTTCTGAAGGATATAAAGAGTCACAAAAAATAATACATATATATATATATGAGATATTTACGCAGTAAATATAGAAATTAGGTTAATTTATGAATTTTATCATAAATCTCAAAATATTACAGTTATGACATCTAAAATAGTTATTTTTTTATTTTTTATATCGTTCAATAAATTTTATTAGAAGATTTAATCATAGTTAAATTTCAATAAAATCTTAGTCATTGATCGCATCATTTAACCATTGACCTTCATATTAGAGCATCACGGAGCTGCATTGGTTTCGGCGACAGCGTATTCATGCGAGGCGGCAGTGTATTCTCGCGAGGCGACACATATTCACGCGAGCAGCACTCTGTTATTTACATCTTCTTACGTGGGCATCGTGAGTGGGCATCAGACCTTTTTGAGGTCGGCGACGACAGAACTTTGAAGCTGCAGAAAGGTCTGATGCTTGCTTGTGATGCCCGTGTAAGAATAAGATGCAAATAGCAGAGTGATGCTCGCGTGAATACGCTATCGCCTCAAAGAATATACTACCGTTGGAACCAATGCAGCTCCGCGATGTCCTAACATGAAGGCCGATGGTTAAATGATGTGATCAATGACTGAGATTTTATTGAAATTTAATTATGATTAAATCTTCTGATAGAATTTACTAGCTATTTCTTTTGGTCGGCCTACTTAGCCTCTCAAACAATTGTAATTTAACGGCCAGTACCGACATTTAATTTCCTATGTTTAACAAACTCTATATCAGCCCTACGTGCACGCTCAACTTCCCACACGTTCAAACCTTCAGATCTCTTGAGCTCAAAAGAGAATCAATAATGGCGGGGCATTTCCCTCCCAGCTCAAGACAGACTGGAGTCAGATGCTTTGCAGCTGCCGTCATGACGATTTTCCCAACTCTCGCGCTCCCTACATTAACAGAAGCAGCAGAGCTTCATGAACAGAACTATTTAGCTTTTCGAAATTGAAGCGTTTGATTGTTAATTATACCGGTGAAGAAGATCTTATCCCATTTATGCTGTAGGAGCTGCTGGCCCACGGTGGGCCCACCGTCGACGATCTTGATGGCCTTGTTGTCGAGATACTTGGGCAAGTTGGTCACTAGAAACAACGAAGACGCAGGAGCCAGCTCCGACGTCTTCAGTACCGCGCTGTTCCCAGCCGATATCGCTCCGATCAGCGGCTCCAACGATAGCCCTTCAGAAACAAAAAAATTTGTCATGTAAGTCTTGCCAATGTTTAGGCCTTACTCAGCCCAAAACCAAACTCCTTAGGCCCGGCCCACCTAATTCCTAAATATATATATACATTTGGGCCTTCCTCGGCCCAACAACAACTGCTTAGGCCCGGCCCCTCACCAAAACTCATGGTCCAAGGCTGGCAATCTTTGGACCTTCCTCCGCTCAAACTCAACGCCTTAGGCCCAGCCCATCAAATTAATATATATATAAGGCCTCGTTTGGTTCGAGGCGAGATTTTTGTCCAACACAAATTTCAACTATAAAAATCAACTTTATTTCATATCTAATACAAATACGAATATTAGAATTGAAAGTATTTCACATTTGACACACTTCTTAATAATAAAATATTTTTTTTTCATGTCTAAAATAAAGCTCGAACTAAATGAGGCCGACGAATGTGTGTGAAATAGATATGATATATGTAATAAATATTTGATTTTGTTTAATTAAAATTATGAAGTCAATGATCCGACAGATGTTTCACTCAAGTCAGATCATATTATCTTAAAATTCAAGACATTAAGCTCAAAAAAAAAAATTCAAGACATTCATTAAGAAAAACTTGCTCAGCCTTTCAGCTTGATGTGAAGCAAAAGAGAAATTATTGTGTTTGGTGAAGCAGTGGAATACGTCGTCTCTTTGCCCACCAATAATACTGCGTCACTCAAATAGGCAGGCTCTGCCTCACACAAAATACAATGAACTATATTAAGATCAAACAAGTCATCCAGGATAATGTTAGAAACATAAGTATTCAGAAAAGTATTTATTCAAAAAAAATATATAAATTGAGAATAGAAAGGTATCACATCGACCTATATTCTCTCCACTTGAGACTTGCTTAACCTCATGCTATACGTATTTGTTTCCACCAATACTTATATGACACCTACTTTAGTCTTCTGAAACAAACCGTCTAGTTAGGATGGCTAGATGCCTTGATTTTTTACCTAACCATCTTAAGTCCTCTGAACTGACAGTCCGTTACAGAGATCAGAAGGCCCGACCATTTGTCGGTGACTTATTATCATTCATGACGTTCTCTTCACAGCGAGCCCTCTCACCTCTCGTGGCACTATATGATTGGCTAGTAAATTGCCAACTTAGTTCACTCGTATTTAATAATTTTTCAAAGCAGAGAGAGATACCTATTGGAAAATTCCAAGAAGCAAATATGAGGACAACACCAAGGGGCTCAGGCACCACTTCGGCAGTGGTAGGAAATCCGATGAGGGGAACACTAACCTGAAACCACTCACCAGAAAATAATAATAAATGACTTGAAACAAACATACTCGAAATAAAATTAATTTAATTCATAATTAATTTAATATATGTACAATAATATGTATTTCAGAATTTAACATGAATTTTAAAAAAAAATTAAATACAAAATATAATTATATATTGTAGAGATTAGTGTACAATTACTTATGATATATAAGTTTAATAGAAATTTAAATTTAATTTGTAATATATATATATATATATATATAAAAAGGATATTTCAATCATAAAGTTAGGATACGAAATTAAATTTGATTTAATTCGAAAATTGACTCAAAATCAAACAAACTTTAGCTGACTCGGATCAAACTAAAGTTTAACTCGAAAAATTGAAGTTTGAGTTAAAGCCAAATTACTCGAACTCGAACTTGAACTCGAACTTGAATTACCTTTTGAGGACTCATCCAATTCTTGAGATTTTCAAGCGCATAATTCACGGACTTAATCAGGAATCCAACCTACCACCAACACAAATTTATTAAACACCTCAAAATCGGATAAAAATTCTCAAAATCAGTAATTAATTTACTAATTATTTAAATTATTTCATTGATGCATAATTAAGAAAAGGTAAGAATTAAGTATAACCTGTTATATAGTTTGCAATATTTTGGGTATATCATAGTCTCACATTATGAATGACATAAAATTATAGATATTTTATAGGAATTTTCTTTATAGATTTATTAATTTGATATAAAAATTAAGCTCATAGGTCTTTCTAGCCCACCATAGTGGGCTGGGCTTGACTTGGTAAGTCAGAAATTTATTTTGCTAATTGAAATTTTATTTTGTAATTAGAATTACTTAATTTCTAATTATTATTTTAATGAAAAAATGCATTTAAACTAAGAAATGTGTCTCTTAATTAAAACGTCACTTTTAAGTATTTTTTGGCTATTGAATTAATTTTAAAATATCTATAAATATCACATATTTTCTTCAATCTTGTTTGTTAAAGAGTTTTTAAATTTTGTTGTATCCTGAAAGGTAATTGCGTTTATACCGCAAATTTACCTTAAGAAAAGTGTTAATCACATCTCAAAGCTTTTCACTTTTCTTAATTCACTTACATTACCAATAGCATATAAATTACAATTTTAATCTCTAAATTATATTCGCACACGCACACATAGCAGAAGATAATATATTGGGAAAAGAAAAACACTGATACAAGAAGTGCTCCTGACAGACTTTTAAGTCAAGTGGAGAGAAGGTGAGACAAAACTGTAATCTTCGGTGCATCATCGAAAAGTAGAGGGTTTATTGCAACCTTAAAGATCGATATTTTTGACGATAAAATTGTGAGACTATGCACGACCAAATGAGATAATACTTCGATGATAACACGTGTATGTGTGTATATTTGTATGGTGGAGGCAGGAAGGGTACGTAGGGGAAGACTGATGAGGGAGGAAATTAAGATGACCTCATCGCGGTAGGTTTCAACGCGGTGCTTGCCGAGATCGAGGTTTAGGGCATGGGAGATGGCGGGCTCCATCTCAAGGAGAAGATCTCTCAAAGCTCTCAGCTGACATCTCCTCCAGAAGTAGCTCCGAGTTCCGCCGCCGGCGTACACCTCCCTTGCCTCCTCCACCACCCTTCCAACTGCTTCGTCCTCCATCCTTTCCCTCTCTTTTCCCCTTCCTCCGTCTTATATAGTGGGAGATGCTGTTATAACTTATATTTTCAGAACCGGACCGAACCGGCCGGTTCGACCGGTTCAACCGGGAACCGGCCCAAGGTCCGGTCCGGTTCAAGATTAGAGCCGAAATTAAGAAAAAATCGGGTTGAACCGGTAAAAACCGGTCCAACCGCCAAACCGGACAAACCGGAATTATTATTTGAGCTTCTTATTTTTTTTATACATTAATATTTGGGCATTAATATTTTAATATTGATGCTATATTTTGAATAATAATTATTTTATATAATGGATGTTTAGCTAATTTATTTTTTTTATCATGAATTTATTTCGAATTATTATAAAAGAGAGAAATTATTTTGAATGACAAATTGACAAAAAAAGTAATTATATTCATTTTATTTTGTAATTTTTGATTTTTTATATATTTCTTGTAGTAGTAAATTTTTTAAATTTATTATACTATTTTTGTTCAAAATATTTTTTATCATATTTTAAAAATTAATCTCACATTTAGAAAATTTATATTTAATTATAATGTAATTATTAAGTCATCCGATTGAACCACAGTTCAACCGGTTGAACCGATAAAACCATGAACCGGTCGATTGACCGGTTCGATCTTCGGTCCAGTTCTGAAAACCTTGGGACTTATAAGGGGATAGGGCACATCATTCAAGGTGATTTAATTTAGTGGATATTTAATTTAATATTATTTTAATATTATATTATAGGGGATTTACATACAGAACATTGAATTCATCACAAATTATATATTTTAACATCGTTTAGTAAATATTACGCATATCACACTCTGCTTATATTGACTATTGTTACAATAGAAATATAAAACTCATAAGCAGAGTGTGATATGCGTAATATTTACTAAACGATGGTGAAATACATAATTTGTGATGAATTCAATATTTTGTATATAAATCCTCTATATTATATTATCTAAAAAAATAATTATTTAATTTAATGATATTTACATATAATTTTTTATTAAATTATAAAATTATTAATTAAAAATGACATCTAAATATTATGACATGTAGATTACATAACATAATACCAAGATAACAACAAACCAAATGCTCTCTTAATAAAATTAAAATTAAAATTAAAATTAAAATTAAATAGAGATATTTTTTTATTAAAATTTGTAAAAGATGCGAAATAAAATTAATTATTATATTAAGATATGTGAGGAATGTGATATATGTTAATTATTATTTTAGTAATATGTATAGGATGTAAAATAAAATTAATTTTTAAAATTAAATTTTATGTATAATATGATATGTCTATTTAAATTAAATTAAATTAAATTAATTTTTAATTACCAAACAAGCAAGACCTTAGAGTTCAAAACAAATAATTCTAAATATTATTTATTTATATTTAATAAATTACATTTCACATACTATAAATTACATTATTAAAATTATCTTTCTATAATAATTGTGATATATTTAGTGTAATAATTTTAATAATTTATAATATACATAATGTAATAAAAGTATGTATGTTATAATTTATCAAGCTTAAATGAATAGT
The DNA here is from genome assembly GCA_002786265.1 of Apostasia shenzhenica. NCBI lineage: Eukaryota > Viridiplantae > Streptophyta > Magnoliopsida > Asparagales > Orchidaceae > Apostasia > Apostasia shenzhenica. Next base: position 1,296,596 of record KZ454132.1, read on the forward strand.
ATATAAATAATAAATTTATTGTGACATGCCGCAAAAAAGTAACATCATAGCTATTATTGTTTGCATGAGGCTTGACTCTAATAAAATGATCATTTATGAAAAAAATAATAATGAATTGAACGGTATTATTCTAAATGGATAACCCAAGGCTAAGATATCTAAAGTTCTGTTTGGCGCGAGGATCAACATCAGGATCAAAATGGTACTAATTTAAAAAAATAACAATAATAATAAATAAATTTTTTTAATCATTCTACACAAATTCTAGACCAAAATACTTGATTCAAATATTTTTTTATTTTTATTTTCAATTTATCTTGAAAGTTCAAGAAACAAAAGAATAGTCTTTAACATTGTTCTTAGGAGGGCGTTTGATTTAATGTTATTTTGATATTATGTTATATTATCTAGAGAAAGTAATTATTTGATTTAATGATATTTATAAATAATCTTTTATTAGATTATAAAATTATTAGTTAAAAGATGATATCTAGATATTATAACATCTAAATTACATAACATAACATTAAAATAACAATGATCCAAATGCCCCTCCCAATGACCCAACAAATAAAAATTACGTATGATAATTTCTTTACAATAAATCATAGTGCGTCAACTATGATAGGTGATTAGGGTGAGGCCTCATTTGGTTCGAACTTATTTTTAAATAAAAGAAAAAAAATATTTTATTTTTAAGTTTAATAAAAGAGAAATTTATTTTAAAATTAGAAAGTGTGTAAAATATTAAATATTTTAAATTCTAATATTCGTATTTACATTAGAAGTGAAATAAAATTAATTTTTATAATTGAAATTTGTGTTGGGTAAAAAAATTGACTCCAACCAAAGGACAAGGGGAACGCCATCCAATTATGAATAAAAGACTTCTCATTCTATAGAGGGAATTTAGAAGAATTATTTGATATCATATCTTGTACTTACTTTTTTACTATTATTGACATGTGGCTCCAGCGCTGCATCACAATCATATATGTGGGCCTCCTTCATCTTGAAACATCATGCATTAACCTTTGAAGCTGTTTGGAGCCTCCCAAACCTCGTGAGTGAGGTTTGGTCACGAGGTTTGGAGCCTTCCAAACATCCAGCATGACCCTTATTCAAACAGCTCTCCTAGCCATATCGGGCACGATATTTCTCAGCTATACCTATCACTGTCAGCGAGCTCTGGCCGCACCATTTCCAAAGCAGCATGCTTCTTCCAGTCACGCAAATCAAGGGCCCGCGTGCTTTAGCCATTTCGAATCCCCAAAAAGCAGTACCGAGATCCAAAGGTCAAGCTCTCTTTTTACTGACTCTGGTCCCTTCAATGGCCGACAAAGCAGCATAGGTCCAGGGCTTCTTTATGTCCTTTCCTTCCGGAAGACTAGGATAAGGCTGCACCATCCGCTGCCTACAAATACCAAGGAACAGGCTTCAAAAAGGAGAACGGATCAGATCAGAAAAGAAGGAGGACTCGCCCTAGGAAGAGCAGAATTCCTCCTCTATCACCTCTTGTAAAACAGGAGCTTGAGAATAAGAAAAGCTCTCTTTTTCTCCTTCTTTTTCTCTCTTCTTCTTGTAAGCTCTTTGTATTAGCCGTCACAGTTATCTTTTTTCCTTTAGTGAAGTCTCTTCGCTGATCGCTCAGTGAATGTAGGGGATTTCCTCCCTAAACTACTTTAAATTGTTGTGTGCTCTTCTGGATGCCTTGAACTCTCTCTCTCTCTTAAGCTTCAACTAACAGGCTCATTCCTCTACGCGCCGCCGTCTCTCAGGATTCTCTCTCTTTTTCGGTATTTCTTGGGATCCTCTACATCCTACGTCAACAATTATATATGTTGAAAATTCGTCCTCTATAATAATCGAATTCAGTAAACTCTTTTTCTCGACAAAACTAAAGAAACAAAGTCTTTATCTACACAAAATCCTTAATAAAAAAAAACACAAATTTTGATAGTTCAATAGAATAGATACTCGATATTGAATTTTAAACTCGATCAGAACAATATTTGAATCATCTATACAGATTTTTTTTTTTCAAGGTTTGGATCATCTACAGATTTTAATGAGCTACGTCAGTTTTCAAATTTAATGCGCTGATGAAGAACGAGGGCAGCTCAACAGTTCAACTCGTTGCCCACCGACAGCACAAACCGTTGAGATTGATTTAATGAGCTATTTGTAGTGATCCATAAAATGAAATAACAGCTAATCGATACAATTTTAAAAAAAATAATTCATTATTCAGTGAATTGATCTTGAATAAGATTATTTTAAATATTTAATATATTATATTATGCATATTTTTTTATAAAATTTTTATTATCTAATAATTATTTTTTATAAAAACATATATAATATAATATAATATAACATAATTTTTTGCCATGATAGAAATCTGAGAATTAAGCTTATTTAATTCAAGCTTTTTTTTGCTTAATATAAATTTTTACTGTAAAAAAAATATTAAAATTAATTTTATTTCACATTTTATATATTTTTTTAATATTAAATTAAATTTCTTTTTTTTATAAAATAAAATATTTTTTTTATCTAAAATTTAATTCTCAAACCAAGAATATGTTCCATGACTATTAATCTGACAACACGCAAACCTGTGGACTCAATTTAGATCTGAAGTTTTCGAGTTGATTTTGTCTGATCCAATATGAGTACTAGTGGTACCAACATCCAAGGTTTTGTAGATTGAAAGATTAATGGTCGAACCGGGATGAAGTAAAAATTAAAAAAACTAATAAAATATAATATAAATATAGTTAAGATATATATTATTCACTCATCAACACAATAATTAGACATAAAATGAATGTTTAATAATTGAATTTAACGAATAATATCTTATGTCAATAACTCAAAAAATAATTCTAAGCAAATCGAAATAACAATAACCCAACAAAATATTCGCAAATCACAAATTGAATATAATATTTAGTACATCATTAAAAGATCTGAACAAATGTATGATTTATCAATATTAAAATACTAAATCATGTCATTATTTCATATCACTAAAATACTAAATCATTTCGAAAAGATGGGGGCTGGAGAGGAGAGTGCGAGGCAAGAGAAATCGCGAGTTCGTGACTTTCGCGGGAGTAGAGGCCGCAGAACGGAGGCTGAGTAAGGAATCCAGAGTTTAGGATTTTTTTTTTTTAATTTTAAACTCAACCGGTCCAACCGTACCGGTTCACCGGTTGAACCGCAGTTTAGACCGGTTCTGGCCAATTTTAAGCAAATCCGAATATAAAATTAAACCGGACCGATTGGCTGACCGGTTCACAGTTCGACCGATTGAACCGGCCGGTCTGATCCGATTTTTAAAACCTTGCCAACATCAAACATATTTAATCAAGAAGACAACAAAACATCAGGTGTATTACTTTAGCCACGATACTATTTTGATCGTATCAATATAAATATAATACATTAATAATAATAATAATATCACATTCCACAAAAATTTTAATATAAACAATTTTACATCATATGCTTTTTTTTAAATTACATCAAATATTACTTTTTTAATATAATGATCAATTTTATTTTATATTTTATATAATTTATATTATAATTTCAAATCTTATTATACACATATTTCAAGATATTTTTTTGATAAAACTTTACAATAATTTTAAAAATTTGAAATCACGATCAAGACAATATTTATTGCAATCAAGTCATTAATATCAACAATGAAACAACTAACAGGACCACTTGCTTTGCTTAAGATGCAATCCATCTCCGCATCTACAATGTATATCTAATATGTCACGGGACTACCAAAGAGTGCACACTATCCGCACCCAATACTTTTTTGAAATTTTCACTCGTATGACACAAAAAACTTCAATATTCACTTCAATATTTACTTATTTATGTGACGGAAAACCACATCTTTGGTTATAAATGCTGAAAACGCCCAAAATTTCACGGGTTGATGGGAGTAACTCGTGCGGCTAACAGTCAGTTTTACACCTCAAATTATATTTTTCTTGCTGAAAACACCCAATACTTTTTTGAAATTTTCACTCGTATGACACAAAAACTTCAATATTCGCTTCAATATTTACTTATTTATGTGACGGAAAACCACATCTTTGGTTATAAATGCTGAAAACGCCCAAACTTTCACGGGTTGATGGGAGTAACTGGCGTGGCTAACAGTTAGTTTTACACCTCAAATTATATTTTTCTTGTAGCTTTTGGTCACCACTAACCATCAGCCCATCGTTGCCAGAATTTAATGCAAAATTGAAGCAGGAACAGGTTCATGAAGCTATCACGAGAGCCATCATGCATAAATGACTTAGGGCAGGCAAGTAGTGGAATTAATTTGAAATACAAAAAATTAACTCGAGATTAAATTAAAGTTCTAGAAGATACAGACAATTCAGACTCCAATAATTCAAATTGACTCAAAATTAATAGTAATTGAAAAAAGATAAAAATTTGTGTGAATTGAACTGTTGATCTTGTCTTTGTGTATTCAAAACTAAACCACTGTACAAAATATATAATCATTAAGTTAAAAAGTAAACAAAATTTATTTATATTTTTGAACAAGTAGCCCTTGATTTAAAATTGACCAGAAACTCTAACGAATCAAACATATGCCTTAAAACTCGACTAAAAAATATTCAAATCAACTCAAATTCGATCGAATTTTGATTAAAATTGTGAGCCCTACATGGATGAATCCAAGATCACGCCAAGCCATGTTCACAACAAGGTCTCACCAAATATGTAGAGAGAACTAAAAAAGTAGGAGTGACAAAACAGGACGGTGGCCACATTATAACCCAAACTCGAAACAGATCTGACCAACACGAATTTGGATCAAATTAAGCCAAACCCGACATAATCAGCATGCTGAATCGAGAACTTTTTAACTAAAATGTAACATCAAATATTTTAGGCTAATTAAAACCACAACTTTGTAAAAGGGTTTTTGATCGGGATCAAATGAGATCATACACAAATTACTAATAAAGTTGGTTGCCTAGGTAACACTAAGTAATACGAGTTTCAACTCAAAATAATCTTAAACTCGAATACCTAGAGTTGTTGGAAACAAAACCAGGAAAGTTTTCCGGGGCTCAGGTGGGCCGGCCTATTTCATTTAAACTTTCGGTTTCTTTCGTGGGTCAAATGACTTGTTTGCAATTCACATAATACACCGTCATGTGAAATAAAAGAAATCAGACTACAACACTAAGTACGACTTAGCTTGCAATTCACATAAAATTTCATAAACTTTACGAAAAGATTACGATGCGACACATGATATATAACCAGTGTGAAAAACAAAAGTATTTTATCAAGTAAAATGGTAAAATCCACACTGACACAATATAAACTTAATTAACCTTAAAAGCATGTGAACTAACTTCAATTCATGAAACTCATGCAATTTTTCATGGAAGAATAATGAAAACAGAGAGAGCTTTCATCAATACTTAGCATTTTTTCTCTCCAGAAATCATCAACCATGCCCATGAAGTAAATAAGCACTCTCCCACGTCCTTAGCCTACTAGCACCTGTGTCACCTACTTTGATCCATTTGAGCTCCAATTTGACCCAAATATCTCTGGAACACCCCAAGACACTCATATACCCATACAAAGGTGCTAGTAGGCTTTCCAACCATATAATAAAATGTCCATAAACCAAATACGATAAAGGAAGATAACTATGTACATAAATGACGAAAATAGATTGATCTATGCTGGTTTCTTTTTAAATTTCTCTATAAGGTTACAGTAAACCAACTCAAATTTGATTGCTCGTAAAAGTCAAGATTACACGAAGAGTTCAAACCATGAGCCAAGCTACAACCAATCTGTAAATCTACGAGCCAAGCTAAAGCAATGTCTACCCCGACTCAAAACTCAGATCATTCTAATCCTTAATTGCCATTCATGTCCAATTTTCTTCTTCCATAGATATAGTATTTTCAAATTTGATTATTTCCAATTACACTGAGTTTGAAATAAAAGACACTGAAATTACTTTTACTTCTAACTTATGGTTATATGTAGAGAAATTGATAATTTAATTCGATTACATATTTAAATAATATTATCATAACATATAACAGCATTGAACCAAACAAATACAAAAATCTAAATAGCACTTAACCAAATGTCCCTTAAGTCAATTAAAACTTAAGGGGCATTTGGTTTAATGTTATCTTAATGTTATGTTATGTTATCTAGAGAAAGTAATTATTTGGTTTAATGATATCTATAAATAATCTTCTATTAAATTATAAAATTATTAATCAAATGATGACATCTAGATTACATAATATAACACCAAGATAATAACGAACCAAACGCCCCCTTAAATCACTTCGTTGAGATCATCCTAAACTTTGGATTAAAGAAAACATAAATTTTCAATCAGTTCAGTCCTACCCATTACCAGTTTAATTCCAAGTTTTGAAATTTTGCAACCATGCGACAACAAATACGATTTTCAAAGATCAACAAAAATGGACCAATATAGAAAAAATATTTATCCAATCATAAATTAACAATACACTGGATGTGAAGATGAACATACAAGCAAATTTAATGATTACAAAATTTCATATGCCCTTCTCTATTTCTCTTTAAAGATTACAAATAATCAACTTCTAGAAAGCAAACTCAAAAATTGCCCTCGAAGTACTAATGAAGTTAGGAAACAGGATATCATGACAGTATCATTGAACCCAGTCACATCAAGCAGCTTAAGCCTAAAGCATGCCTTAGGAGGAACTTATGCCTTGCACAACCTGAATACTGTGCCCCTATCTTAATCTAAAAACTTCCATCTAAGATTAGTTCTAGATGCAAGATGTCTTTTAATTCAAGTTTGAAAGTGCTAATAGCTCCATTTATGCCAGATAAGTAATTTATTTGTATATCAAATCCATATTTCAGAAGGATGAGGACTACATTAGCTTGATAGCCAACGTAGAAATCATCACCTGTAATGAGTTTAGTAGAAGTGAAATAAACCATATTCATTTGCAGCTTTGATGATGCCAAAGATATGACAATGCTTTAAGAAGTGACACGACAACAATACATCATGCTAGAACTTCAAGCACCTCAAATTTATCACCATTAAACTGAGTAGAGAAAGACAGCCAAAATGGATGAGTATGATGGTATCTCTCGTAGGAAGATGCCTATAACAATGTAGCAGTGAACTTTGGTGGTTGGCAGTTTAATGACAATAGCCAGAGAATCAATGCAGTTAAGATGATATTGGAAAGTCGTCAAACTTCAGAGTATTGCACTAGGAATGATTGTGTCGCATGGAGATCGATCTTGGCCTCTGGACATATCCATAGTCACACTATAACGGCTCCACATGATATTAAAGAGGGGGAAGGTAAAAAAAAAAAAAAACAGAAAATGGATAACACATGAACCTCAACAGCATGTGCTCCCAGTGACTGTTGCCTTAAATATAGCTGAATGGTGTAAATAAATTCATGTATCTCACCTTAACTAATTTGGGATTAAGGCTTTGTTGTATTTGTTATGATGGATTACTCTCAAATCCAACACAAACTATTTTGAGATTACGGCATTATTATTGATGTTGCTTGAAGCTTGAAATAGCAACAGCTACAAAATCAACTTACATTGTTTGGGTAAAAACTCCAAACTAGAGATTAAGAAGAAATCAGAAGGATTTGAGGGAGAGTTGAGAGATGGCGATGAGCACAGCTGGAGAGGAGAAGGGATTTCTCTTGAGGCCACCTTGGAAAAAGAGAAGGAAGAGCCGAAGCAAGCTGCTAACTATCTCAGGAAAGCTCTGTTGAAAAGAGCTAGTCAAACGAAGTACTGAAGGGCCACAGGCGAATAGTAGGTGAATAAAACACAGTAAATCTGATGATTTCGAGTCTGAAGATCGAAACCCCCATCATAAATTAGGATATTTATAGTGTGGAGGTGGAGGGTCAAATTAGGTGAGTTAGGTTCTCATTAATGGAGCAACGGCTAAGTGGCATGAGTAGTGACAAGGCGCCATGCCGCCTGGCAATGCAGGCATTAATAACGACCACTTCCCTTTTGTCCCGATGAGATTGTCACATCATAGGATAGGGCTATAATATGACAAAAGTTTACTGGCTAGCTATCTGTTCGACCTCCCTATTTGACTAGGCCCAAACTATTCGACTATTAGACTCAACCCAAGCGGGTCACTCAAGTTTGTTTAGGAACGCTATTCAAGTAACCTGTCAGGGAGGTAAGCCAAACTCATCCATGTGTCACAGCTAGGTGAAGAGATAATTTTTTCCCATAACAATTCCCCCTCTGAGGAATCAGATAAGACATTAATGTTTGTAGACTTAGCTAGCTGACAGCTATACCTCAGGAAAAGGAGGCAAAGCAGCCCCCCTCCAAACCTTGCCTATAAAAGGATAGATCTCAGAGAAAAGTCCTCAGAATTCTCCCTTCTGGCTGTGGAAAGGGGATAAAATGTTGAGTGGCTTACACTCACAAAGAGGGGGAGGCCCCGATCAACCCAGAAGAGAGGGGGCCCCGACAGCCAGCTTGGCGAGGTTGCCGAATACTGCAGACCGGTGAGACCGGCGAGCCTTTCGGTGTTGGCATGATCGTCGATCTTGTCTAGGGATCAGAAACACGTGGTGACTCAGGCTCTGCTCTTCTTCCTCGTCCTTAGCCAAATGGTAGAGTTAGGCTTGAGGACCAGTGACAGCTGTTCGAATTGACCATCTTTGAAGCTAGTGAGTTGTTGGATGAGCAGTACGAGAAGATTCAATAGCTCAGGTATACAGAGGGAGAAAAATTCTTCCACACGAAAGGTCCAATGGCGGGGACTTTTAAATGAAGGGGCCAGGTGCTTGTTGTATGCCAATCTCCGGAGGACCGACCAAACCAACCTCCACCACCTACGATTGCTGTCTACCAGTAGTTTCTTCGGTAGGGTATGTTCTTGCCAATCCAACAATTATTCATCGATATCTGCCATTGTTATAGTATGGTGCCGGCACAATGGTTGCTAAACACGGTGACCCTTCTCTACTGCCTTTTCGAGACCTCTAATGATGCCGAAAAGGAGTGAAGCTGGGACGCATTCAGCGCCCTGTTCGCGTGGAAGAAGCATGCGTATCTGGGAGGTTGCTTTACCCTTCGTGGAGCTGGGGGTAATACAGCCTTCAAACTGGGGGACTCTTCCTTCGACAACTAGAGGAAGAAGTGACTCTTCAACACAATGCCCCCGGTCACCTCAATGTCGACCACTTTCGTTCAACACAACTGCCACAGGACCACCAAGTTAAGGTGTTCATCTCCTTGTTGCGAGAGAGGAGGAGCGTCGATCTGTATTTGGTGTGCCTTGGCGAATAGATCACATGGCTAAAAAGTAGATGTGCTGCCCGATCACAGTTCCACCCCTTTTCACTTCTCACCCGTTTGTCTTAGACTATGTCCTCTTCGAAAAGTCATGTCAGGTCGTGTTCCTCGTTTGACTAGTTCGTCTATACAATACTCATCGAAAGATGAAAACTTGCTTTTATTAATGTTATGAAATTTGTACAAGGTCTCGGTAGGAAAGACTCTTACCTATTGGGCATAGATGCGTATTAGCTTGTTGTCACTCCATGTTCGCGGTAGTAGGACGCTATCTTGGTCCATGAGCTTGTGGGTGTTTTTGCCTACGGCGAACGATGGAAGGTCCTTCCTAGTTCACCTCCAATTGCTGAGTGTAGGGAAGCCAGGAGGTGTGGAGGAAATGAAACTCTCCTGCAAGTTGCCTTGGGATAGTGCCATAGAATTGGCACACGGGGTATTTTTTTGACAAATCCATTACATCATTGCACAATTCAGGCCAATAATAGCCTTACTGAAAAATGCAAAATGCCAGGCTCCTTCCACTGGGTGTGCTCCGCATTCGCCTTAGTGGAACTCTTTGAGGAAAAACTTCGTTTGGTCCTACGCATTTTACCGGGGGCCGTGAGAAGCGTGTTTGGTAAAGTTGTCCTTGCCGAATTACAAACATGGCTGCCTTCCTTCGAAGGCCCCTAGCCTCGCTCTCCGAAAGCTGCCCCTCCACTAAAAACTTAGTGATTTCTTTAATCCATTGGCAATTACTAGATGAAGTGGCCAAGCCTGCACTTCTAGTTCATGGTACTAGGGTGTAAGTAGGCACAATTCGTTTTCCATGTCCACATGTCCTCTTTTTTCCAGTCTGTCCGCAATCTCGTTCTGCTCTCCAGAATGCTAACGACATGAATTTATTGAAGCGCGAGAGCGGCACCTTTGGCTTTGATCAGATATTTCTTCAGAACTTTGTCTCTGGTCTAACATTCGCCTGTAATTTGGCTGATCACCAGCTTCGAGTTGTTGAAGATCTTGACATATTCGACTCCAAGGTTGTAGCCATAACGGGGGTCAGTAATGAGAGCCTCATATTCGATTTGGTTGCTCATGGTGGTCAAGTCAAGCCGAACTATCTCATGGAACTTGACTCCTTTTGGGCTGGCGAGGAAGGTACCAATCCCTCTGGACGCTTTACCTAAAGCATCATCGACGAAGAAAGTCCATGGGAGTCGGACCTCTCGGTACTATGACAATTTGGTTGTCAATAGTTTCGACGACAAAATCAACGAGCGCCTATGCCTTTATTGAAGTTCGAGAGGCAAATCATATGTCGAACTCAGACAGTTCAACGAACCACTTTCAGGCCTTGTTTGGCGCGAAGACCAAAATCAGGACCAAAATGGTACTAGTTTAGAAAACAACAATAATAATAAATAATTTTTTTAATCATTCAACACAAATTTTAATATAAAAAAATATTAGTTTACTTCACATGCTCAATAATTTTAAATAAAAATATCAACGTTATTTCACATCCTAGACCAAAATATTCGAATCGAGTATTTTGATCTAGGATGTCAAATAAAGTTAAACTCATCCACGTGTCACAACTTAGTGACATGACAGTTTTTCCCCTTAACACACATGAAATAGAAAAATAAGCTCACTCACCCATTTAACGCAGCAGATTTTATGACAGTAGAATTAGCTAATTCCAAATCAAAATCAATCCTCATATTCATTCGCATATGTCATTATCTGCATGTAAGTTAAAAGTTCAAAAAATGAAAGCAGCATGGTTCCAAATGACAAATAAAAATTTTATAGCAGTACAAAAAGAAAGAGTAGTATCGTTTAGGAAAAACAAATAATTATAACCAGATTTCGTTTGTCGCTCAGTTCATCTATTCCTCAGCTTCAGATCCGGAGCAACCATTCTTCTTGTTATGCTTCCTCGCGTACCTCTGGTTTCTGAGGAACTTCGGATCCATCTGAAACAAGCAGAACAATCAAAAAGAAAAACTCGCAAAAGATATCATGCAACGAAGAACGCAAATCTACGATATCCGCCTACTCCTTTGGTGGATGTTTTCCTCTGCCTCTTGGGCTTCTTGATCCCGTTCTTGTGAGCCTTGTAGGACTGGTTGTGAGCAGTGTGATTCTTTGACTTCGCCATCCTAAGCCACAAGACGAGGAGAACCGTGAAAAATCGACAAACAAGCAGAACTCAAGAATCTCATGGCAAAGAGCTAAGATAGATGATCAAAATTACTGAGAGTAAGGAGAAGAACTACATACCCAACTCGATAGAACAAGTCGAAATCGACGGCCTCACTGCTGTTCTTCCCTTATCGACGAACGGCGAATAGGTTAGGGTTCACCTGCTCGTGGGAGTACTTTTAAGAAACCCTAGCGTATCGTTTTACGACAATACCCCTCATTCTTCGTAATGGGCCGGTTTGCATTAGGAAACTGGGCCCTAACTGGCCCATTTACAAATTCAAAATCCTTTGGCATTTTTATGTTGCTCGAAATTGGATACATGAATGTCATAAAAAAAAATGGATCCATAAAATTTAAGCTTCGTTTATTTTGAAATTAAAAATTAACCTGATTTAATTTTAATCTAACATATCACAACACACATAAAATTTAATATTAAAAATTAACTTTATTTCATATCCTACATATATTATTAAAATAATAACTAACTTATATCACATCACTCACATTCCCAACATAATAATTAATTTTATATTACATCCCTCATATATTCTAACATGATAACTAATTTTATATCACATCTCTTACATATCTCAATATAATAACTAATAATATATCACATCATTCACAACTTTTAATAAAAAAAATCTCTATTTAAATTTAATTTTAACCTTATTAAAATAAACCTTACAACAAACAGGCCCTCATGATTCGAATTGCTTATTATTTTATTTCTAAAAGTTTTTTTTAAATTAAGAATGATTTGTGCCAAAATGATTCTAAATCAATTCAAGAAACTTTCTAATTGAGCTGGTTTGGCTTCCAATGGATTTCAAGTGAGCTGAGCTCAACTCAAAATTGAAATTTTTGATTTCAAGTCGAGTTAGATTTGTGCCTGTTAAATTTTTTAATTTCGAGCTAATTTTCGTGTTAAATCAAACATAACTATAAGCAATATGTTTTCTGAAAATTCCATTATACATGTTAAATATACCAAAATATGATATTATAAATTTATTTTAAATTTTTATGTGTATACTTCTAATATTGTTGTTATCCAAATGTAATATAACAAGTAGAATCAATTTCGTTTTAAGCGAACTAATTTCGAGCTCAAAAAGTCTCGAGTTAATTTTGAATTGAGCAAAATAAAAGTTTCAGGTGGGTTTTAATTTTCACATAAAATTATCATTCAATTTCTGAATCATGGGAGAGAATAAATTCAATTCGAGTTTAGAATAAAAAATTATATAATATATATTATATGAAAAGTGAATACTTAAATTAAAATAACAACAATAATAACAAAGCCTTAATCCCACTAGGTAGGGTCGGCTACATAAATCTTTTGTTTTTATTATGCTCTATCAATTAATAAATACTTATTTACGTATAAGTAAAATTATTTTTTATAATTTCTTGTCATGTCTTCTTTAGCCCTTCTCTTCCTCTTTGTACATTGGCAAAATCTAATAATTCGATTTTCCTAATTTAAGCTTCAATTGGCTTACAATTTACATGTTTAAACAATCTAAGCCGACTTTCTCTAAGTTTATCCTCAATTGATGCAATTCTAACTTTCTCGTGGATATACTCATTTTTTATTCTATTCTTTCGTGTATACTCACAGATCCACCTTAACAATCTAAGCTAACTTTTTTTATTACAGTTTTATAAAATTTATCTTTAAGTTTAGATATAATTTTTTTATTGGATAATATACCAAAAGTTTTTCTCTATTTTACTCATTTTCTTCGAACCTACTAATAACATTATTATCTAATTCACTATTATTTTGTATTATTGATTCAAGATATTTAAAATACTATTTTTTCTTAATAATTTGATCACTAGAATATTTAAATTAAAAAATAAAATTAAAAGATAAACTTGATTCAACTCAATAATTAGCTTGAAATAGAATAAATTTTAGCTGACTCGAACTAAACTCGACTTGAACTCGACTTGTGTTCAGCCCTCCCCATGCAAGCGTTTCTCCATTAGAAAACCTAAGAAGAGGCCTATCTGTGGCTAATAATCTATGTGAGGGCTTCATTCAAAATTGATCCAAATACTGGAGCTTGCCTGTAATAAAATCAAGCTTGAGGTATCCGGATGTAATTTACTTTTCAGCCAATGGAGTGAAGCCCAAAGGTGGTCGGACAGCGGGCCCCATTTGACAGCGCACCCAAGGCTCGCAACACGAGGCTCCTCGTACGGAGAGTTAGACAGCACAGTTGTGCAGAAGCGGTCGCATCAGAAAAGCTGTGGAGCAGCTTTGATAAAATATATGTGCCGGGGGTTCAAACTTAGATTTAGGGATTTTTTTTTTAATTAATATTATATCATAATATATATATTAGTTTTTAATTAATAATAAAAAATTTTAAAAAATATTTATAAATATTATTAAATTAAATAACTATTTTCTTTATATAACATAATATAATATTAAAAAAATATTAAATTAAATACTCTGTTAAGCATAATTTTGAGTTCTAATTGGATTGGTATAACTCAAATTTTTCAAATCAAAAATTGAAATATTTTTTTTAAAAATTATCTCAATTAAAATTTAAAAATCATTTAATCATGCTCACATAAAAATATAACTAAAAATTTTCTAACTAAATAGGACCTCAGAGACTTTTCAATATAAAATGACATTATTTTAGTATTAAAATGCACATAAATTTGATATTAAAAAATTTATATAAATATAAAATAAAATTATTATTTGGTTAAATATTATTGGTTCCTTAATTTCTCTAGGTCAATGAAGTTAAATATTTTCTAATTAATCTCCGAAATTGGACAGCTGCTACTCATGTGGATCAAAAAAATGTGATTTTCTTTTCGGTAGAACGTTAAGAATTATAATATTTTTATTTGGATCTTCTTGTTAAGTAAAATTTTAATTAGGTTCATAAAATTGTAGCCATTTAATTGTTGTAATGGAGGTCGCGAATAACAAGGATTTGCTCGAGCACGAGCTTATAATTGTTGGCACACGAACACGACATGAGCACGTGCGGTTAAGATGACACAAGATTAAAAATGGGCCAGACCATTCTTAGTCTTCATTTGGTTCGACACATCTTTTTTTACTAAATATAAATTTTAATTATAGAAATCAACTCTATTTCACATCCAATATAAATACTAATATTAAAATTAAAAATATTTTATATCTTACATATTTTTTAATATTAAAATAATTTTTTTCATTAAATTTAAAAAATAAAATATTATTTCTCTTATTAGAAGAGAAGTCTAAATTAAACTAGGCCTTCGTTTCAAATAGCGTCTGATTGAGAATGATTTTTTATTGTTAATTTAATCATGTATTAATATTCAAGTTTGTTGTTAAAATACTAGACAATATTTATATCATATTAAAATATTTTTAATATGTTATAAAAAAAATTTATGTTGATATCAAGATAAGATGTGAAATAAATTATTTATTATTTTTAAAATTTATAAAAAAAAAAAGCTAATTCATTATTTTATTTTATTTAATCATAACTTAAAATTTCATGACCAAAGCATCTTGTTCATTATATTTTGAGGCCATAAATCATAATTAAGGATCTCAAAATTGAATTATATATATTCACAATTAATTACAATTAATCTAAAAATATAACAATAAGGTCTGGTTTAAAATTTTTTTAGATAAAAAAAAATATTTTATTTTTTAAATCTAATAAAAAAATTATTTTAATATTAAAAAGTGTAAAATGTGTAATAGGTTAGGCTCTAAAAAAATGGTTCATGATAGTTTATTTATTTTAATTAAATGACAAATTTAAAATAAATAATGATAATTACCGCAGAGGTTTTTGAAAATTTCAAACAATATTATAAAGAAATAGGAAATAAATTAAAAAAAGAAGCCACGCACGTCACCGATGCTCCCTGAGCCCCACAGCATCTCAAGCTCACTATTCCCCGCGGCCTTGCCCCTCCAATTCCAATTTCTCGCCGCCGTCTCCTCCCTGCCCTTTGCAAATCGCAACCATGGCAAAACCGTCGCCTCTTTTCCTCCCTCACCTCCTCTACATCCTCTTCCTCCTTGCTGCAGCGCCGAATCAGCCGAAGGCTGCGGCGGCGCCGTCTAACACCTTTCCCGGGGACATTGCCGCCCTCAAAGCAGTAATCGCTGCGCTGGATTCTTCCTCGTTCCCGGCCGGCTCTTGTCTCTCCTCCTGGGACTTCTCCCTCGACCCCTGCACCTCCGCTTTCGGTCCCAATTTCACCTGCGGCCTCCGATGCGACGCGGTCTCCGGCGACGGCCTCTTCGCCCGCATCACCGACCTCTCGCTCGATGGCGCCGGATACTCTGGCTCCCTCTCTCCTTTACTCTGGTCTCTCCCGTTCCTCCAGTCCCTCGACCTTTCCAACAACCGCCTGTCCGGACCCATTCCGCCTCCCCGCACAGCCGGCTTACCTCCTCTTCTCCGCCGCCTCTCCCTCTCACGCAACTCCCTCTCCGGCGACGTCCCCTGCTTTCATCCCGCCCCCTCCCTCCAAGAACTATACCTCGACGGAAACCGCTTTTCCGGCCCGATCCCCTCCTCCCTCCCCAGCTCCCTCCGCCGCCTCGAGCTCCAATCGAATGGCCTCTCCGGTGAGCTCCCCGACCTGACCCAACTCTCCAATCTCTACTTCCTCGACGCCAGCGACAACGCTCTCTCCGGCCCATTTCCGTCTGCCCTCCCGCCCTCCCTCGTCGAGCTCTCCTTGCGCAACAATCTTCTCGCCGGAGACCTTCCCAGCACCGCCATCACTGCTCTTCCGGCGCTTCAGGTTCTCGATCTCAGCCACAACGTGTTGGTAGGCGCCGTCCCTGCGGCGGCTTTCGATCATCCGGCATTGGAGCAGCTGACGCTCGCCAGAAACAGCTTCGAGTGGGTCGAGGAGCCCGCGGACGGCGGCACCGGAAGCCCGATGGTGGCGCTCGACCTCGGCCACAACCGGCTCGCCGGGCTTCTGCCAGAGTTCCTCGGGTCCATGCCGCACCTGGCGGCGTTAGTGCTGGAGAACAACCGCTTCACCGGACTGATCCCTGCTCAGTACGCTATGCGTGCGTCCGGCGGCGGCGGCGTGCCTTTCGGCCGGCTGCTGCTCGCCGGAAACTACCTGTACGGGCCGATACCTAGTCTTTTTCAGGGGATGAAGGAGGGAACGGCGATGGTGAGCCTCGCCGACAATTGCCTTTTCCGTTGCCCCGAAGAACTTTTCTTCTGCGCCGGCGCCGAGCAGAAGCCGAGCGCCACCTGCCGGAACGCTAACCCCATGATTCCCTGAGCCCAGTCAGGAGAACGCAGAAACAATAATTAAATTTCTTTTACGTCCCTGATTCACGCAAGTATTTACTTCTAGTCCTGTCTGCTCTTTTATGTCTAATGTAGGAGTAAAATTAAAGAAGAGATCTACCTGCTAACTAATTAGTAACTCTCCTGGGAGCTAGGAAATTATATTTGTCTATCTATATATTGGTATATTTATATAAAGTTTTGGTTGATATTTAAGAGCTGTGATTCTGGAAAAGGCAGAATTGTAGCATTTAATTATGGCAGGGGTTGTTGATAATGTGGACTTACTGAAGCATGAGTATATAATTGTTCTCACGTGCCATAAGCAAGGAGGGTGGTAACTCATTGTTTTGTTCGAACTTTTTTTTTTAATATATAAAAAAAATTTATTTTGTATGTTTAATAAAAAAAAATTTTTTTAATATTAAAATGTGTATAAATTATGAAGTAAAATTAATTCTAATATTCGTATTTGTGATAGATATAAAATAAAATTAATTTTTATAATTGAAATTTGTGTCCGGTTAAAAAAACGTTGCCAATCAAACGAGGTGAAATATTATTGAATAGTTATACAATTGTAAATAGTCAACTAAAATAAATTAATATGTAAGAAATATATTTTTAAATGTGTGTATTCACTTTAAAGATATAGTAATCAATAATTATATAATTGTTAGTGTTCAATTAAATTGTATTGATATATATATAACGAATTAGAGATTGAAAAAAATAAAAAGTGATTGTCGAATTAATGTTCATATAATTGAACCAGAATTATCCAAATTAATAGCAATTTTTAGCAGAGTTTTAAAAAAATAGCATATAAATTAATTGTATAATATCAAAAATGAACAGGAGATTTTGAGTTATATAAATAAATAATATGATTTTAAATTACAGATATTTTTTAAAAAAAATTGTGTGGCTGATAAAATTAAATTTTATAATTTGATATACTTAAGTTAAAATAATGTTAGGATGAATGATCCTTTAAAAAGTATTCAAATCTGATAATTTTCTAGGACTAAAGTGAATAATATTTTTATATTTGAAACACGAGATATTATATACAAAGGTTGCAAATAGGTCTGAGTCTTGATCCAACTTTCAGTTTGAAATAAAAAATAGATTACCCTACTTGCAATTGGAATTGATTTGATTTAGAAGGTGTTTGGTTTAATATTATTTTGATATTATGTTTAATTATTTAAAGAAAATAATTGTTTAATTTGATGATTTTTTTAAATATTTTTTTAAAAAATTATAAAATTATCATTCAAAAATATAACATTTAGATGTTATGACATCTGGATTATTTAGATGTTATGACATCTGGATTATGTGACATAACATTACGATAACATCGATCCAAATGCTTACTCTAATTTATTTCAATTCTTAATATGTATATGATGAGCCCTAAAAAAAAATAGTTATAATTAAAGTAGAACACTGAGCATGCAAGTAATTAATTTATTAAAATTATAATAATAGAACATCAATTTGTAAAACTTTTTTTAAGGTTTTTTTTTTTTATGTTCATCGACTGTCACTCCAATTGTTTTCTATAAATCTTTTAACTTCATGACAAAAAAGTTCCAAACAAATTGAGTTCTTATTAACTTGACTCGATTTTAAATCGTAGCTAAGCTAATTTGAATTTCCTTTTCATTAAAGAATTAATTTATACATTAATATTTGCATTCAAAATTATTAAAGTTAATTTATTTGGGTAAAAACTGTAATTGGGCACCTGAGATTAAATTAAACTCAAAATTTTCATTATTTCTCTTTTTTAATTAGCTTTTTCACATAGAAAATGCATTATTTAATTACTTTCTTATTATTTTATATAATTTATATATTTTAAAAAAAAGATAATTACCCACATACCACGTAATTTAATTTTATTTATGCCTTACCCATCCATTATTAGTTAATTATAATACGCATACTCAAAACATTATAGAATTTTACATACACATATTTGAGTTAAAACTTAATCAAAATCTATTTAAAAAAAATATTCTGTTATTAAATTATTAAAATTATATTTTTACTTTTAATAGTACATATTTTTTTCTCTTCCTTAATACCACACTAAAGCGTTGATTTATCCTAAAATCAATTTACATCGCGGATGTTTCCTTCCTTTGCCGCCACTTAAACATTAAGATTTTAAGATTTTCACTCAAAATATATTTAAATATTCTTAAAATAATATGATGAACAACCCAGATTTTTTGTAATCTAACTATAATTAGGTTATTAAAAAATTATGATTACTTATTATAATAGAAATAAGTTAAAATGTGTGTATATAAGATTTTATAATATTTTGAGTGTGCATAGCGTAATTAACTAAGAATAGATGAGTAAGATATAAATAAAACTAAATTGTGTAGCACATAGGTAATTATTCCTCTAAAAAATTATTATATTCTTCTATTATCAACAGTCTTTAAAAAATTTAAATTTTATTTTTTATTTTTTTCAATTAAAATTATAACTGTTAAAATATTAAAATAATATTTTAAAAAACTTTAATAATTAAAAATAACTTTATCATAGAATAATAAAAATTAAATAATTATATCTAAAGAACAGACTATTATTCTTTCATAACTTTAGAAATTTAAAAAAAGTTACAATCAGTTTATAATTTCTTCTAACTTTAGGAGCTGAATATAATTTACTCAATTTCTAATTTTGAGTATGTGATGCATATTGTATTGTATAAATGACTATTAAGCTATACTTTTTCGTTTATTTGATAGAGACTATTAAAGCAGGGGTGTTAAAAATATCCGAAACTCGAAACTAGCTCGGAACTCGTTCGATTTTTGAATCGACTCGAAATCAGTTCGAAAATTTTGAATCGAATCATGAGCTAAGGATTTTGGCTCGAAGTTCATTTCGAGTTAATTTTGAGTTGGCCCTAGCTCGCTCGAAACATGATTCGATTTGGCTCAAAATTATATATATAGCATAAATAATATGTATATATTATATAAATATATACATAAATAAATTATTACTTTATATAATTTAATTAGTGGTTTAGTGGTAGAGTAAAGGAGATTTAAGGTTTATTTTCCTCAAGGTCTAGGATCAAATCTTCTTAAATACATAACATTTCAACATTTTTTTTACAATTCCGAGCTGATTCGAATCATGATTCGAGCCGGCTCGAAATAGAGTCATTTCGAGCCGAGCCAGCTCGAATCATATCCCATTTCGATTTCGGAACGATTTCGAGCTGAGCCGAACTCGAAATTTTCGATTTCGAGTTGAGTTTGACTCGCTCGAAATCGGCTCGATAACAGCCCTAATTAAAGCTATACAATATTCTTAATTCATTCAACTCCTTATCTTTTTTTTTGTTATTAAAAAGAACTCTTTATCTTTTTTTAGTATCACAAAAAAAAAGCTCTTATCTAATTGGGCAGTTAAATGTGAACATGCAAATTTAATGTAAAAAAAAAAAAATCGAATTATTTAACACATTTTTTTTAATAATAAAATAAACTTGATTTTATATTTTATAAAAAAATTAATGAATTTTATTGTGGGCACGCGAGCAGTCCTTAACCGCTGAGTTGGCTTCCTACCAACCTGCACAAAGGCCGAAGATACGGCACGGGGCATGCATTAATATACAGAAATTTTATTTTATTTTTTATGTTTTTAAATAAAAAAAGAAAATTTATTTTATTTATAATATTTATTTGATTAATTTGACCTAAAACCACACTTAAAAATCTGAAGGCAAGCACACGTGGCACAATGAGATGCATTAACTGAGCTCTTTTAACGGAGACCCAAAGGTTAAACTACTCAAAGAAATATTAATAGTTCATATCAGTCTCCCCCAGAACGTACTCTACATCGAATTTCAAGAGACATTCAACAGCCAGTAGCATGGAATTATAGCACAACTTTAATGCTCCAAGTTTTGCTTAAACCAAAAAGATTACATAAAAAAAAAAAAAAAACCTGCGTCAATACAGATGTGGAATTATTTACCACAAAGCACACAAAAACCAAACTCACAATAACCTTATGAATCACAATATTCCAGTAAAAGACTTCAAATTCTAGTATGCTCCAAAAAATTTAACGCCAAACACGAACTCATACACTGAACTGAAATGAATTCAAGATCTCAGATCTTGTTGAAAGCAACGATGTCACAGCTCTGAACATGCTCATTGCAGGGCTCTGCAGTCAGATGTTCCTCAATCAGGGAATCAACAGAGACCAAATCATCCTCAATTGTCAGCATAATCTGAAGCTTCTTTATTCCATAGCCAACAGGAACCAATCTTGCTGAAAGAAATGAGAGAAAAAAAAAAATTATTTGATGTAATGAAAATAGTTGCATCACTTAACTTTTGCTGACAAAATGTTACAAATATGGGATATTTCAATACATAATGGCAAAAAAAAAAGATGGTATTATTGTATGTAATTGTTCCAAAAAACTTACATGCTCCCCACAGAAGGCCTGGCATCTGTACGCTACGAACTGCCTCCTCCAGCTTCTTCATGTCAGTCTCATCATCCCAAGGCTTTACATCCATAAGAACAGAAGATTTTCCACCTAATATATCAGGAGAAAAATTTCTAAAAGAAGTACTAGATTTCATGCTCTGAAATAGTTTACAAGTTGCAAAGCATACTCTCTTTCTTCTTCGAAGAAGCCTTGGCTGCTTCCCGCTCTGCTGCCACCTTCTTTTCCTCCTCCGTTTCATCACCAAAGAGATCCAAATCATCATCATCAGCAGCATCCTCCTGCTAATAAGCAATTTCATGTAAAGGAAAAGATAAAATATTTCCAAAGTGACTGCTATCAACGATGACAAACAAAAAAACTGCGAAAGATGTTGATAGTAAATGAGATCCGATCATTGTGGGGGTATAATGAAGGTCGAAATATACACTAAATTACTCATACAAAGTGACAATACTATTTTTAGAATTCAAACTGCTTCTAGGTCAAAATAGGATAACATAATTATCATCATCAGCCATATTCCAACTATCTAGAGTTGGCTTTGTGAATCCTTTTTTGCCAATCAACATTTTCAATACAACTTTAATAGTAGTATAGCACCCCTTCTTCTCTACAATATACATGTCCATATCACCTATGTTTATTCTCTATAATCATGTCTTCCATCAATGTTATTTTAATGTTCTCCCTAGTATGCTTATTCTATGAGTGTCCATTCAAAACCTACCATCCACTTGTGAGTTAACATCAATGAACTAGAAAATAAAATTAGAGAATTTACAATAAACAAATCACTTTCTAATATAAATTTAATTAGAATTGAAAAGATGATTTAGACTGGAAGTAACTAGTAACTGTCATATCCTAATTAAAATATAGACCATGGACATGCCATGTGACTTCTTATATGTTCTTCAAGAGGAGACATGTTTGCATTATAACTAAATTAGGCATTACGGATAACTGGTTCAAGAGTAAATCGAGTTTGATCAACTTTAAAGGCCATGTTTGGCGCGAGGACCAAAACAGGACCAAAATGGTACTAATTTAAAAAACAATAATAATAATAATAAATAAACTTTTTAAATCATTCTACACAAATTCAAATATAAAAAATATTATTTTACTTTACATACTCAACAATTTAAAATAAAAATATCAACTTTATTTCACATTCTAGACCAAAATATTTAAATCGAGTATTTTGATCTAAGATGTGAAATAAAGTTTATATTTTTGTTAAAAATTATTGATTATGTGAAGTAAAATATTATTTTTTATATTAAAATTTGTGTAGAATAATTAAAATAATTTATTTATTTATTATTATTATTATTATTATTTTTTTTTAAACTAGTACTATTTTGGTCTTGTTTTGGTCCTCGCGCCAAACAGGGCCTAAAAAACATTCAAAAACCATCTTCATATTGAAAAGAAACAATGCTTTGGGACACAATACCAACTTGAGGCATTTACATAAATCCTAGCCTTAAATGTTTTTCGAAAACATTATTTTACTCTCAAAATTAAATTTTAAATGCCCCAACCTATCCCACACCATCCACAAAAAATACGTACAACAAACCAGGCTACAAAAAGTATTGCAGAAAGTTTTTTTTAAGTATTAGAGGAAGGTTGGTTTGTTGTGTTTATGGGATTTAAGGGATTCTTTGAGATAATCTGGGATAGAAGTTAGTAACATAGAATGAATTTCAAGATGGGTACATAATTCCTCCTAAAGAACACAAATTTCAAATGAAAAATCTGACAACTAGCAATACTTATCAAATATCTAGTTAATAACAAAATAAGGACCTTTTTAGTCTCCCCTACAGCAGGAGCTGCCAAAGCTGCACCCTGACCACCTATCTTCACTCCAACAGCTGCACCAGGGAATCTGATAGAATACAAAACTAGAAAAGTGATCAAAATAATCCATCAAGAGCAAATTAAGATGCCACTACAAACTAGCACTTATATTTTTCTGAAGAAACTCGTTAAATTCCTACGAACTAACAAACAAAGATAAAAAATTAAGCATTTGAATGTCAGCTAAAAGCAAGAAAACACCATTACTGGACTTCAGCACAGACTACACACCTCGCCACCAGAGCCGTCGATACGGTGTCATACCATCGTTTTGCATTGGGAAACTCATCCCCTGGCTTTTTCGGCACTGCGCCGTAAACATTTATGTCATCCCTAGAGATCTGACCCCTGAAGAAAAGAAAATCATCAAAAGCGTATTTTTTTCTTTAGAGAGAGAGAAGGAGAAAGAAAACGGTACCTAGAAATGTAGGTCTTCCCGGAGAGGAATTCATCGAGGCTCTTGAGGCCGGTTTCGGTATGGAGGTCTGAGAAGGAGATTGCCATGAGCGGTGATGAGGCGCAGCCCAAACCCTAGGAGGGAAGCAAGACGAGGTTATTTATAGCACCCCAGTGATCTCACAATCTACGGTGGAGAATCTACAGATTAAAAATTACGTGAAAATCTCTACAGCATATTTATAATTACTTTTTTATCAATAATTTTAAAAATATTTACTTAGATTTTTAATTTTTTTTTTAAATTTCCTCCTGAGTACCTAGATTTTAAAATAAAATAAATTGGAGAACTAATATATCTTTACAATTTTAACTAAGGACTCAAGTTAGATTTTATAAAATATAAGGAGGGAGAAGGACAACAGCAATGAGCAAGCAATAATATGAAGCATAGAGAACAATGCATGAAGGGTTAAAATCAACATCACGAACCAATAAAGAGAACTCCAGAGATCATTGGAAGACAAATAGAGGCCACGAAAAAGGGAACAAATACAATTCGACAACAAACAATGCTAGGAGTACACACAAATTGTAATACTAACTTGCAAGAGGATCTTATAACTGGGCAACCGTGAATATTTTACTTTTATTTTCTTTTGCAAGCTAATATACATACAATATAACATAAATAGTGTTGTCAATTCTTTACCATGCCATCCTATGCTACACGATTTTGGTTGGGAGAGGTATATCCCTTCATATTAATTTTTGCAACATCCTCAACGAAAATATTGATTACTTTTTGTACTTTTAATTTTTTTGCATTAGTATAATGCTATAGCTGTGCCATTTAAAACATAACTTTTTCTTATTTACCCCCTAACACCGCAATTTTTTTATCCCAATTCGAAATTGTGGTGGTAACTGGTTCAAATCTGAGACTCTCTTATATCAAGGTAAGGTCTTTCCCCACTGAACTAGAAGAATGCCACAAAAAAGTAAGAAGATTTTCAAAGAAAAATGTTGTAACCAAATATAATTTTTTTTTCTTCTTTTTGTTGTAACCAAATATAATTAAAAACAACATAATTTTTGTTTTCCTGCATCTAAAAGCATTCTAACTTGATTTCAAAGAGAAAAAAAGAAATGCTACAAATCTCTGATAAATGGCCCCAAACTTTAAATTCAACAAGAATTCTTATATACTATTGAAAAAAACTAGAAATCTTATAGCAATAGTGCCACATAAGCAAAAAAATTACGTTTATCTATGTAACGCTATGGTGATATAAGAATCCTAGTTGAATTTAAAATTTGAGATCACTTATAAGAGCTAAAAAGTATTTATCAAGAGAAAATACCATCATAAGATAAATCCCAATTCATTTTATCTACACCAGAAAAGCAAATATCTAAATTGTCCAGACAAGTCTGATTAGGGAAGACTTGTCTCAGCCTTCCATAATCACAAGCCCCATTTTTAAAGAAAAAAGAAACAGGTCCCTCCCTAGAAGAAACTACCCCATACTGATGAAGATTAGCCTTGCTCCAACAAGGAAATATTTCCTAATCCAATAATCCATTTAATATGCGGTTCTTCAATTTGTCTAGCCTTCAAAAGGCTTTTAAATCCAGGAGAACTATAACTAGGAGCTTCACGATTACAAGGATGCTATGACTTTAGCATATTTCCTGTTCATAAAATCAGCCCATAAAGATTTCCCTTCTCTTTACATCCACCAAAGCTGACATCCAATAGCCATTTGAATATCAAATACATCTACTAATACCATGTTAAAATGTGATTTGATTAAAGGTTAATGGGCTTGGGCCATTAAGCAAAGCCCATTAACATTAAGATTTATCCTTATGTAAAGAAAGGTTAAGGATTTATTAATCTCCTATATCCATGAGATCAGTTATGCATGGGATCGTCAAAGGCTACGGGATCATCCATTGCTGCCGCTGGTTCATGGAAGCTTCTGGCCACCATTAACGCATGTGGAAATTAGGGATAAAGCCGCAATTCTCCGTTGAACGTGAATAGGATTTTTACGTCTGGGCTATTTTTCTGGTTTCTTCTTTGTCAGCTACAAAGATAATTTCATAGGAATCTAAAAACAATCATATAAGGCTTGAGGAGATAGTAGATCGTCTAATATAAAAGAATAATAAGATTTAATTTTCGTATCTAATTTGAAAACAAAAACTGAGTGAGTAGCATAAGATTCTCTTTCTATATAGTTTTCTATAAAGTAAAATCTCCACTCTCCATATGATTATAGGTTCTCTCAAGACCATGTAAATTTAATTTTTTTGTGGTTGCGTCATTTTTTTACTATCATTATTTCTCATATTTATCTGACATGATTTATTTAACTGATCACGCATCTAGCAATACGAGTTTTCAGCTGTGCATAATTCAGCATTAATACCAATCCCCCCTTCAGTTTCAGGAAAACAGACATTCTCCCAGTTAGACCACTGGAGGCATCTCTTGGCTTTTGTGTTTATTTTTGGACCATAAGAACTTAGAGAATAAAGTTTCTATAAATTTTATAACAGCTTTAGTAGGAAGAACAACCTAGAAAGTTTAGGGGGGAATTAAAGGCATCATGTGTTTGATAAAATCCTATTTGGCAAATGTTAGAAAGAGGCTTATATTTCCATCAAGTAAAATAATTTCGATGAAACAGAGCATTAGAAATATTACCAGTAAAAATAGGACAACCTACATACCTGAAAGGAAGCTTGACATGAGGAAAACCAATAATATTATTCCAAATTTTAATAGAGCAATCAGAAGCATGCTCAGAATCACCTCGTATCAATTAGATTCGAGTTCAAGCTAGCTCAAGCCTTAATCAAGCCAATTCAAACCCTTCAAGAATTGAAATTTTTACTTATTTGTAAGACTAAGAACTATCTAAGTTGTAATAAGGTCCTTCCTGGGGGACCCGGTAAACCTGATTACAATCCTATTTACTTATCTACATTTGTGCTAATATTACGTTCCTCCTCTTGATATTCTGAATGATTCACACACAAATCCGAGTCTTCCTAAGTATTAGGGAAAATTTAAACTGAAATGTGACAGTAGGTTGTATAATGCATATACCTTTTTTAATGCTCCTATGTAATATGCATGGATTTGTCCTGTTAATTGCTATATCGTTACAAGTTTGTTTTAATAAATTTATTTAAAAAAGTCAGTTGTTCATTGCACGAGATTATTGTTTTATTTAAGTATTCGATGAGCTATGTTATGCAGGTAGAGTAGGAAAAAATGAATGATATCAATCCTCATAACGACAGTATCTCTCTAAACTTGTCTTACGTTCAAGAGATGATTGTTCAAGCGATAGGAGAGCATATTGAGGACATCAACGACAATGTGGGAAGGAAACTAGAAAGGTCCATATGAACACCTATGTACACGAGACCATTTAGCGGACATGATTACATATTTAATTTCATAAATGATCTTAATTTCGTTCGCAACAAGCTTTTCATATTGTGCCATTAGATTTTCTAATACTAGTGAAGATTTTAAAAAGTAGATCAACATTGAAAAGTACATGTAACATGTTTTGCCCGAAATAGTTATTTATTTGTCCAAATCATCTATAAGCTAATTCTCTCTTTAGATTATCCTCAATTGAGGCTACTCCAAACTTCTTGAGCATATAGTCATTTCTTATCTTATTTTTCGCATAGGTGCTCATCCATCTTAGCATCCTTATTTTTGTGGCATTTATCTTATTTGTATGTTTCTGCTTTATAGAACAGCATTCAACACCATATAATATCATTGACCTTCAATTTTTTTTATAAAATCTACCTTTAAATCTGAGCAAAATTTTCTTATCACAATACACTAGATGCATTCTTTCATTTTATCCATTCTGCTTAGATCCTGCGAATAATATCATCTATTTCACTGTTATTTTGTATGATTGATCCAAGGTATCTAAATCGCTCGCTCTTCTCAAATCAAACGTAATATCATTACTTCTGATAATCTTTCTACCTCATATCCCAAAATATGTATTTATACTAATTATCTCCGTAGCCAATGAAATATCACTTTCTAGCCTTAGCCATCTTGTCTCTCTTCTCTATATCAGCATATACATATAAAAGATAACCAAAGACCCTCAAGTGAGCTAGATTAACCTTCTTTCTTGTCCACTTCTCTTCCGGCAAACTAAAATTCAGTGGAACTAAAAGTCCTCTGTTGAGCAAATACGCCTTTGTGTTAACTGCTTCTGCCCAAAAGGACTTAGGAAAACTTGCATGTAGCCTTATAACTCTAGCACGTTCATTCAAAGTCTTATTCATTCTTTCAGCAACTCCGTTCTATTGTGGCCTATTCGGTACTGAACAACTCGATGTTATTCTCTACACAAAAATCATTAAACTCTCTACTATCATACTAGCCACTATTATCTGACTCAAGGCACTTGATTTTCAGATAGCATTTATTGTCAAGTTCAACCTTCCATTTCTTAAAAGTACTAAAAACATCAGGTTTATTCTTTAAACAATAAACTCATACCTTGCGAGTAGAACTATCAATGAACGTGACATAGTAATGAGATCTTTCAAGAGAATGTACCGGCGCAAGTCCACAAGCATGTGTATAGATTAACTCTAGTGCACACAAATCTCTTCCAATTTTTGTAAAGCTCACTTTTTTTTGGCTTGCCCAAAAATACAATCTTCGCAAAGACCAACATCCACAAATTTCACTTTGGGGTGATAGTCTTTTGACGCCATCACTTTCATTCTCTTCTCACTCATATGGCCATGTTTGCAAAGCCACAACTTTAAGCTTTCCTTTATAGTGGCAACATCAACAATATCCCTATTTCTATCAGTCATATATAAAGTACCTCTCTGTTCCTCTCGCCACAACCATAGCACCCTTTACAATCCCTCAAAATTATCCCCAAATATAGTTAAGGACTCAATGATATCCAAATCACTAATGAAAATTAAATTGCATTTGAGTCCAGGGATATACCTTACATCATGCAACCTTTAGATAGAATCATTCCATGTCCCAATTTGAACATTACCTTTTCCTGTAATCTTTAATAGCTCATCATCAGCCAGATAACCCTCTCAAACATTTCCAGCAGTAAAATTCTGTAATAGTTCTCCGCATGAGGTAGAGTGAAACGATGCACCCGAGTTTAAAATCCATGAATCGATAAGATTGTCCACACTTAATAGCAGAGCGTTTAAATTCTCCTCAATAGTTGCATTCATAGATTTTTACAACCTGTCACAAGCTTTCTTTCTTTGGGACCTTGTAATCTCTTCTCAAAGTACCCTTCTTACCACAGTTCCAACATGCTTTGTCACTGAGACGCCTTGACTAGTTTCTTCCCTTAGATTTGGATCTGCTAATCTGACCTTTTTGAAAGTTCCACCTATGGCTCCATCCGTATGCAAGATAGTAACCGTAGACTCTCCAAAGTCCTCCTGCGAATATCCTTGCTGAGAATCAATTCTCGGACATCCTGAAGCTTCATCTTTTTCTAACTAAACAAACTACTCAATAAATACCAAGATGATGAAGTCAACGATGCATAAAATGTTTAAACATGAAATTTCTATGTCATGCAAATTAAATCAAGTTAACAGACATATGAATAAAACCCTGAAACTTAACAGATCCAACAAAGAGTAAGTTTAAGTGCCGTGAAAATCCCAGATTAGAGCAAGATGATTTAGATCCAACAAATGAGACCAAGTTTATTGATGAAATCTTGTGATCTATTTTGTTGCAATTTTGGAGAAAGAGCAAGATCACTTAGATGAAGATCTGAATTTCAGGGCAGTGGAAGATGGCTTTGCAAGTTAGACAATGGTTTTAAAAAACCCATCTAAAAGTTGCCTGAGATGAATGTTTCGCGTCGAATTCTATTAATGCTGGTGGAGTGAAGTCCTACAAACGTGGATCGGATCATACTACGAAGTAGATTCAGACGTTCTCGGATTAAAAGGGCTTAAATTTCTGGTCTTCTCCCTTGTATTGCAAAATAGACTTCTAAATTTGAAGAGGGATGAAGTGAAATAGGGAAGAAGAGGACTGGCGAAGAAAGAACGCGATGAAAGCGTATTGCAACGGCCGGCGACAGTGAAGCGATGAACGGCGGCCAAATCGGATGGAAACAACGAAGGAAGTAGAAACGGGAAGAAGAAGAAGAAGAAGAAAGAAGCTGGAAGGAGAGAAAGGGAAGATAGCTATACCTGCAGTGGCCGGCGACGATTGTACGACGGCGATGACAAATGGCAGCAGCGACCAACGTGGGAACGGAGAATGCGATGGTGGTCGCACAGGTTTTCGCTCGGGCAGTGGTCGAATCTGCCCTAAATCGTGTGTGTGGCGACAGGCATCAACAATTTGCCACAAATAACAATTATTTGAGAGCCATTTGTGCCACGGTCGCAAAACCTGTCACAAATTTATTTAATTATCATAAATTTATCGCAATATTACGATTAATGCTGATTTATTCCAAATATCTGTTGCATATATCATATTTCAAAGTAGTGCATACTACAAATAAAAATTAATTTTATAAATAATTTACTAGAAATAATTCAAAAATATATTATAAAATATAAAACAATTGAATTTCTCCGAGTTGCTTTATCACTCTATCGGCATCCAATCATTTTCAATTTTCAAACACTAACTAGAAAATTCATTTCTTAGTGAATGTACTAAACCTATCTTTTCAATATTTAGAAGTCATTGCACTCTGATATATCCATAATCTCAACTACTTTAAAATTCGAGTTCTAAGTTTTACATTAATGAAAATTATTAACTATATATATATATATAATATAAGAGATATTTAGTGAATAAAATATTAATAATATGAAAATTTAAAATCAGAGAATTTTATTGACTTATGACAGCACTAATAAAAAATAAATAAAGCCTGTGATTATTGGGTCTACCAACACGGTTTAAATCATCACGAAAGTTCAATGCCGCGGTTAAGAAGCCGCAGCATTTAGTTAGCACAGCTAATGGTGCGGAATCAATGACCACGATATAAACTGCGACCATAGATATAGCTACGGCTTAAACTGCTCAACATATTACCGTGGTCATGTATATATTCGGATCAGCTCTATGGCCTCGCGGTAACAACATTTTGGGATTAAAAAAATTTATGATTTGTATATATTTTTCAAATATGTTATGACCTGCAAATAAAATATATCAATTTGTATGATATAATAAGCATTTATTCCAATATATAAGAATATAGCAAATAATATTCAACTACATAAACACTAAAAATAATTTAGATATATATAAATAAAAACAAAACACATTACTTAGGGGGCGTTTGGTACAATGTTATCTTAATGTTATGTTATGTTGTCTAGAGAAAACAACTGTTTGGTTTAATGACATCTACAAAAAATCTTCTATTGGATTATAAAATTATTAAATAAAAGATAACATCTAGATGTCATGACATCTAGATTACATAACATGACACCAAGATAATATCGAGCCAAATGCCCCCTTAATATTATTGAAGCAATACTTTTCAAACATATTAACATCCTGAACATTCTAGAAAAAAAATAATTCTATGAGTACACGTACATATATTATAATAATCTAGAGCAACTATTCATTGAGAAAATCATGCATCTATGATATTTGAAAATAACAACTGAAAATAAAATATGCAATAATATAATTCTCATTCTCCTAGTCCTCATCCTCATCATCGTTATCATCATCCTCATCCTTAACATCTTAATCCACATTATCTTATATTTGAAAAGTATTAAATTTACATTAATTAATGATACTAAATAAACTATATTATAAATAATCAAATTAATTCAAATGCATAAAATTATTAATTAGTATCGTAGTTAAATATACCATTGCTCGTGATATTTGTGCCCACTCCCTCCTTAAATCTAAACCCAAAAATTTTATTTGTTTGTAAGATTAAATGTAAGACCGTTAAAATTGATTTTGAATGAAGATATTTTTTTATTAAAAATTGTGAATAATGAATAAAATTAATTATTATATTTAAATATATAAATAATGTGATATAAAATTAATTATTATATTAAAATATGTGAAAGATGTGATATAAATTAATTATTAATTTAATAATAAGTGTAGAAAATAAAATAAAATTAATTTTTAATAATAAATTTTATATGTGATGTGATATGTCTGATTAAAATTAAATCAAATCAAACAAACGAAACTTAAACTCTAAAACTAACCCAATCAAAAGGTTTCCAGAGAGAGATCACAACAAATGTCAGAGCTCAAGATTCTGAAAACTTCAGTCTCCCCCAGAACGTACTCTACATCGAATTTCAAGAGACATTCAACAGCCAGTAGCATGGAATTATAGCACAACTTTAATGCTCCAGTTGCTTAACCAAGTTACATAAAAAAAAAAAACCTGCGTCAATACAGATGTGGAATTATTTACCACAAAACACACAAAACCAAAACTCACAATAACCTTATGAATCACAAATATTCCAGTAAAGACTTCAAATTCTAGTATGCTCCAAAAAATTTAACGCCAAACACGAACTCATACACTGAACTGAAATGAATTCAAGATCTCAGATCTTGTTGAAAGCAACGATGTCACAGCTCTGAACATGCTTCATTGCAGGCTCTGCAGTCAGATGTTCCTCAATCAGGAATCAACAGAGACCAATCATCCTCAATTGTCAAGCATAATCTGAAGCTTCTTTATTCCATAGCCAACAGGAACAATCTTGCTGAAAAATGAGAGAAAAAAAAAATTATTTGATGTAATGAAAATAGTTGCATCACTTAACTTTTGCTAGACAAATGTTACAAAATATGGATATTTCAATACATAATGGCAAAAAAAAAGATGTATTATTGTATGTAATTGTTCCAAAAAACTTACATGCTCCCCACAGAAAGGCCTGGCATCTGTACGCTACGAACTGCCTCCTCCAGCTTCTTCATGTCAGTCTCATCATCCAAGGCTTTACATCCAGAAGAACAGATTTTTCCACCTAATATATCAGGAGAAAAATTCTAAAAGAAGTACTAGATTTCATGCTCTGAAATAGTTTACAAGTTGCAAAGCATACTCTCTTTTCTCTTCGAAGAAGCTTGGCTGCTTCCCGCTCTGCTGCACCTTCTTTCCTCTCCGTTTCATCACCAAAGAGATCAAAATCATAGCACTGAGCAGCATCCTCCTGCTATAAGCAATTTCATGTAAAGAAAAGATAAAATATTTCCAAAAGATGCTCTATCAACGATGACAAACAAAAAAACTGCGAAAGATGTTGCTAGTAAATGAGAAGTAACTAGTAACTGTCATATCCTAATTAAAATGTTAGACTATGGACATGCCATGTGACTTCTTATATTTCTTCAAGAGGAGACATGTTTGCATTATAACTAAATTAGGCATTACGGATAACTAGTTCATGAGTAAATCGAGTTTGATCAACTTTAAAAAACATTCAAAAACCATCTTCATATTGAAAAGAAATAATGCTTTGGGACACAATACCAACTTGAGGCATTTACATAAATCCTAGCCTTAAATGTTTTTCGAAAACATTGTTTTACTCTCAAATTAAATTTTAAATGCCCCACCTATCCCACACCACCACAAAAAATACGTACAACAAACAGGCTACAAAAAGAATATTGCAGAAAGTTTTTTAAGTATTAGAGAAGGTTGGTTGTGGTTTATGGGATTTAAGGAATTCTTTGAGATAATCTGGGATAGAAGTAGTAAACATAGAATGAATTTCAAGATGGTACATAATTCCTCCTAAAGAACACAAATTTCAAATGAAAATCTGACAGCTAGCAATAACTTATCAAATATCTAGTTAATAATACCTTTTTAGTCTCTCTGCAGCAGGAGCTGCCGAAGCTGCACCCTGGCCACCTATCTTCACTCCAACATCGCACCGGGGAATCTGATAGAATACAACACCAGAAAAGTGATCAAAATAATCCATCAAGAGCAAATTTAGATGTCACTGCAAACTAGCACTTATATTTTTCTGAAGAAACTCGTTTAAATTCTTACGAACTAAAAACAAAGATAAAAAATTAAGCATTTGAATGTCAACTAAAAGCAAGAAACACCATTACTGGACTTCAGCACAGAATATCACAACCACCTCGCCACCAGAGCCGCTCATAACGGTGTATACCATCGTTGCATGTGAAACTCAATCCCTGGCTTTTTCGGCACTGCGCCGTAAACATTTATGTCATCCCTAGAGATCTGACCCCTGAAGAAAAGAAAATCATCAAAAGCGTATTTTTTTTTCTTTAAAAAGAGTGGAGAGAGAAAACAGTACCTAGAAATGTAGGTCTTCCCGGAGAGGAATTCATTGAGGCTCTTAAGGCCGGTTTCGGTATGAAGATCTGAGAAGGAGATCGCCATGAGCGGTGATGAGGCGCAGCCCAAACCCTAGGAGGGAAGCAAGACGGGGTTATTTATAATACCCTGGTGATCTCACAATTTACGTTGGAGAATCTACAGATCAAAAATTACGTGAAAATCTCTACATCATATTTATAATTACTTTTTTATCTAAATAATTTTAAAAATGTTTACTTAGATTTTTAATTTTTCTTTTAAATTTCCTCCTGAGTACCTAGATTTTAAAATAAAATAAATTAGAGAACTAATATATCTTTACAATTTTGATTAAGGACTCAAGTTAGATTTTATAAAATATAAGGAGGGAGAAGGACAACAACAATGAGCAAGTAACAATATGGAGCATAGAGAACACTGCATGAAGGGTTAAAATCAGCATCACGAACCAACAAAGAGAACTCCAGAGATCATTGGAAGACAAATGGAGGCCACGAAAAAGGGAACAGATACAATTCGATAACAAACAATACTAGGAGTACACACAAATTGTAATGCTAACTTGCAAGTCTTATAATTGGGCAACCATGAACATTTTACTTTTATTTTCTTTTGCAAGCTAATATACATACAATCTTATACTATACTATTAAAGGTGGTAGGTAAGCAGCTGAATTTTAGCATTTCCATTTTTGCCCTAGATAACTTTTATGATTTCCAGCCTTTGGCCATAATTATTTCTGTTTGATAGCATAAAACGGTGTGCAGGCAGCTGCGAACATTTCCAAGGTAGGGAAGGCTATAAGGCAGATCGCAGCAACGAGGGGGAACTCGGCAGCGACGGATGCAGATTTGGTGGAGGGCTGCGTGGGACGGTGGCGAGGGACGCAAATCCGGTGAACGCAAGGGAGGGCAACAATGTTGCCTTACATCTTGCGTTGCGTGAGCCTAACCGGCGGCGAGGGGAAGAAAGGCGAGGTCGTCGTCTTCGATCAGCGAAATCTCGCAGATCTGGCGTAGCGCGGCACGAGACAGCGGCGAAGGAAGCAGATCCGGCAAGCAGAAGGGAGGGCAACGGTGCTGCCTTGCATCTTGCGTTACATGCGGATGGACCCAATGATATCCAAATGACTAATGAAAATTAAATTGCATTTGAATCCAGAAATATACCTCACATCATGCAACCTTCAGATAGAATCATTCCATGTCCCAATCTGAACATTACCTTTTCCTGTAATCTTTAATGGCTCATCATCAGCCAGATAACCCTCTCAAAACTTTCCAGTAGTAAAATTCTGCAATAGTTCTCCGCATGAGGTAGAGTGAAACGATGCACCCGAGTCTAAAATCCATGACTCGATAGAACTGTCCACACTTAATAACAGAGCGTCTAAATTCTCCTTAATAGTTGCATTCATAGATTTTTACAACCTATCACAGGCTTTCTTTCTTTGGGACCTTGTAATCTCTTCTCAAATTACCCTTCTTACCAAAGTTCCAACATGCTTTGCTGAGATGCCTTGACTAGTTTCTTCCCTTAGATTTGGATTTGCTAATCTGACCTTTTTGAAAGTTCCACCTATGGCTCCATCCGCATGCAAGATGTTAACTGTAGACTCTCCAAAGTCCTCCTGTGAATATCCTCGCTGAGAATCAATTCTCGGACTTCCTGAAGCTTCATCTTTTTCTAACTAAATAAACTATTCACTGTTGTGACTACAATATTCTAACTCTAGTAAAAAAAATAACAAAATAGCGTCTTCACCATATCATCAAAATTAATGTCAACCTTACTCAAGTATGTCATGATAATATTAAATTCATTTATGTGAAATGTGACAGAAATTCCCTTGTCCATCCTCAAATTGAATAGACAGCACATTAAATAAATTTTATTTAATGCAGTAGGCTTTATATATATATTGCACAAAGTCTTCATCAAATTCATCATCATTTTTCATTAGCGATATCAAAAGTCACAATTCCTCAATAATGTGAGTCTGATCATCCCAAGTGCTTGGGAATCCATAAGATCCCAAGTCACATTCCTCGTACGACAATGATGACAAATGGCAGCAACGATCAACATTGGGACGGAGCACGCGATGGTGGTCGCACAGGTTTTCGCTCAGGCAATGGACCCTAACGCGAGGTAGATTCTTCGTTTGTGTTGCGACAGGCATCAATAAATTGTCGCAAATAACAACTGTTTGAGAGCCAATTGTGCCACGGTCGCAAACCTGTCCCAAATTTATTTAATTATCGTAAATTTATCGCAATATTACGATTGATGCTAGTTTGTTTCAAACACCTGTTGCACATGCCATATTTCCAAGTAGTGCATGCTACACACAAAAACTAATTTTATAAATAATTTACTAGAAATAAGTCAAAAATATATTATAAAATATAAAACATTTGAGTTTCTCTGAGTTGCAATATTACGATTGATGCTAGTTTGTTTCAAATATCTGTTGCACATGCCATATTTCCAAGTAGTGCATGCTACACACAAAAACTAATTTTATAAATAATTTACTAGAAATAAGTCAAAAATATATTATAAAATATAAAACATTTGAGTTTCTCCGAGTTGCTTTATCACTCTATCGGCATCCAATCATTTTCAATTTCCAAACACTAACTAGAAAATACATTTTCTAGTGAATGCACTAAACTTATCTTTTCAATATTTAGAATAGTCATTGCACTCTGATGTATCCATAATCTCAACTACTTTAAGAGTCGAGTTCTAAGTTTTACATTAATGAAAATCATTAACTTGATATATACATATATAATATATAAGAGATATTTCATGATAAAATATTAATATTATGAAAATTTAAAATCAGAGAATTTTATTGGCTTATGACAACACTAACAAAAAAAAAATTAAAGCCCGTGATTATTTGGTCTACCCACACAGATTAAACCGCCACGAAAGTTCAATATCACGGTTAAGAAACCGCGGCATTTAGTAAATGCAGCTAATGCTGTGGGATCAATGACCACAATTTAAACTGCGACCATAGCTATAGCTACGGATTAAACTGCCCAACATATTACTGTGGTCATGGATATATTTAGATCAGCTCTATGGCCGCAGTTTAAATCGCTACAACAATATTTTGAGATTAAAAAAATTATGGTTTGTATATATTTTTCAAATATGTTATGACCTGCAAATAAATTATATTAATTTGTATGATATAATACGCATTCATTCCAATGTATACAATAGAATATAGCAAATAATATTCAACTACATGAAAACTAAAAATAATTTAGATATATAAAAATAAAAATAAAACACATTACTTAGTATTATTGAAGCAATATTCTTCAAACATATTAACATCCTGAACATTCTAGAAAATACAATAATTCTATGAGTACACGTACATATATTATAATAATCTAGAGTAGCTATTCATAGAGAAAACCACGCATCTATGATATTTGGAAATGATCACTGAAAATAAAATATGCAATAATTTAATTCTCATTCTCCAAGTCCTCATCCTCATAGTCGTTATCATCATCCTCATCTTTATTGTCTCCATCCACATTATCTTGATACTAAATAAACTATATTATAAATAATCAAATTAATTCAAATGAATAAAATTATTAATTAGCATCGTAGTTAAATATACCATAACTTGCTAACTACCATAGCTTCTCTTTTGTCCTCTCAACTCCACAAATTCCCTTTCTACAGCGGCAAATTTATCCTCATAAGATGATTGCATCTCTTGATGGGCTGACTACATGCCTTTATAAGTCGCCTTGTAGGTGGATAGCTTATCTCGAAGACAATCGACTTAAGCCAAGAAACTATATCCTGTGTATGAACTAGAGCTAGAAACTTTTAGAAAATGTTGGCTTGGTGTAACATCAAAAGACTTGCTCCTAATCCTACCCAAGTGCTCAGGCCCTATAACTATGCCAAACATTTTCTCATTTTCTTCAATATTTGCCAGACACTTTCTCATTTTCTTCAATATTATCATTCTCTAGAGTCAAACCTCTCTCAACTAATAGTTGGCATGCCACTCCCTAAAGTTATAAATAATTAACAAAGTATAAATACTAATAATATATATTAAAGATGTAGAACTTTAAATTAGCATTTTACATATCCAAATTTGTTGCAAGTTTACAATGGACGCCCATTTTTCTTTGGTCTATTTAACTTCCACAAAAGTAAACAATCTCAGATATTCTATTAATTAAGCAAAAAAGTATTATGAATATTTTTACTAATCATTAAAAGAAAGCTTCAAAGTAATTTTAGCTCATTATTTCTCACTCCCTCTATGCAATGCTCTTACGACCCATAGTATGAGAACATTTCTATTTTCTTGCATTACCAAAGTTTACTTGTGCTCTAGTTTACATTATGTTTTTTAACATTTTTATAAGTTAATTTCAAAATAAGGTAATACAATATACGTTCTAATTTGCAAAGTATAAACCTGATCTTCTTTTCTCATTTATAGGAAAA
Organism: Apostasia shenzhenica; assembly: GCA_002786265.1. Lineage (NCBI taxonomy): Eukaryota > Viridiplantae > Streptophyta > Magnoliopsida > Asparagales > Orchidaceae > Apostasia > Apostasia shenzhenica. The sequence continues at coordinate 1,335,218 of KZ454132.1, forward strand.
ACAAGCTGATGTCACTGAGAAGGTGCTACTTCTAAAGAGACATTAGTCATGATCTGCTGTACTGGCAAATTAGGATGAAAATATTGCCTCTTCAAGATTTTCTTAAAGTCCCACCACTTCATACCAATAAATTGCAAAATCTAATATAAGGCTTATAGGGGATAGTTAAAGTATGTCTATTTAATTTAAAAATTATCAATAAACAATAATAATCTAGCAAAGAAAATAAAAAAAACTAATTAAATGACTTTTGGCAATATCTAATAATCTAGTAAAGTAAAATATTTATATTATTAAGACAGCATGAAAAATTATATAAAACTCATCGAGTTAAATACTGTGACAAAGTCTAAAAACTAAATACAACTATTGGAATACAAAAAAAAACAGTCTAAAACAACAATAATTCAACAATGATAAAAATTATGCACCAAAACATGTAACAAGCATGGTAATAGAGAAGAGAAAAATGCAATTCTATAAAAGTAACACTAATCGGTAAACACTAGTTGAAAAGAAAAAAAATATAAAATTATAGAATAAACTAAACCAAGAGAAAGTGCAAAAGGGCTGCATAGGACAATGAAAGGGAGATACACAATTTGTGCTTCAAATCTAAAATTTGAAAACTAAATAAAAAATAAAACGAAAATGAAAAAAATCATTATTGTTCATACCAGCAAGGCAGCAATCTGACAAGAGAAAGAAAGAAAGGAAAGGATCAAAAAATCATTTGAGTGGAGAAAACCAAAGCGTTGTACCTGCAAAATTATCAATATAAAAAACTCAGTTGCGGTGATGGCTCGTTGGAGTTATTGGCCTCTCTGGGTTTGACCTACGTTGCCCGCTCCAAAATCCCTCGCGTAAAAGGAGGTCGAGATTCACGTGCGGGAACGCCAGACGAAGATCAGCGCAAGAGGCCAGCCGTAGCTAATGAGGAGTGGCGGCGGAGGAAAGGAGATGCAGGAGTTATGGGGTTTCGCCGGACGGAAACTTGCGGAGGAGGCAAGCGAGACGGCCGGAGGAAATGTAGGGAGGCAAGGAGGCCGACGAAGGAAAAGCAAGGCAAGGGATTGAGACGGAGGAGGCACAGGATGCCGCGGCGCCAGCCAACGCCAGAGGAGACGTGGGATCTAGGGTTTTTGAGTGGAGAGGCGGAGCGGGCTCGATAGATCTGGCTGTTTAATTATAAATTTAACCTAACCATGGTTTAAATCGCGACGAATTTTCTACCGCAGCTAAAGGTTTATTTATTTAATAAAAAAGTTTTTTTTTTTTGGGTTTTTACAAAAAAAAAAGCTTTAATATTTACTTATTAGACACCCTAAAGTTAAATATTACATGACACACACTTATTTATTTTAATTTTACAACCAACACACCCTAGTTAAAAAATTCTTACATTTTATTTAAGTAAATCATACTTAAGTTATGTTTTAACTTAAATAAGGTTCATAGAAATAAAATCTAACCCCTTTTGTATCTTAAATTAAATCTAATCGTTAAGATGAGCATCTAACGATTAGATTTAAAATATTCTACATAAATAATAGATTTAAATAGTTTTTAACATGTAAGATTTAAGTTAAGGTGCACCGAGAGTTAGATTTTATTCTTATGAACTTTATTTAAGTTAAAACATAACTTAAATATGATTTACTTAAATAAAATGTAAGAATTTTTTAACTAGGGTGTGTTGGTTGTAAAATTAAAATAAATAAGTGTGTGTCATGTAATATTTAATTTTAGGGTGTCTAATAAGTAAATATTGAAGTTTTTTGTGTCATACGGGTAAAAATCTCTTTTTTTTTTTGATAAAAAAAGGTTTAATTTTTAGTAATGCAACTACAAAACATCTGCATTAGACACTCATCAAAACACTAAACATATTTTCATAAAATTTAGATATAGGCTTGTCCTGCTCAAAATCAAAATAATATTCAATCAAAAAATTCAAAATAATAATAATAAATAAATTTTTATTATCTTGTATAAATTTTAATATAAAAAATATTTTATTTTATATATTCAATTATTATCAATAAAACTATTAATTTTTACTTTAGATCTCGCATCTCCACTAGCATAATTTCTTTATAAACAAAATTTTAGGATTTATTTGCCCCAAAACTATTTTGATTTTACTCAAGATTAAAATATTTACAGTTTCATTATTAAAAATTAAATCTTTCACAGATTCAAACTGCAGCAAATTTGAGTTTGAACCGTGACTAGGTTAAATTTATAATTAAACTGTCAAATTTATAGAGCGTAGTCCACCTGTCCACTCAAAAACCCTAGATCCCACATCTCCCCTGATATAGTTTCTTTATAAACAGAATTTTAGGATTGTTTAGTCCCAGTACTATTTTTGTTCTGCCCAAGAATAAAATGATATTTGATTAAAAAAAAATAATAATAATAATAATAAATAAATTTTTATTATATTTTATACAAATTCAATATAAAAATTTTATTTTATATATTTGATTATTTTTAAAAAAATTATCAATTTTATTTTACATCTTAGACTAAAATATTTTATTTATTAAGTATACACGTGTGCATATGTATCTACTTAAAATTAACAGTAAAGCTTCACCAACTTAAGTATACTTGTTGCGCGGAGGAAAAATGTCAAATTTATATGTTGGTAGAATATTGATACAATAATATTTATGACTAGCTTTAAAACAGTCTTTATAGAAGGATTTACGTAATTTTTTATCACGATAAAAGTCCATGAATAGATTCATGGCACATTTGACTCTTAAGGCCAAAGTATCAAATTTTAAATATTCTATATCTTTTGTTAATGCTTTATCTATAAATTTAGTTTATTCTTTTTTATATTTTTCATCCCAAGGCGTAGGTAATTTGTTAAAGTATATTTGAGCCCAATGATCATATTGTGAAAGGAGTAATTTCCAAACATATTTCATATATTTTTGTAAAAATTCTTCTAAAAAATAGATATTACCAATCTGCATCCTACAAAAAATTATTTCTATGCATTCTATATCTTCCGTATTATCACAAGAAACTCATAAAATTAAAATACAATTAAATGAATCTGAAAAAAGAGAAATTAAATATTTAAAAACACTAATTAACAAAATACCTAAAACAATTATTCCAAGATATCTGACTTATAATTACTGGTAATTCCTAGCAGTGTTGATATTACTTGCTGATTATATTTATCTAGACAGTTAATAGTTATTTTGCTTTCTCGAAATATGATATCTCGCTTATAGAATCTTGACGATGATGTACTATATATTTTCTGAGATGCGATATGAGAAGCCAAGTTTTTGTCTTTCCATGAATCCATCAATAGTCCTGCAAATTAGGATTATAGATTTTCTCTGTAAATAAAATCAGAAAGAATATTAGTAAAATCAGGATTAAATGAGATATCATAGCTATATTCATCTAATTGTAATAGCCATCGTATTCGTCGACTATTATTATCGTGTTTTTTATTTTTTATTTTTAAATTTCTCTTAAATAGAAATTAAGTTATTATTCAAATCGGTGCATACGTGTGCCAAAACTTATCCATATAAATGGCAATTTTTGATCCGACTCGTAAATTTGATCTGATTTAATTGAATATGGGTTGAACATATATGGGTACGAGTTATAAATGGGTGGACTAGAATTTGACTTGTCTAAGAGGATCTGAGTATAAGTTAGCTGGTCAACTTGAATATTACTCGTTAATAATCCGTTTATCAAAATTAATATATATATATTTTATGTTTAGTATTAATTTTAAATATGTATTACATGATTTAATTATAGTTTTGATATTCTTAATTAAGCTTTATGGTTATTTGAATTTAAAATAAAAAAAATATTAAATTTATCATATTATAATACCTCCAAAATTATGATAAACTGGTTGACAAAGCAGGTCGTGTCGAGTATAATCATTTATTAAACGAGTCGGATACGAGTCTCGTAAGTATACACGTGTGCATATGTATCTACTTAAAATCAAAAGAAAGCTTCACCAACTTATCTAACTTATGCTTATCATGTGAGCCTGTGCACATTGAACTTGTCTCATCAGAACAAAGTCATATCATGCTTCATCCCAGCAATGCTACAAGCACAAATAAAAAAATAATCATTTTATTTTACATATAATATAATTTTGTAATAAATTAATTAACTTTATTTTATATTTAATATACTTTTTATCTTAAATTATACACTGGTTCCTAAATTTAGCATATAATAACACTCAGTTTCATATTTTTAAAATTTATTACGATTATACTCTCCTCTCTCTCCGCTACCGACGCAGAGAGATAAAGGGGAGGAGTATAATTAAAATTTTAAAATTTAATAATTTAAAATTCAAAAAATAAGTGAGATATTAAAATTTGAAAAATCAATGGCATATATATTAAAATTCTAAAAACACGAATTTAACTGTTATTATACTCTAAATTTAATAACTTAAGTGTAATTTATTCTAATTATTAATATAATTATTGTATAACTTATTTAAAACTAAATAATAAAAATTTAATTAAATTATTTTTTTATTATGTTACCAATTAATAAATAATATAATTATTATACTTTAAATTTAATTAATAGCAGGACTTTTCTTTCATCATCAATATTCAGAGAAGCTGGGAATATTGCACACTGCTCCACAAGAGGCCAGCAAGCAGATTAATGATATCAACCTACTGAAAGTGTGAAAAGGATAACCTCTTGAGCATTCTCCCTCCTAGCTAGGGGTGTGCATTCGGTTTAACTTGTTGGTTTGGTGACCAAACAAAAAAAAAGATTGGATTCGGTTTTAAATTTAATGAAACCAAACCAACCAAATTATATTATAAACCAAACCAAACCAACCAAATAAATATCGATTTGGTTTGGTTAAAACCATATTTTTGATCTGCAACTCTTTGACCTGCAGCGCAAGCCGCGCAAATCGTGCAACCCTAAATAATCTGAAACTTCTCGGTCGGTCGAATCAGCCTTCTTTCTCGCGAACCCGTCTACGAGCGAACTCAAATCGACAAATTGCCAACTGAACTGACCTAATATAAATAAGTGGGTTATTTGGTTAATTCGGTCGGTTTGGTTTCCAAACATGTGAAACCGAACCCAAACCATTTAACCGAAATATTCAAAATATCAAACCATCACCAAACCGCTAGATTCTAAACCAAACCAAACCGTTAAATTTAAACGGTTCGTTTCGATTTTTCGGTTTAAACCATAGTTTGCACACCCCTACTCCTAGCTAGAATCCATTGGGCAATACTGTATACTGCTAGCTAGCCAAGTTTCCTTATACTGTATACTGCTAGCTAGCCAAGTTTCCTTTTGAAGCTTATTTCATCCTTTTGTCTTCAATGCATTTAAATAGATCAAATGTAGCAATTTAACATATAATTTCTTCCACATTTTTAGCCAGAAGAAAAGGAAGAGAAGAAAGCCACATCCATCTATCACTTATTATATCGAGGAGGCCATTACATATCTCAATCAAAATTGATTATAGGAATAAATGCCGTCATCATCGTAGATTCGACTGAAAAGCTACTAGTTTTGTTTGCACGGAAAAGGCAGGACTCTCTCGATTCTTTATACGTAGAATTTTTAACCGCATGAGTTGCAATCGAGTTGGCTTTGGAGTTCTATTGCTACTGTATAATCTTTGAAGGAGATGCTGTGTAGGTGATTCAAGTCCTCAAACATAATCATATGAAGTTTTTTCCGTGATTAGCCTATGTATAAAATGGCATAATTAGAAATCTCGAGAAATGAAATGAACTGGCATGCAATGAAGTCTAGCTTGCACCACTTAACTCGATTTGGCTTATCTATCACAGGAACTTATAAACGGGTTGGAGACTACTCTTCTTTTCTTTCTTATTACGTTGTTGATGATTATTAAAACGTTATTTGTGCTCGACGAATGAAATCTCTTTTTGTGATTAAAAAAATATTTCTGGTCAGATCATATCTATAAACTCTATTTTAAATTGGAACAATGCATCATGCCCTTCTAAATTCTTAGCAAATATTGGATCTCATTCTGATGTTTGTTGCAATTTAAGGATATATATAGAGATATAATAATAGGTGCATCATTGTTGACTCTCTGTATGTTTAGGTCCTGTTTGGCAATAGGCTAAAAATCATGACTAAAATTAGTCATTGCTAAAATCTTAAATTTATTTTAAAAAAATTTAAAAAATTATTTTATATTTCATCTCACATAAATTTCAACATTAAACAATCACTTTATTTCATATTCAACACAATTCTCAATAAATCAATCAACTTTACTTCACATCCTACACAATTTTTAATATAATCAACTTACTTTATTTCACATCATACAAATTTTTTAAAAATAACTAAAAATTCTAACCAAATCTCTTTTTTTTATTACCAAACAGTTAGATCTTTAGTTGCCTTAATTTATTGATAGGATTCCAGAAGTTTTATACACAAGTATAAAAGGTCTGAGTTAAAATAGAGTTTCTTTGGTTCGTAAAAAAAAATTATAGCTAAAATAGTAATGATCAAAAAATTTAATTTACTTAAAAAAATAAAAATTTGATTCATATCATATCCTAATAAATTTCATAATTAAACAATTACTTTATTTCACATCCAAAATAATTCTTAATAAATCAATTAATTTTATTTTACATTCAACATAATTTTTAAAATAATTAAATCACTTTATTTCATATTATATGCATTTTTAAAATATATATTCAAAATATTATTTTTGAAAGAAAAAACCAATTGATTTTAAAGCACTTGGGCATTTTTCTGATAATATATTAAATAGAATTATATTAGTAATGGAAACTTTAGTGGATCTCAATTAGTTTGAGATTAAGATTGCCAAGTATTTTTGTTCAAGTCAGTCATTTTAAAATAACTGATAAAAATAGTGATGCAAATTGCATACGACAAAGTATATATGATTTTAAAGGTAAAATTAATTTAAATTACTAAAAATAAATGAATTTCAAGATATATTATGTAAATTTTTTTTATCTAAAATACTGTAAAACATCAAACTAATCAATTTTATCTTTTCAATTTTTTGCTCTAAATATTAAAAAAAAATTCACCTTAATTAAAAATTTTAGCGGTGTAGATTCGAATTTAAGATTCTCTTATTGAATTTTTTTTCTTTTTCTGCTGAGCTAAGAGAAGCTCGACGCTAACCAATAATATTTTGAGAATGTAAACTTCATTTTATTCTGCATGATCTAAAGGCCAATTTTTCAGATTAAATGCCTACCAGTGTGATAAAAGAAATATGGGCATTCTTGTGTTTAATAACTAATTTAATCTAATAATAATACCTACTTATTATTTCTACTAATTAGGATATCTGATCAGCACAAACGTGTACAATATTTTAAAATTAATATATACTATTAATATACAATAAAGATATGATATATATATAAAATACTATTGTGTAGGTAGAAACCACCTTGCATATAACTAATACCTCTAGTCAAACAGCTCTCGTCAAACAACCCTTCTCGAATAGCACTCCTCGAACAACCCTAGTCGAACAGCTCTTCAAGGAGACATCATCAGATCGTTCCCTCCGTACTATTATATCAACTCAGCATTTAAGGCGACATGGGAGTCCACAGCCTAATCGTCATTTGTAGAAATAGATATCAGATGTCACAGACTGTAGCTATTATGTCCCCTCCTCTCCAAACTTTAAATAAGGGGAAAGAGGAGAAGCTATCAGATTCTTTCTCTAGAGAGGTCACTCTCTCTTTCTCTCTTGTATTTAGCTTTGTAAGAAAAGAAATTCGATTAGTGGATTTAAATCGCCTAGACGGTGTCGAGAAAAACTAGTATTTTCATCAACCGAAATTAAAACTTAGCTTTAAAGCCTTCATTTAAATAACAAAGTTAAATTAAAAAAAAAATTATATCTATCATTTTAAAAATTCATTATTTTCAGGCGGTACCCTAAAGTTTATTATTTTCAGGCACCACCTCTCATTTTGAGATAGATTTATAGGTAATATCTTTTTTTTTAAATTAGATAAAAATATTGTATGAAAATAGTGAAATTTAGGGTGTCGTCCGAAAATAATGAATATTTGGGGTCACAGGTATAAATCCCCATAATTAAATCTTAAAAACCCTAAAAGGAAGAAGAATGCTGGCAATGCAGTAGTCTTCACTCTTCATCAATGAGTTCTCAAATCTCAACTCTTCGGTTGGTTGGGGAAGAAATGTGAACCAGCCATGAAGGCGTTTAGAGGAGTCGGATAGAGAGAAGAAGGATCCAGCAAGCCGGAACTAGCCGTGGCGGCGGACGATCCCGTGATCGTAACAAGAGAAGCACCGTTGCCGGCGCCGGCGCCGGCGCCGGAAGACGACTCTCCGGCAATTAGCAGTACTTGGCGCCTCGGGGCGGACGACGGCGAGAGCTTCGGCTCTGGGCCTTGGTCGTATAGTATACCCCTGAACACGTGCCCGCCGATGCTGACGGCCGCCTGGTACGCAAACTGGTCCGACGCCTCGTCGACCACCGGGCTCACCCTCACGCACCGGAACACCGCCGGCGAGCTCACCTCCGCGGGGAAGCTCGAGTCTCCCTGAGTCCCCCCTGCATCATTTCAACATTGTTGGGATATGGAGGCGAGAGATATAATTCACGATCTACGATTCCCAACTTATAATATCTTATATGTTGGCATTAAAATTTTTATTATAATGTGATTGTTGAATAAATATCAAATCAAAATCACAATTTGTTTTATCTAAGTTCAGAAGCTCAAATTCCAATCACATTATTATTACATTGAAAAAAAATATAATATTTAACGAAATTTTTAAAAATTAAAAATTTGGTCTTCTTTAAACAGTGAAAAGAGAAGAGAATAGTAGCAGTAGTGGCAGTTACCCGACATGGTGGTTGAGATGGTGGGGAGGCGAGTGGAGAGATCTCTCGGCCTTTTGGTGGTTTCAGCTCCGCCGGAGCTCGGCGGAGCAAGAGGAGGGCGGCCGGAAGGAGATGGGAGCAGCTGTTGCTGGCGTTCGCGGCGCCGCGCTGCGGGAACCCACGTGCTTTTCACGTGGGTGGAGCACTGGAAGCCGCGGCTCTTGCAGCAGGTCCGGCAGCGCATATGGGCGCAGTCCTTCTTAGCCTGGTTGCCGCAATCTTGGCAGCTCACCCCTCCGGCTCCGAAGCCCCTCTGCCCGCTCCGGCCGGCGGGCGGAGCGATGGGTTCATCGCTTCCGCCGAAGGCGAGTAAGGCTCCCGATGAGACAGAGTAGAACTGCTGCTGCTGCTGCCGCTGCTGAATTTGGTGCTGGTGTTGTTGCCACAGCTCGAAGCCCCGCGCGCCGCCGGAGGCGGCGCTCCCGCTGTGGCCGCCGGGGTAAAGAAAGAAGCTTTCTGGGTGGATCCCGTCGGGTCCCTCTTCCACTTGGCGCTGATGGCCGCCGCTTAGAGAGAAACCAGCCATGTCCCTGCGATCCTCTCTGCCGAAGAAGAAGAAGACTCTTTCGAGACCATCACCAAATCCATAGCGAGACCAGAAGCCCTCCCTTCGTTGTTCTTCGCAGAAGAAAGATCGGAGGAACAGGGGAAGGGGAAGAAAGAGTTAAACACTTAAAAGAATAGAATTTGTCTTGTGCTGCCGCGCTCTGTTTCTTCTCCTTCAGTGCTCTGCTGCTGGTACTTTTGTCCCAAACCACGTCTGCTTTGGGATTCAGAAATCCCCTTACTTTACTTTACCTCCCGCTCTCTCTCTCTCTCTCTCTCTCTCTCTCGCTCTCTCAAGTCGCCACTTCAGCTCTCCCTCTCGTAAATTAATCTTTTTCTCTGCTTTTACTTTCCCTCTTCGTTTCCTTTTGCTCTGCTGCACGGCGCAGAGCTCTCGCTTTCCGAAGAAGTATATTTAAAGCATGGAATTAGGGCCACTGCAACGCCGCCATGGAGACTGCAGCCATCCACAATCACAATTCCCATTTATTGCAAACTTCCACTTTCTCCACCTTTCTTCAATTCCTCCGCTCACCTTCTCTCTCCTCTCTCATCTGAAAATGGCTAACAAATATGAAAGTTGAAAATCTTCGAAAAGTTATTTGTTTCTTGTTCACATCCAAAGGTGGGAGGAGTTAAATGAGATTTTTTTTCTTATAAAAATCTCATTTTGTCAGTACTAGAAATCTCAACTTTTTTATAAAAAATTTAATTTTAATTCAAAAAATATTACATAGCTCTCGTAATCTATTTTTTTAAAGTTAAAAATTAATTTAATTTAATTTTAACCTATCTTATCACATCAAACATAAAATTTAATATTAAAAATTAATTTTATTTCACATCCTACAAACATTACTAAAATAATAACTAACTTATATCACATCCTTCGTATATTTCAACATAATAACTAACTTTATATCACATTTCTCACACATTTCAACATAATAACTAACTTTATTTCACATCATTCACAATTTTTAATAAAAAAATATTCTATTTAAATTTAATTTTAACATTATCAAATTTAATCTTACAAACAAACAGACCCAAGTTTTATAATATTTTAAGTGTTAACTTTATCTACTAATTGAAGGAGTAGTATATTATATTATCCCCTTAGCTATTAGTTAAAATTAATACCAAAAATTTTAGAATTTTTGAGAATTAGTTTTACAGATTTCATATTACTTTTTCTTTGATTCTATTAATGTGAAATTCAGTCAATTGAATTTAACAAGGTAAGAGAAAAGCAGAAAAGAAATAAAAATTAGAGAATAAACAAGAATTTTATGTATAAACTCAAAATCAGGGGATTACCATGACTCCTAAGAAAAATATATGATTTCATTAAGAGTTGATTTAAGTAAAAATATATAATTAGGTGCATTAGTGGGAGAAAATGAGAGTTTAAATTTGACCAGTTCTCTATAACCTTGAAGTGAGTTGAAATTCTTAGAAGTGATAAATTATTTTTACAAAGGGCTCAAGATTTTCGAACATTTAAGAAGGATCGGAGTTAAAATCCTATGTTATCTATCCTTTTCCCTATTTAGTGTGATAGTGATAGAGATGCAATAATATTTTCTTCGCACGCTATCATCTCTTGTCATATTTTATTGTCCTGATGCGTGTTTTTAGTAATTAAGATAGAGGTGTTAGGCTTTCATTGGTATTTATGCCATCTTTTAAGGAATAGGATATTTGAGATATTCTATGTCAAAGCAGACTAAAATTTATTATTTATCTCATCAATTCGACTACATCGTTCTAGTTGTATGTTTGGTACTGTAGTTCAAGTACATTTATTTCTTTTCTTAGAGATTTTATTGATCGTAACCGTAACTTTTGTCCCATTTTAGCTGCCACTTGGATGGTTGTGATCCGTTTCAATGATCTCTTGCTCAAGTTAAAAATTTTATATATGCCATCATTTTTAGCTAGTTATATACAAATAGTAATATATGTAATCCCCACCAACCTATAAATAGAGGTCAATGTTCTTCTCCTCTCTCTCTCTCTCTCTCTCTCTCTCTCCCTCCCTCTTCCTTTCTCTCCTACATGCATAGGTGTAGCAACAAATGGGGATGGCAAAGAAAAAGAAAGAGAGGGGGGAGGGGACAAGCGGCCCCCTCCATTGGTCCACTAGTACAAGTGGAAGCGAGAGAGGGAAAGATAAAAAAGAGAGACCGAGAAAGGGAGAAAGAGGAAGAAGAGAGAGAATTTTTTTTTGAATTTTTATAAAAAATTTAAAGGACGATTACATATACAACACAATATTTACTAAATATTATGAATTTTTCATAATATTTTAAAAAATTATAAAACTTATAAAGAACTATAATTACAAATTATTGTATATATTTCACACATTTCATTTATTCTCCTCACATTATCTCAGCCGACTTTGTCCCTTTTTTTAATTACAATAAAAAATTTCATATTCTAATTATTAATTTAAATAAGATGAAAATCTGATCATTCAAAATAACAATGATGCCTAGTTGTTTATGACAGATTGATAATCTAAAAATTGATGAAAGCTAAATTGAATGATTGTATTAAATGCTGATCAATTTCTTTGTAAGAATTAGAGTATCTTACACTAAAAATTAACTATAGTGTATAAAAAATAATATCCTAATTTAATTAGTAATGCTCATAAACAGTAATTAATTGTGCAAAATGTAATTTGTAATTAGAGTTTTTCATATATTTTATAATTTTTGAGAATTGAGAATAAAATATATAACATTTACTAAATATAATATTATATATGTAATTATCCCAAATTTCAATCATATAAAATTACAAAAGTACTTAATTTATAATTATATTAAAAGTCAAAGACAGAAATATTATAAATTTAAAATCCTAAATATATATAATATTATGTCCTAAATTCAAGGATGTGAATATAATTTATCTTTAAAAAAAATCAACACCATTCATATTATTTATTATATATTCATATAATCAAATTAATAAATATATTTAAGTTCATCAAACTTCATAGCAAAATTTATGCAACATAAGAATGGCCTGTTCCTTAATTCTCTATCTTGCCAATTTTTTAATCAACATAAGTATAACTTCTAATGTAAGGCCCATTATTCTCTAGCCATCAATTTCTAGTGATCAATAGTTGGGACATCAAAGATCGTGCGCAACGGCTCATTTAATATTGCAGTAGGAATGATAATCGGGTAAGTTTGAGTTAGAATTATACATTATTTATGCATTTTTCATATTTATTATTATTGCCATGTTTTTCCTAAAACGTCCATTCACTTCATCTCGCTCCGCTCTACTTTTTTTTTTCTGTGATATACCTATCTCAATTTGTTTAAATCTTTTTAACATTAAGATTTTATAACTTCGTATAATTGATAGCGGGTCACATATAGGTTGAGGCAAATGTAATTTTGCTATCTCATCGTATTAGTTTTGAGTCAAAATGCAGCAACACGAGTTGTGAGTCGGTTCGAATGTCTTATAAAAAATAATAAAAATAATGAGTATTAATTTCAAGAAATTCTATAATTTATATTTGGTCAAAGTCAATTTCATATGGCTCCATGCCTTTCTTTTGGAGGATTAATTTTAAATGTGCTCCATGACTTTTGATATATTTAACTTAGGCATGTTTGGGTGGGGTTATGAATTTTTTTTTTATAGAAAGGATCTTGATTTTTTTAATCTTGTTGATTGGGTATGCATGTACATTTATTTTATTAGATTGATATTTATGTAAGATTTGAATAAAATTAATTGTTAAGTTAAAATGCATAAGATGTAAAATTAAATAATTTTTTAATACTAAATTTTATGCATTGTATAAAATAAAGTATTTTTTAAGTTAAAAATTGTGTTGAATCTTAAAGATTATAGGCCTCGTTTGTCTAGAAGTTTAAAATTAACCTAGTTTAATTTTGATCAGACATATCACATCACACATAAAATTTAATATTAAAAATTAAATTTATTTCACATCCTACAAATATTACTAAAATAATAACTAACTTATATCACATCCCTCACATATTCCAACATAATAACTAATTTTATATCACATCTCTCACATATCTCAATATAATAACTAACTTTATTTCACATCATTCACAACTTTCAATAAAAAAATACTCTCCATCCAAATTTAATTTTAACCTTCTTAAATTTAACCTTACAAACAAACACATCCTGTATGAGTTTTTAGACATAATAGTTTCTTCATTTTTACCTATTTGTAGAATAATCATTTACTATTAATCCAAAAACATTGCCCTTTTCTTATAAAAAAAAAGCTCTTAAAATTAAACCTTCATTTGTTATTGCAACTTTTATTAAGCTTCATATTTTTACTAAGTTGTTGTGTACTCTCTACATAAGTAATGGTTATATGAGTCAATGTGCTATAGTCATTATATTTGTACTATATTTACAAATTAAATCTATATCTTAATTAGATTCTAGTGACTTTGAACTAATATTTTTGTCAAACTTATAATGTCTACATATTAACAATAAATTGTTATTTTTTTCGTTACTCATCCTCAGAACTCCAAAAGTTTTAAAAGTATGCTCTTTAGGATAAAATCAAATTTCAATATATCTCATATAGATAGCATGCATGATTAAATTATATACATATAATATACTCATTGAATCATCATCTCCATAGCACTCTAATTTATGATATTTTTCTTTTATGCCAATGGATTGTCCCTTATTAAAAAAATAATACATTAATAGCTACGATTGTCACTTTTATTGTGACAATTCGGGACTTGAGAAGGTGAAAAGTGATTATCGGAGTGATATTCATATGAGTGAATCAAAATAACCCAAATAAGGAGCGGCTCATGGCAACTTCTAGGTAGAGAGGCATAAGAATGAATCGTTCCATATAGAGTTCTTAAGTTGTATAAGTAAATAACACGATCTCAAATAGTAGAGACATCTTTTTGGGGCAAAAATGTAAAACTAATAATAAGAAATTTCATAATTATTCATGCTTAAATTGAAGTAGTATCATAATGGGTGATTTCCTGAGAAGTTGTGAAGCCCATAGTTGAAGAAGACAGAGAGTGATCATCGAGTAATGTTCTAAGAAAAAGGAATCACTAAAGTAAAGTGTGATTCTTGACAGGCTTTTAGGCAGAAAAATAATAATAAGATGGGCACATAAATGAATTATCTCACGTTGAAAAGGAATGAGAGATCCTAATTAAGTTGTATAAGTATATATAGTATGATTTCAAATAATAGAAGTACCTTTAAAACAAAATTGTGAGACTAATGATAGGAAACTCCATAGTTAAGCGTGCTTGAGTTAGAATAGTATTATTACTGGTGATCTCCTGTGAAATACTTATGTTATACAATTCATAGGTGCCAAAGCAAATAATATCTTTAATGCAGGGAGTGTCATTATGTTTTAGAAAAAGGAATCACTGGAAAAAATATACAGCTCCTGGCAGACTTCTAGATCAACAAATAGTATTAAGAATATTACAAAAAATGAATCGTTCCACATAAAAAAAATCCTGAAATATATAAATAAATAGCATAATCTCAAATAGTAAAGACACTTTTTGAGAAACAATTGTGAGTCTAATGATAAAAAAACTCCATTAGTTAAACATGCTTAGATTAGAGTAGTACTAGGATGGATAATTTCCTAGAAAATACTTATATTACATACTTTTTAAAAATAAAAAATGGACAATAAATCTATATTTAGATTATGAGATGCTACTTCATAATTTTCACCCCCTACTTTTGGTCCTATAATTATAAACTCAGCTTATGACATCTTAATCTACAGCAATGGCGCAACCATCACCATCTAATTAATCGAAGCTTATATTATATTTGGTAATATCACAAGTAAGGATATGTGGTGTTGGCCAACACGGTCGATTGGTACTTAATCATACATAATAATTGACAGAAGTATTTGAATAATTATTACGTCATATCTCGACATAATTTATTGGATTACTTATACATAGGTAACTATTTGTTGTATATCAAACTAATTTAAGTAATTACTTGCTATGAAATAAATATTTGTTATAGTTAGACATACAAATTGTACTCGGATAGTAGTTCTAATAATGATAGTTGGATTATTGATCTTTCTCATCTAAAAAGAAGAGAAAAACAAAAATTATAACTTAAAGTCAACTAAAAATTTATTATTTAATAGAATATAATAGAAAAAAGAAACGATTCCCGTAGAATAAAAATTTGATTATTGTTATTATTATTTGAAGTAATTCAATTTAATACATATTCTTATAAAATTATTAGATTATAAAAATTATTTTTTAGCGCTATCAACTATCACAAATTCATTTGTTATAGTAAACACCCAACACCGACAAATTAAACTTAATTTTCTTTCAGACTGACACACTCAACCTTTGCTATATCAAGCATGATGATGATATTACATTAGTGAAGACCAAACCTCATCGTCCCGCACGCGCGCGGGACGAGTCCCTCACGTGTGCGCAAAATAAGCCAAGGTTGCGCCGCGTTCTCTGAAAAGCTGAACGTCCTCCTTTTAAACAAAAGGTAAATTACAGCCAAGTCCTGTGTTTAAGTCATAATATCATACAAATTAATATTTGTAAAATTATAATATTTAAATTTCAAAATAATTATAAAATGAGCTTTTTTATTTTTTAAATTATTAATTTTTTTAATTTCTCTGGTGCTATCAGCAATTAAGAAGGATGCCAGTAAAAGCTCCACCAGAGAAAGCATAGGAAAGAGAGAAGGTGAAGGCAGTCCCCTCTACTGGGGGCTGTCCCCTGCCCCCACTCCACCGCTAGCAACTCCCCTTTTCACTAATCCCCCACCCTATCTCAGTCGCCTCCGACAACTCTATTATAGAGAGTGCAAGAAAGAACAGAGACAGAGTGCAAGAGGGAGTGGGGGAGGAAAAGAGAGAGGGGGATAGAATATTAAATTAAAAATTATAATAATAAAAAAATAAAAAGAATTTAGTTAATTATCACATAAAACTCAATAATTTATATCTTACAATTTTAAAAATATAAATATGCGTGACTATACATCTTAAATTCAAAAATTTGTGTGTGATTTACTAAAAAAAATTACTTTCAGTGTGACAACAACGCGCATTCGCACGCGCGTGTGTGTATATATATATATATATATATATATATGGCAAAATATACTTTTTAATATGGGAACAGAGGGAAAAAGATGATGTAATAGGGGGAAAAAAGATCATGTAATAGGGAGAAAAAAGATGATGTTGAGCTCAAATCTATTTTTAAAATGACTTAATTAGCTTTTTGAGGAGGTACCGAGTAAGACGAGTTGGCAAGTTGGGTTCAATTTATCAACTCAGTCTGATTAATAAATCGATCAAAATTAATAATTTAAACAGGCTCAACTAATAAGTGTGTCAGGTCAATCTGTCAATCTGACCTATTTATGCAACAAATATTTATAAATGGCTTAATTCTAACTTTTCTTTCTTTAAATTTTTGTTTGGGGCTGCTATTGATCCGATTTCGAGCCGAGATAATACTGGCTCAAAATCGAATCGATCAAATATCAGCTTGCTTGAAATCAGTTTGAAGTCGATTGGGTTCGACTTCAAGCCAATTTCAAGTCAGTTTCGAGCCGGCTAAAAAAAAGTCTATTTTATTGAACCGATCTCAAGCCGGGGTAGGCTCAACTCGAGGTCGACCCTGTTTAATATATATATGTGTGTGTATGTGGTATATATATAATTTTTTTTTAAATCAAGCCGATCTCGAGTCAGATTCAGTTGAGCCGGCTAGTTTACATATGACATGAAATAAAGTTAATTTTTACGATTAAGATTTATGTAGGATGTAAAATAAAGTTTAACTTTAATATTTAAATTATGTGTAATGTGAAATAAATAAAAAATATTGATGAAAGTATTTTTAGAGAAATTTGGTGGATTTTTTAGCTCCAATCAAATAAGGCTGTGCAATATTATTACCCGAAGAATCAAGAGTCAACCCTGAAGAATAGAACCGATGAATTTGAGTCGGATCTAAATTGATTTTGGACAATTTTGGTTTCTTAAAATATTCATAACAAATTATATATATGATTCATTTTTTGGGTCTAATGTATATTCTAGTAGTACCGAATTGACACAGTTTAGATGAGCAATAAAATACAGGACCTCAAAGTAATTTTTACGAATCACTTTAATTTAATTTTTCTTACAATTCAATTTTAAGAAGTACCCTTGTGAACTCTCATTCTGAGATATTAAATAACTATTTTATTTGATATTAAAGAAATATTTTTTTACAAAATTCATAATTAAAATTTTAGTTGTACAAATGTTCTATTACCCTTAATCTAAATTCCTCTTTTCTTTTAATGTATCTCGATCTACCATGTACTTAAAAAAATTTATAAATTAAAATATTTTTATTAAGATATTTTTAAAAAATTTATGTCATTTATATTAAAAATTATTTATTGGAGTAGAACTCATCCAAATCTGAATTAAACTGGAACATCTGGAACATACACGTGGAGGCCTACGTGACATCAGCATTAAAGGAGCTTAACGACAGACAAAGGTCGAAAAGGAACCCCCCGAACGAAAGGCAGCCGTCGAAGAGCCCACAGAGAACTGCTCACACAACATAAAGTACAAGACCCCAAGTCGCTTTTAAGAAGCATGGTTCATCTGTTTGGTCAGTACGATCCATACAACCGGAGTCACGACACGCCGACCATGCAAACATCATTGCCCTGACGCCAAAAATGGAGCTCATTCCCTTGAAATGACTATCCAGAGATCAGCTTGGGCTATATAATCTTATATAATAGGGAAAATTGATCCTTTTTTCTTTAGAAAAACTCTCCCTATTTTCCTCCGTTACTGTAAAAAAGACATTTGATATAGTGAAAATCTTCGAAAAGCTGCCCGAACGGCACCGTAGTTTGCCCGCTTAGTCAGTTTTTATGTAAAAAATCTCTCTTCTAATCTATTAGTTGATTTCTAGCCTCAACAAAAATTGAACAGTTGAATAGGACCTAAATGTGAGATGTAAAAGTTTCAGACTTTCCATCAAAAAACAATTAGACGAGAATGTATAAATACTGAGAACCTAAAGACCTATAATAAATTTACCCAATAATATATGTTTATTAGAATTAGAAATTTTGAGCGCGTGCTTCAGTAGTGTGGGATCGATTATTGATGCTGACGTGGGCCAGTGTCGAGACCCCACGTCATGAATCCGTCACGTGGTGATAGATTCTCTCGTTCACTTTTTACCCCCCTCTTTTCTCTATAGTCCTCATTACATATAAATTGAATGTTAAAATTGACCTCATTTCACACAAAATTATATATTTTAAAATTTTAAAATAAATTTATTTCATATTATACATGCATTAATATTTATATTTATAACTTATATAATTTATTTTTAAAAATTGAAATTTTGATCACTAAAATTTTAACTGCTTTAATAAATGCATGGTAACTTTAATTTCCTTTTCAGAATGCTATTGTTTTTCTATTTAGTTCTAAGAAAATACATGAAATTTATTAATTTTTAATTATTTTAAATGATTTAAACATTTTAAAAAATTATTACTTATTTTTAAAATTTAATTTTTTACATATATTATTTTCTCTACGTATGTAATAAAACTTTTATGATACATATGTGATAAAAATTGCTACGTATGTCGAGCCGTGATGATGGAACCCGCATGTAGGTATCGCACGCCGAATGGCTGCCGTAAAATCTACGTGTTAGACTGTCCGACTGCAATAATCTTTCCTATTATACGACACAATAACAACTATTTTATCATTTTTTAACGAAAATAGTTTTGTTGTTTAATTACGATGGAAAGTTGCTTTAACTAGGTGAGATTTAATATTTAAGACCAAGCCCATATTTGTTTGAAAGTTTAAAATTAATCTAGTTTAATTTTAAACAGGCATATCACATCACATTTAAAATTTAGGGGGCGTTTGATTCATTGCTATATTGATGTTATGTTATGTAATCTAGATGTCATAACATCTAGATATCATCTTTTAACTAATAATTTTATAATATAATAGAAGATTATTTATAGATATCATTAAACCAAACGATTATTTTTTTCTAAATAATATAATGTAATATCAAGATAACATTGAACCAAATACCCTTAAAAATTAACTTTATTTTACATCACACGTATTACCAAAAATAATAACTAACTTATATCATATCCCTCATATATTCCAGTATAATAACTAACTTTACATCATATCTCTTATATATTTTTTAATAACTAACTTTATTTCATATCATTCATAACTTTCAATAAAAAAATATTTATATCCAAATTAAATTTAAACCTGACAAATAAACAAGTCCTTGAAAATTCTAGTGCTGCTAGCACGAGCAATATTACTGGTGTCTAAAATAGAGTAAAAGAGATACAAATCATGTATGTATGTAACTAGGGGTAAGGGTTTGGTCCGGCGATTGATAGATATTTAATCGAACAAGACTCAGTTCGAGTTTATTAAATCAAGTCATAGCTACGATTGATCAGATCAATTTGGCTCAATTTCTATTTTACAAGCATAATACACTATAATTGTTTAATATCTATTGTATATATTTATGTGTTAGTTATGTTTAAGATATCTTTTAGATAATTTTATGAGTATGATTAGCTTAATTTTCAAATCCTAGCAGATGAAATTTTTTTAAAAAGAATTTAATTTTTGGTGAGTTTGAGTTGGCTCAATTAAAACCCAAATTAGCTCAAAATTTAAACGAGTCAACTTAAGCTTAAATTAATTTGAAACAAGTTGAACTAGAGCGGTGCGTGGCTCGGCTCAAAGTAACAATATGATGGGAATTGTTTGATGTATTGTATTTTCGGCAATTTGTCGTGTACTTTTTTTTTTAAAACAAGTTGACATATTAGTCAAAAAAATTTTTGACATACTTTTTTTTATAGAAAATTTTGACATTTTCTTAGTCCTAAGGATTAAGTACAGATAATATCATTAATTTGAGAAATAATATTTTTCGATATTTCTTTAATCTCATATTATTTAACTGTTCTAAGTGTGATATTTTATTATGCATATTATTTTTATTTAGTAGTATAAGGTACAAGTCCTTTCCTAAGGCTTATACCAGCTTTCTTAGGCCTTTAACTTCATAAAATCTATTAGTTCGATAATATTAATAAATAAATTTGAACATATATGAGTTTTAAATTTATTTTGATAAATGAACAGATTTGAATTTACAAATATTTGATTTGTTAATGTTCATATGAAAAAATTATACAAAGCTCATGCTGAACTATAAAGTTATAGTTAGCATGCATTTTTCGAACTCAATTAATAGATCACATAAAACCTTATTTATTAATCCGAAAAAAATCTTATATGCCATGAATTAGCATGATAATAAGCCTGTTCATTTATAGCTTTTTTGTTCGTGAACTAAAATATATATGAGCTCATTTACGAATATATTAGTGAGTTTCTTCGCACGAGCTACAAGAACTAAACTGAAATATAATTTTATATTATTGGCGAATAAAGCTCGATTTTAGTAAATAAATATGAAGATGAATAAGTCGATACTCATGAGTTTTACTCGATTCAATTACAATTACATCACTTCCTCTATAACAACTAGCTGACATCTCCAGCTTCTCTTCTGAGTGGAACATGGAGGCATTGGAGGGTAGTCTTTATTTTATTGAAGGGTAGTCTTTATTTTATTGAAGGGCAGTATAATTTAAACAGTAATAAAGGCTAATGGCATTTTAATATTCAAAAAACTTTATATTTTGGGTGAGAATATTGCTTTTCAGAGGGGTCAAACAGTTTTGATCCTATTTGTTGAGCTTAGCTCTTCAGTGGAACATGCCTAGAGCCTGTTTAGTCTTGAGATTACTTTAACCATACTTAAAATTAAAATAATATTTAATTAAATAATAATAATAAATAAAATTTTATCATATTCTATTCAAATTTTAATATAAAAAACTTTACTTTATTTCACGCACTTGCCCTGATCAGGACCAAAATGGTACTAGTTTAAATAATAATAATAATAATAATAATAATAAATAATTTTTTAATCACTTTACTTACACATATTTTAATATAAAAAAATATTATTTTACTTCGATCACATACTCAATAATTTTTAATAAAAATATCAATTTTATTTCACATTCTAGACCAAAATACTCGATTCAAATATTTTGATTTAGAATGTGAAATAAAGTTGATATTTTTATTAAAATTTATTGAGTACATAAGGTAAATAATTTTTTTTTATGCACATTTAGTCAAGAAAGAAATACTTATATTGGAGATGTGACAATTGGTGATCAAATTGTCAAGAAGAGTGAGCGCTTTAGATACCTTGGATCAATTATACAAAATGATGGCGAAATAGATAATGACGTTATTAGCAGGATTCAAGCAGGCTGGGTAAAATGGAGAAATGCTTCTGGAGTGTTATGCGATAGAAAAATCCCATCCAAAATTAAGGGTAAATTTTATAAAACTGTAGTAAGACCAGCGATGATATATGGTGCTGAATGCTGGCCTGCAAAGAAGAAACATACAAACAAAATAAATGTTGCAGAAATGAGGATGTTAAGGTGGATGTGTGGATATACACGAAAGGATAGAATGAGAAATGAGTATATCCGAAAGAAAGTTGGTGTTGCACCAATTGAGGATAAACTTAGAGAAAGTCGGCTTCAATGGTTTGGACATCTAAATCGCAGGCCAATTGAAGCTCCAGTTAGAAAAATTGAGTTACTGGATTTTGCCCATGTACAAAGAGGAAGAGGGAGACCAAAGAAGACATGGCAAGAAACTATAAGGAGTGATCTTAGTTACTTAAACTTAGATAAGAATTTGGTAACTGATAGAGCGCAATGGAAACAAAAGATTCATGTAGCCGACCCCACCTAGTGGGATTAAGGCTTGGTTGTTGTTGTTGTTGTTGTTGTTGTTGTAGAATATATATAAAATATTTTTTTTAAAAAATATTTATTATTATTATTATTATTTAATTAGTACTATTTTGATCTTGATTTTAGTCCTCACGTCAAACATGACCTTAATCATTTTCAATAAGACTATCAGTTTTTCATAAATGAGTAAAATGATCTTGGAACTAAATAAGTTCATAGAAAATGAAGAAAATGAACTTAAAAGGTATATAAATAAAGAAATATATAAAGAGAAGTAAAAAAAAACATATTTTTTTATGTGAAAATTCATATAATAAAGAATACAAGGGAACTTCATTACATCACAAAAAGATGAGCATTGTTGAAAATCATAAGCTCTTGATAACATTGATACCACTTTTATTGGGATTGATTCCTTGTAATAAAAATTTTAATTGGCAGATTCAAACTTAAAGGCCGAGTTCAAATTCAAACAAGTTTTGAGCAAATTTTGAGCATCGAGTTATTTTTATGGCTCTATTAATAGAAGAGATAAAATTGAGAATAAAATATGAGCTCTCATGCATAAATACGAATATCTAGATTTTGAATAGTAAGTACAACATCATCATTAAACACATATAGCCTAACTAAATTATGAAAATGAATAATTATATTTTCTAACATCTAAGTGAAAAATGTAACACTATAATATGAATATTGAGAGATGAACTCACATTTTTATAATAAGAAAGATTATAGGTAAATATCATTTGAATCTTTAAGATCAGACTGTAAGGGAAATAAAACAATGAAAACTTTGAGGCGTGTTTAATACTTTCCTTGAGGTAAATTTGCAGTATAGACACAATTACCTTTCAAGATACAACAAAGCATCAAAATTCTCTAACTACCAGATTGCAGAAACATATATGATATTTATAAATATCTTTTTTTTTAATAGCTAAAAGATACTTAAAAGAAATCTTTAATTAAGAGACACATCTTTTAAATGCATCTTTTCAAGAGACACATCTCTTAAATGCATCTTTTCAAGAGACGCATCTCTTAAGTGCATCTTTTCATAAAAAAAATATTTTGAAATTAGAATATTCTAATTACAAAATAAAATTTTAATTATCAAAATAAAGTTCTGGCTTACTAAGTCAAGCTCAAGATGCCCCAAGTGCCCAAGTGCCCATCAAAAACTATTAAATATTCATTAAGCCCACTATGATTCACTAGAGAGGCCCATATGCTTAAATAAAGTTCTGGCTTACTAAGTCAAGCTCAAGATGCCCCAAGTTCCCAAGTGTCCATCAAAGATCATTAAATATTCATTAAGCCCATTATGATTCACTAGAGAGGCCCATGGGCTTAATTCAAATTAATAAGAGAAAACTTTATAAAATATCTATAACTTTACTTCATTCACAATGTGGGAATATCATATATCCAGAATATTGCAAACTATATAACACAGACTATTTCATGTAGAGATTGACAAATTTGAGTTCTTTTTTAATTTTTAATGAGTTCATAGGGTTGGACCTCCTATTTTAGGATGGTCCATGAAATATATAATGTTTTCATATAAGTTCTTGATCAAATTTGACTCTTATTTTACGTAAATTCATGTATCTACCTGAGAATTTATTTAATAGGGAGACCCGGAACGAAAAATACTTCATCGATCTATTAGAATTTAATGAATTCAAATTTTGTTCAATCTAAAAATTTTATTTAAAAAAATTTAAATTTATAGACCTAAATTAAATTGTAATCTGGCCTCAGACCCAAGTGATTTTTACCTTAGAATATATTAGGGTAAATTACACATAAGTTTTTGAATTTAAAGTATAATAACACTTAGGCCTTGTTTGATTTGAGCTTTTTTTTTACAAAAGAAAAAAAATATTTTATTTTTTAAATTTAATGAGAGAAAATTTTATTTTAATATTAGAAAGTGTGTAAAATATATAATACTTTAAATTCTAATATTCATATTTATATTAGATATAAAATAAAATTAATTTTTATAGTTAAAATTTATGTTGGGTAAAAAAATCTAACTCCAACCAAATGAGGCCTTAGGTTCACTTTTCAAAATTTTAATATATAAGTCTTTGATTTTTAAAATTTTAACATCTAAATTTTTTTAAATTTTTTTAAAATTATAATTATAACATCTCCTTTTTCTGCTGCTAGCACACACACAAAGAGAGAGAGAGAGACTGGAAAGTATAATTGAAATTTTAAAAGATTTTAATAATAAAAATTTAGAAAAAGAATATTAGATTTTAAAAAATATATATAGGACTGAGTTTTATTATATTTTATTCTTAAGGACCATGATGTAATTTACCCATATATTAATGTCATCTCAAATTCTCAACAAAGGGGCCGGTCTCCTATTGCCCCTCAATATTCTCCCAATTATGGTGGCTACACATACACAGAGTGCTGCTTTTAATTTAGTGGATTCTCTTCTGCAGTTAAACCACTTTTTGTCAGCCTAAATCATAATTAAAGATTATAGGGTTCTTCACATGAAAGATACCTTCATTCTTTCCTCAAATTATTTTTCAAAAAAAAAAAATTCCTCAAATTAATTAGTCTACCTTATGACCTCATTTTATTCAAAATATTTTTTAATATAACATAAATTTTAATTATAAAAAAATAATTTTAATGCATTTTCAATACAAATATAAATATTAAAATCAGTTTTAATATTAAGATAAATTTTTTTGAGGTATAAGTTTAGGACTATTTGTTGTCTCACAATTACACCTGGGCATTGGGCGGGTGGCCTGACGGGCTAGCCAAATTTTAATAAATTTTAAATGGGTTTGGTCATTTATTTTGGCTCAATATTTGAGTTTGGCCCGGCCCGAGTCTGATTTGACTTAGTCAAAGCCCGGTTAAGCCCGACCTGCTCCAAACCTGGCCTGTTTTTGTTGAAAATGATTATGTTGTCATATATGCTTCTTTTGATAATGTTTATATTATAATAGATATTATTGAAATTATATTTATTAGGTTCTAATTTTTTTCTTTGGTCATTGAAGAAATTGAACGAAAACATGGAACTTACTAGCTTAAAGTTTTCGTTAATTTGTTTAACTATTTTAAATTAATATCCCAGGAAAGATATTATTGGATTTTATAATTATCAACTTAAATAAAATTATATTAATGTAATTATGGAAAGCGTAAATAGAAATATTATAGTATGCCAGAATGCTTAGGATTTAAATTATGTTTGGATATAAATTTCAAACGCTTTGATTTTATTTGGTTTGAGATATTTTTTTGCTTAACAAAACTTTTAACTAAAAAAATTAACTTTATTATACATCTAACACAAATATGAATATTAAAATCAACTTTATTTTATATTTATATATTTTTTAATATAAAAATAAAGTTTTTTGATATTAACTTAAAAAATAAAATATTTTCTTTTATCAAAAAAAAATTCAAACTAAATAAAGCACTTGGGTAGTTTGGCCCGCACATTGGGCGGGCTTGATAATAAAAGTAAGCCCACAAGCCGAGCTAACCCCGACCCGAGCCTGATTTGACATAGTCAAATCCAGGTTAAGCCCGACCCATGCCAAGCTCATTGCCCAGGTCTACTCACAATGCCTCATTTAGTTCAAGTCTTTTTTTTAAGTTAAAAAAAAAATATTTTTTAAGCTCAATGAGAGAAAAATTTATTTTAATATTAGAAAATATATAAAATACGAAATACTTTTCATTCTAGTATTTATATTTATATTGGATGTGAAATAAATTTAATTTTTATAGTTGAAATTTGTGTTGGATAAAAAAAATGTCTCAAGCCAAACGAGGCTAAATGAAATAGTATAAAAGAGGCGATTGTCCATCGCTTTCGAACCTAAAAAGCTCAATATCAAGATGGCTAAAAGAGCACCATCATTTACTAAAATATTTATTTTAATCTCTGTTTGACAATAGGTAAAACATTATGACTGATTTTAGTCATAGCTAAAATTGTAGATTTATTTTTAAAAAAAAATTTTAAACTTTATTTTATATCTCAACCAACAAAAATGTTAACATTAAATAATTTTTTTATTTCACATTCCTTAAAATTTTTAATATATTTAACTCAATTTATTTCATATATCACACATTTTTTAAAAATAATTAAAAATATTTATCTAAATCATCTTTGTTCTTTCCCATTATCAAACAAAGTCTTAGTGTAACATTGTTTTATACATTCTTATGAATTATTTAATATAAGATTCTACTATACCTTGATATTATCGTATCTCGGCTCTGTTTGTTCGGCCAGTTAAAACTAATCTAATTTAATTTTAAACAGTCATATCATATTATTCATAAAATTTAATATTAAAAATCAATTATACTTCAAATCATACTAACATATTAAAATAATAACTAACTTATATCACATTCTCCACATAAATATTCTAACATAAAAACTAACTTTATTTTACATTATTCATAATTTTTAATAAAAAAATATTTTTATCGAAGTTTAATTTTAATTTTATTAAAATTAAAGTTTATAAATAGACATGCTATTTTTAACATCATGTTTCTATGACAAATTTTTAAGATTAAAAATTCAAAAACCTAACAATGAGGTTGTTGATCTCGATTGAAACCCTAGAAACGAGAAATCTCCTGTAAAATTTTTCGCTCAAAATCATGTTAGATCTTTGTCGATTTGATCTTGTTGGAAAAAAATGTACGTATATAATTATGATGATATTGCAAGATAAGCAACCGTCCCGTTATGTCAGGAAGCGACGGTCTCCCACTGTAGCATTAATGATGAGGCTAGTTGACGAGTAACATGACCATTATCAACGAAGCGGTGACCTCAATGTCATTATACTAATACTTTTTTGAAACGACGCATGTCACACCTGGAAGTAAGATAATAAAAATGGACGTATCGTGGATCAAGTGTTAATTTTTAAGAGTTGTATCAAAATTTAATTACATCCTGAATATATGTAATTTATATAATATTTTTTTCATGATTTTACCCTTCTCATTATTGATATTTAAATTCCTGATATTTAATGAATAAAGTTCTCTTTTGTTCTAAAACCAATATCCATTAAAAAAACATAGAGCCTATGAAAAGCCCAGCCCATGGCCAAAAAGCCCAGTCCACGATCATAGAATATTTATCATGTTGCAGGATATTTCATATTTATCATATTTATTACTAAGATAAGTCCAAGCTAATTGTAGTATAATATGTTATTTATTTTTTTTATTATAAATTTTCATATCAATTCAAGTTTATTTAATATAATAAATCTTCTATATTAAAGCCGACCAGAAAATTTAAATTTCTATTATGTTTTTGTAATGACATTAAAATTATATTTTCTTTTTCAGAATTAATCAAAAAATTTGTTATAAATGTTATATAGATACCTTTAAGACCTACTATACTACTAATTTTTATCAAAATTAAAGATAATTTGATACCCAAAAATAAAAAATTTCAGTAATATATAATCTTATTTACATATAAATAAAATTTTTAATAAAATAATTTAAGTTCATAAACTAAAATCTTAATAATAATTATTAAAAATATTAGCAATATAATAAAATATAATTTTAGAAGTAATTAAATATTAAATTTATCCAAATTATGTCAAATTATTCAAATTTTTTTCGTTAATTAATTTAAGTTATAACAGTTAGAAAGATCTCTTAGCTTGAGGATTCATAAAAAAAATCTCCTTTTATTCTTTTTTCTCTTGCCTCTTCGTTCAAATCTTTAAAATTCTTCTGCAATGGTTGTCGATTCAAAAAACAAAAAATTTCGCCGTAGATCTCTTGATGCAGCGCGGGGATCGGTTTAACGCGATCCTAACGCTACCAAAATTAGGATTGTGCCTAGGACTAATTTTACTTAGAAGAATACTATTCTAGGGACCCAAATATGCAAATTAACTTAACTATATGATGCCAAGGAGATTAATCAAAATATAAGCAAATTATACTATCTAACAGCATTTGCATATTCACATGACATTCATGGAGTTTCTAAATAAATTAAGTATGCTTCGTGCAAATTCAGTAAACTTTCGCAGATTCAGGTAAGATAAACTATCAAATTAACACGGATTAACTAATCAGCATAAGCTGAGTTACCTTTCACATGAGATTAAAGAGCTTGCTGTTTAGGTCCAATTACATAATCCCTTTTTGATAACAGATTCAAATTGATATTAAAATCAAATGAAGAGGAGCAGTAAAATCATTAACTGCAAAAGACTTGCCATCTTGGATTTACAGCAAATTAAACATGTCGGAAAATCAAGGTGAATAGGTGGCTCAAATAATTATTAAAGCAACTGAACATATTCAAATCCTGAGTACAAACGGAATGAAATCAGAACCAAAGAGCAGAATCATGGAATTAAACCCAAGGCTAAGAAGAACAGTGATGAACCCAAATCCTGAACAGAAAAAAAAAGAAAACCAGGGAAACCTGCAGCCCCTCTGCGTTCCCGGTCCGAATCGATGCCACCTTCGTAGATTCGCTCGAAGATCAAAAACCAAGGAAACCTGCAGCCCCTCTGCGTTCCTGGTCCGAATCGACGCCACCTCCGTAGATTCACAGCGAAAGGAGTAAACTCTCCACTCGGAATCAGGTAGAAATCATCAACAGCATCATAAATAGGTCCGAAGCTTTACTCATTTTTGATTCAAATTGGTTCAAACAGAACTATTCTTGAACCCAATTCGATCCGACCCATACATATGATTCAAACCGACCATAATATATACATGACACCAAAGTGGGTATTCTCACCGACATAAACATAATGTACGACTCCAAATAACTCGAAAAAATGCTGAAATAAAAATAACTATGTATAAGCAAATAAATTGTTATAATCTACGCTCGAGGTCGTAGATTATAACGAAGTCATCGGTGCTGGTGATCTGGCGCTGCATCATCTCTGATTCTGTCTTCTTCTTTCTCTCTCTCCGCTCTTTTCTTTTTTTTTCTCTCTCTCTCTCACTTTCTCATTTTCAATCTAGGAAGTGCGTTAGGTTAGCAACAATTGTGAATAGGGAAAGAGATAAATTGATTTCTGTTAAGAGAAAAATATTTTTTTTAATAACTTAAATTCGGGGTAAATTTAATATTTTTAAGCTAAAATTAAGGAATAATTAAATCTCATAAATCTAAAATTTTAAAAAATAATAATAAATCATATTTTGACCTAAAATTATATTCATTAAATATCTTTAATTTTGATATATATATATATATATATATTATGAGAATTTTGAATAAATAATATTCTAATAAATTAAAATTTTAAATAAACATAAATTTAAATCAAGAAAAATAATTTCGTAATATCTCTTAATACTTTCAAATAAATTATAGATTTAAAAAAAAGTTATTTATAGATTAGATATTTTTTATATTCATGTCTATCATTTTTTCTAATTTTTTTTTAAATCTATACAAAATTTTCAATCATTTTTAAATTCATAATAAATTTATTTCCTATAATAGACTCTAATTTATTCAAATAAACAACAATTTTATAACAATCACAACTTTTATATTTCTTATAATCTAGGTCTTTGTTTTTTATCAAATAACTTATCGAGATCGCCCAAATTTTTTTATATATTTTCTGTACCTAAAAGATCATAAATGTCATTTATTGCTCAAAATTATATATATAATTTTAATTTAAAATACATCTCAAATTCAAATTTTTGAGATATCACATTATTTGTTTATTTTATAGTTATTTAAATAATATACTTATTAAGTTAATTAGATATTTATTATAAATAAATTAAATAGACTTGTTCGTGAATTTAAAAATCTTCCTTGAAATGTTAAAGCTCGCGCATGAAATAAATTGAGACCTTATGAATTTTTTGTAATATTTCCAATTTTGTTTTAAATAAAAAAAGTTCAAATGAATTGCAACAAACTTAACTAAATGAGCAAGTAAAATAAAGGGTATGAAATGCGAATTCACCATTAAAAACTCAAGTTTTACAATTTTGCGGAGATGATTAGCAAATTGTAATACCTAAAATTTAATTAGTAAAATTTATTTTTTAATTAAATTTCAAGTATTACGTCGTCAGCATTGGGTTTTGAGTTATTATCATTATTATTCTCGGACTTGTTTGTAATTATTCATTTATTATTATAGTATATATATAAAGACAATAAATATTTATATATTAAAATTTAATATTTGCTTTCTTAATTTTAAATTTTTAATTTTATTATTGAATTTATTAATAATTACAATTATAATATCTCTTCTTTCCTCCATCGTCCTAAGGAGAGAGGAAAAGTGAGGGTATAATTGAAAATTTAAAAAAAATAATAAAAAATTTAAATATTAAAATTTAAAAAATAAGAACCTAAATGTTAAAAATTTGAAAATATTGAAGTGTGTGAATATTATTATACTTTAAATTCAAAAATTCTGATGAAATTTATCTAATTCGATTTATCTGAGGCTTAGGTTTTGCTTGATAAAGAAAAATAGCCATAATTTTTTAGTGAAATAATTTAATTTTTTATTATTTTAAATGTATAGAAAATATTTTATAATTTATTTTATATAAACTCTAATATAACAACAACAGAAAAAACCTTTATTTTTCTAGATGGGAATCATATTAAACTCTAATATTAAATAAAACTTTTATTTTGTACCTTTTTAACTAGATGGGAATCATACATAATTTTTAATTTTATTTAATATTCAATATAATTTTTTTTACAAAACAAATTTACTATATTTTTTATCATATATATATTTTTCACAATTAGCCCTCAACTTGTTTTATTATACTTCGTTTTTTTTCAAATACCAAATAGGCCCATATATTATACACAGTATTAATTTTGGATAACTCTGAGTTTTTTATTTAGTTTATTTTTGTTTTCTATAAATATATAATACGTGTAATATTTTTTATGAAGTGTTTTATATGTACTTCAATTTGATTCTGGGATTTTTTATTAGATTTTTATTGATTTAAAGGATAAATTGAGATTATGTTGTACTATGTTTCTTATCTTTAATTTTTAAAAGGGTAAATTATGCTTAGGTCTCTGAATTTAATGCTTAATATCACGCAGTCTCTCAGTTTTAATAAATTATCAAATGAGTCTTTTTTTATTTTTTATAGTTAAATTTTTTTAAAATTATCATTTTACCCCTGCCCCTCCCTCTCTCCTCCCGATCCGGAGAATGACAGAAGTATCATTTTGCGCGGGATCTGAACGAGAGAGAAAGACAGAAGTAAAATCATAATTTTAAAAAAAAATTAATTATAAAAAAATTAAAAAGGACTCATTTGATAATTTATTAAAACTCAGGGACCCCGATGTTAAATTTTAAAAACTTGAACCTATGCTATATTAAGCGTTAAGCTGAAAGACCTGAGCGTAATTTGCCCTTTTCAAAATTATTGTAGGCATTGTTCAATGTTTATTTGGTTAAAATTTATAAAAGATTATAATATTACTCCTTGTTGGCCTATATAAAGCCTTCCGCATATTTGATCTTATTTGTGTTTAATTATTTTTGCATTTAGGTATTTTAATTTTTTTAAAAATATGGAAAAAAAATTAAAATCTGATTTTAAAACTATTTGAAACAATTCTGTCCACAGATTTTAAAGTTCTAAATTTTATTTAATATTTAAAACTATTTTGATATTTAGATTTATTTTTAATTAAAATTTAAATATATTTAAATTAAAACTTCTGTAATAGTTTAATGAAATATCTGAATATTGTACTTAGAATTATTAAGCTGAGCAGCATCTAGCCTTTTTCTCAGCTTATATCCCATTATATTCTCATTATTATAAATACTTTTCGTTAAATTGGGCTAATCGTGCAATATGTGAGCAAACGATAATAAATTATTGAAGTGCAATAATTTAAACTCACGAATCGACATGAATATCAATCATAATGACTCGAGTACCTATGAATAATATACCTAAAAAATTTCATCAAATTGCATCAAACCAAATTAATAGGTAGATTGTGCAACAATAATATTAGATGCAAATTAAATTTTAAAAAGTAATTGAATAATATATATATTTAATATTTTTGTTAGATAAGATGGATAACTCATGGCAGACATTTAATTGCATTGAATCAGTCTTCTTTTAGCTGTCTGACTCTGAAATTAAAAATTAATCTTATTTAAATAAAATGAAATTTATATGCACCTACTAGCCTAATTAAAAGCACCCGCAAATAATTATACCTAAGTTCTTAAGTTTAACACTTACTAACGCACAGGTCCATATTTTTAAAATTATAATATCGGGTCCCTGAGTTTTAATAAATTATCAAATGAGTATTTTTTAAATTTTTTATTATTAATTTTTTTTTAAATTTACCATTATACTCTCGGTCTCTCTCTCTTTCCGATCCCCGCGCACAGGCGATGCTGCGCGGCCGCCCCTCTCTCTCCTCCCGATCCCCGTGCACGGGCAACGGCCGTGCGACCGCCTGTGGATATTATATATTGGTTTCAGTTTTTGAAAAACTTAATTAATTTTAATCTTACACATCACTTCACACATAAATTTTAATACTAAAAATTAACTATATTTCAAATTATCCACAAAATTTAAAATAAAAAAATAATTTTATTTTATATTCTATATACATACTAAAATAATGACTAACTTATATCATATTTCTCACATATTTCTATATAATAACTAATTTTATTTCACACAATTCATAATTTTTAATTAAAAAATATTTATTTAAATTTATATTTTATTTTATTAAAATTAAATTTTATAAACAATCAAGCCCTTGGTTTTAATCTGGGGTTCTAAAAGCAACATTTGGTTCCAACTAAATAGAGCTATTAACATTAATTTGGCTTTTTACTACAATCCCTTATGATAAGTTTTTTTAGATTATTATTTTTAAATATTATTATTTTATTTTTAAATTTTAAGTGTTCGAGAAATAAAATAAAAGAGTAGAGAAACTAAATATTAGATTTTTAATTTATTAAATTTTTATTTTTCTAATTTAATTTTTTGTAGAGATATGAGGATAAAAAAATATAATAATATTTTAAATGTTTAAATAATTTAAATAAGTAAAAAAAATAAATTTCTTACGACTATAGAGACTAAAATTAAAATTTTTTAAAATATTAAATTTAATTTGTAAAATTCTTCTAATCTAAAGGGAAGGATTGCAAAAAAATATCATTGAAGTTTTTAATCATAAAACAACAAAAGCATTTCTTATTTCTTCTCTAACTCAAAAACAACATATTTCATTCAAACCATCGTGTCGTCACACAAACATGCAAACTTTTTTTTGAGTTAAACAAAAAAAAAAGTAAATTACTAATAAATTTTTAAAATTTGCCAATAATTATATTTTAGTTGACATTTTTTTAAAATTTTCTTTTAAATCTCTAAAATTTAAAAATTTAAAAAAAGAGTATACTTTTAAGCCCTTAAGATAAATTCATAATTCTATACAGATATATTATATGGGTCTTTTGTGTCAAATATTTTTTTCACTTGGATCCAATTTCATAGATTATAATAAGTTATTTTAAAATTAAAAAAAATATATATATTTAGATATTAAAAATTACTATTATACATTAGAATATTAAAAAATTAATATTAGAATAATATATCTCTAATGCTTAAAAATGACAATTTATGGTCAAGTTTAACGAAAAAAGTAGTCACATAAAAAAAAATTTATGAAAGAAGAACTCACATGACACGCTTTTATTTTATCGATTTGCATAAAATTTAGATAATATCTCATCAAAGTTTTTGAGATAATATAAATTAAAATATAATTATAGATAAAATGCAAGGAAAGGTGACATGTATATATCCTTCAGGGCAGTTCTCGTTGAATGCTATAATGGAAGGACTCGCGGTCGACCCTAGCAAGCTGGAAAGGTCCGTAAACCGGAAGGGCGAAGGACATGTCCGCCGTGACCTTCCACCCTCCGTCTCCCTTGGGGCTGTTGGACTCCGTGGCCTCAATCTGGACGATATACACGACACGGCGGTCGACCACCCTACACGCAGCAAGCAACACGTTTATATCATTGAGGTACGTCCGGGCGACACGTGCCCTGTCCTTGACCTGCTGCTCGCTGTTGAACAGGCTCAGCGCGATACTGCAGGCAGTCTTTGCGTATGGATCGTCGGAAGGTACCACCGTCCACAGCGGTTCCGGCGATGTGCTTATCTCCGCGGTGGTGCTGAGAAGGTTGAGGAGGAGGAGGAGGAGGAGGAGGAGGAGGGGACGATGGGTAGATGCCATTAATGGCGCCGCGTTTGTGTTTTGAGAGCAAGGAGAGGAGAAGCCGCCGAGGACTTTAATGCATTGCGTGGGGATTGAAAATTTCCATGGCTGAGCAGATCATCACTAGCTGGGATGAGATGTAAAGCAAAATTCATATTATATTACATTATATATATATATATATATATATATATATATATAATCATGTATGTATTAAAATACGTGGCAGGCTGTGATTAGACGACCATTTCTCACAACAATTCGGATTCATAGATCAGATTTGCGTTAATATGATCGTTTGAGTTTGACTCAAATATATATGAGCTATTTAGGACGAAACGATCAATTAAATATCAAAATTAATTATACCAGAATCAATCTATCAACGATTTTGTCAACTCGTTTATTGTAATTTGAGAGATATTAAAATTTAATAAATTTAGTATATATACTATAAGATTTAATTAAGAATAATAAAAATATAAATAAATTATATAATATTCTGAAACAAGCTGTGATTAGATGACTATTTCTCACGACAATTCGGGTTCATAGATCGGATTTGAGTCAATCTACTGCGTTAAAATGATCGTTTGAGTTTGACTCAAATATGAGCTATTTAGGACGAAATGATCAATTAAATATCAAAATTAATTATACCAGAATCAATCTATTAACGATTTTGTCAACTCGTTTATTGTAATTTGAGAGATATTAAAATTTAATAAATTTAGTATATATATTATAAGATTTAATTAAGAATAATAAAAATATAAATAAATTATATAATATACTCAAAGAAAGAAAGAATATATTGATTTTAATAAATGAGATATTGAAGGATCATAATCGAGTTAATTTTTGCCAATTTATATTTGGGTCTTTTTAAATGGGTTAAATTTAGGCTGACCCATTCACTCTATACTTGATTAAGCTGAGTCTGATTCGGGTTAGTTCAAAAATTATCACTCCTAATTTTTAAGATTCAAGATTTTTATTAATCTAATTTTGAGCTATTTAGGGTTGGATTGAGTTCGCTCGAAATAGACTCGATTAAAAAAAAAGAGATATTTTACTTCAATAATTTAGTTTCTTCTCAAACAATATTAAATGTAATTTTTTTTTAATTTTAACTGTTAGGTTAATAAGGATAATTAAAAATTAAATTAATTGAATTAATTAATATATTTATACCCATAATTTTAATAGAAAGATCAAAAAAATAATCGGCAGTTAAATCAACCTTAACTCGAGTTGAACTTGAATTGATAACATTAATGGGTCATGTTTAGATCCGAATGAGAATGAATTGAATTTTTTTTTTAATTATTAATTTGAATGGAACTTAAATTAAATCAAAATTTTTTAATTAAATTTTTAATGGAGATGAAATCGGTGGAATCACTAAGGTGGCATCTATCGTTAGCACTTAGCAGGCCAAGCTTGTCTTCTCTGTAGAATCAATCTAAAGCAAATTATTTAAATATTTCTATTTCATTTAATTTTTATTGCATTAAAATCGAATATCACGTCATTTAAGACAGAAAATAACGTGTGACAGTTGGATTGAATTATATTATTTTTTGATTTTTTTCATTCATACTTTCATTTTAATTATATAGTTTTCCACTGGTACCAACATTTTATTTATTCACAAATCTCATATTGCATTGGGCATTTAAATAATTTTTGTAGTTGTATATAAAAAACTTTTCTCATCACAAATTAAATATTTTTTTGTTACGGATTATCCAAATGACAATAAAACTTGAACTCAAGCTTTCAGAGCAGTGATTCAAATTCATGAATCAATATGCATGAACTACACTAACTCGAAGAGAATATGAATTGAAAATCGAAAATTTATCGAAAGTTGAAATCGAATTTATTTAAACAAGCTGACTAACGAACTAAAAGTTCAGTTTGGTAATGATTTCGAGTCGATCTCGAGCCAGGGCAGATTCGGTTAATTTAATATATATATTATAATAAATAAACCGAGCCTACCCCGGCCTGAGATTAGCTCGAAAAAATAATCGAGTATTTTTTTTCGAGCAGGCACGAAACTAACTTGAAATCTGCTCAAATTGATTCAGATCAACTCAAGCCGGCTCGAAGTTGAACCCAACCAACTTCGAGACGATTTTGAGTTGATCGAAATCTAATAGAGCTGATTTCAAGTTTGTATTGACTTAGCTCAAAATCTGGTCGATAATTACCCTACTTTAAGACCAAAAAAATTATCCTTAAAATATTTATCAAGCTACACAATACTGGCGCATAATTGTCAAAATAATTTCTAACGTCTGTTACGGCCAAGGGCCTATATGCATATTTCATCAAACTATGGGACCAGTTTGCTACATTTAAATATTCGAGGGACCTATTTGCACATACGACCAAACTAGAGGGACCCAGATGCTATTTACCCATAAAAATTTAATCAACTAAATGAGCTTAGCCAACTATTTCGTTAGCCTCAGGGCCTATTTGACCGCAGGATTATTTTGATTCCGTGAGACTAAAATTATATTTGATTTCTTATAAAAAAAATGATATTTGATTAGTCTTACATATAAATCTTCATATAAAGTCGTTTTTATCTTGCTGGTTTGTATTCAAATTGGATTATATGTAACTAATTTATGAAATTAAAAATTTTGCTTTTAGTATTTATCTTTTACGTTTAATTTAACAAAATTAAAATTAAATTTGAATATAAATATTTTTTTATTAAAAATTATGAATAATATAAAATAAAATTAATTATTATATTGAGATATTTGATAGATGTAATATAAAATTAATTATCATATTGGGATATGTGAGAATATGATATAAATTAGTTATTATTATAGTAATATATGTAGAATATAAAATAAAATTAATTTTTAATTTTAAATTTTATATATGATGTAATATATCTATTTAAAATTAAATTAAGTTAATTTCAAATTTTCAAACAAACGGGCTTTAAAATTTAGAATTAACTACGGTTAAGTAATTTATGATATTAGATTTTAGATTTGGTTTTAAAGCTTTGGATTTGAACTTTAATTTTTAAAAATCATTATAAAATATGTAATTCTTTTAAATTTCTGTGCTCTGTATTTAAATATAATTTTAGGTAAATTGCAAATTGGCCTTGAGGTTGGAAGTGCTCTGCAAATAGGTTTTACTTTTTTAAAATTTCTATTTAAGTCTTTAAATTGCATTTTTACCGTTAGGTCCCAATAACTGTAATATCATTAAAAATTAATGAAAATTCCTTTTTTTCCTCTATTTTTTGAGATGTCCAAGCTGCTATCTTTCATTCTCCCTGGTTCACCTCAATAACCTTATTTTACGTGAAGACTAAATTAACAACCAAAATAGCTTTAATTTAAAAACTAATAATAATAAAATCGAGTTTTTTTGATGTATAGTGTGAAATAAAGTTAATAGTTTTATTAAAAATAATTGAGTATATGAAATAAAATTATATTTTTTATTTTAAAATTTATGCGCAATACAATAAAATTTATTTATTTATTATTATTATTTAAATTAATACTTTTGGTCCTAATTTTAGTCCTTGCACTGTTCGTCTCTTCCCAATAAATTTTAAAATCGACTTCTTTATAATTTATTTTTTAGTTTAACAATATTCCAATACATTTGTAACAAAAAACAAATATTAAAATTATAAATGTAAAATGTCAAATTAAAAAAAAATAAATTTACTTCTCAATATTATTTAGAAAATTTTAAATTTTAAAATAAAAGATTCAAAACTGACTTCTCCTCTAACTTTCCTACGTTTTAAAAGTAAAAATAAAAATAAAAAATATTGAACTAAAAAAGTGCACATTTAAATCACAATTTTAAAAACTAAACTTTTTATAAACGTTTATTTATAAATAAAATTTTATTCCCTTTGAAATAATTCAGAAAATGTTGATAATAAGTGAAGTTCAATTAAATTAGACTCAATTTAAACTTGAACCTAAGGCCCCGTTTGTTTAGGAGGTTAAAATTAACTTGGTTTAATTTTAACCAGGCATATCACATCACACATAAAATTTAATATTAAAAATTAAATTTATTTCACATCCTACACATATTACTAAAATAATAACTAACTTATATCACATCCCTCACATATTCCAATATAATAACTAACTTTATATCACATCC
The DNA here is from genome assembly GCA_002786265.1 of Apostasia shenzhenica. Lineage (NCBI taxonomy): Eukaryota > Viridiplantae > Streptophyta > Magnoliopsida > Asparagales > Orchidaceae > Apostasia > Apostasia shenzhenica. The sequence goes on from KZ454132.1 coordinate 1,374,271, forward strand.
CTCACATATTCCAACATAATAATTAATTTTATTTCACATCATTCACAACTTTCAATAAAAAATATCTCTATCTAAATTTAATTTTAACCTTCTTAAATTTAACCTTACAAACAAACACACTATGAGTTCAAGTCTAATTGGATTTAAGTTAATTAAATTTATTTAACAATAGGTCAATTTTCGAGTTGAATTGCGTTTGATTTTTAATTTAAATATTCATTTTATATATTTTATTTAAAACTTGATTATAAGTATTTAAAAAAATATTAATTTAGATTATTTCTTATGTGATTTCGCACATAAGAGATAAAGAAAAGTGTCTATATGATCAAAACCGCACCCGGGCTAAAGAGCAATAAAAGAGAACCATAATTTTGTCCAAAAAATTTATTTATTTTTATATTCACTGTTTAGTCCAAAAGGACCTGAAATTAAAGATTTTCAAAAATTGATATCATTTTGTAATGTTCGTGTAAGACCCAAATGCAATTTATCGGATTCTTGCGATAGAACTTCTGCCAACACACGATGTCAACAAATCTATAAAGCTCCTAAAGCATATCACCACGTGTCAAAAGTCGGGGTGAGAGTTTGGCTCGAAGATCGATAATCGCTTAATGTTCGAATTAATGTTTAGCTTGAATCAAGCTCGGCTCGAATTATTGAGCTGAGCTATGAGCCAAGATTGGATTGGATCGAATTGACTCGATCTCTATTTTTTTTAAATATTAATAATATATTCAATTATCTATTATAATTATTTATTATTTTTGACAAATGTATACGGTAATTGTGATTAGAATATTTATTGGGTGATTTAGTAGGCATAATTAATTTACTTTAAAATTCAAATAAAATCATTTAAAAAAAATTACTTCATGAAGGGTTTGAGTTGGCTCGATTAAGGCTCGAGTCAGCTCGAAATTGAAATAAGCCAGCTCGAACTCGAATCGAATTGATACAAGTCGAGTTTGAGTCATACCTGGCTCGTCATGAACTCGAATCATTTTCACCCCTAGACACATCTTGAAACTTCGGTTTTTTTAAGGATTTGTTTTATATATTTTGTACATATTAAAAGAAAATTTTGTCATATAAGTCAAACCCAGTACATAAAAAAATTGAACTAATTTATTGATAAGTCGCTTGAATTGTGTTTCCCAAGTTGATTCAGAGGACCCAAGCGAATAGCTTGGAGTTAGTCGAATAGTATCAGATGAACGAATTGCTAGTCAGTAGTTCTTGTCATATTATAGCTTTGATTCTATTGTTTAGTACCTAGCCTAGAGATAAGTAAATAGGTGCTTAACATCAAAGCCAGGCTTGATAGGCAGTGGGGGCTATCTGCCTATGCCACTTAACCATTTAAGCATTGGTGAGAGCCACTCATTCTTATCTGCTCCATTCTGATCATAAATACCTATATTTATAATGACAAAAGAAGGGAGAAGTAAATGTCAACTATCTCATTACCCATCTTTTAGCAATTCTTCTCAGCAGGAAAGCTCTGGTCTAGTACTATCCGCCTATTCTCAAGCTCTTCGGCTCTAACCAACTTTTGTTATTCAGCTAGTTCTTCTCAATAGAACTTTCATCGCTCAAGCATTTTGTTGTACTCTTTTTCTAGTCTTTACTTTGTCGGAGACCGTAGAAGAAATCTCTTTCACTCTTCTCTCTGCTATTTTCGTCATTTAATCCTAATCATTTTTTATCGTTTAATCCTAGTTTCGAAAATTTTAATTAAAGGCCTCGTTTAGTTTGAAGCAATGTTTTCACCCAATACAAATTTTAACTATAAAAATTAACTTTATTTCACATCTAATACAAATACGAATATTATAATTTAAAGTATTTCGCATCTTACACACTTTCTAATATTAAATTATTTTTTTTTCTAATTAAATTTAAAAAATAAATATTTTTTTATCTAAAAAAATTTCATACCAAACAAAGCTAAATATTATAAATTTTTAAAAATTGATCCAACCAGAGATAAAGCTCAAATTAAAAATAATTGAGTAAAAAAGTTAAAATCTTTTTTTAACACCAATTATCAATATAATTGAATCAAAAAAATCAAAACTCTTGCTGAACATAGCTAATAAATCAAGTTCACTTCAAAAGTTAAACTTGAATATATGTAAAGGGGCAAAAATGTCACATAAATAATATAAAATATTGTAAATTTCTTTAGGAAATTGTAAATATTATTTTTTAATTAAAAATATTTTTTGTTTTAATTTGAGAATCTCTTTGGTCCTAAATTATTTTAATAATTAGCATAAATAAAATAATTCATTTATTTTAAAAAATATAATATTAAATTAATTTTTATCATATTTTACATAATTTTTAATATAAAAATTTATTTTATTTTACAATAACGACAACAAACTAAGCCTTTATCCCACTAGCCGAGATCGGATGTACGAATCCTTTAATTTTATTACTATCTATTAATAAATAATAAATTTATATTTAACTTTAAATATATAAAATTATTTCTTATAATTTTTTGTTATGTTTTTTTGACATTTCTCTTTATCTTTTTGCATGAAATTAATAATTCATTTTTTTTATTCAAATCATCTAAGTTGACTTTCTCTAAATTTATTCTCATTTGCGATTACTCTAACCTTATTACGAATATAATAATTTTTTATTTTATTTTTTTACTTATATCCGCTCATTCATCATGCTCATTTTTAGAGTATTTATCTATCATAGTTTATTTCACATTCTACAATATTTTACTACATTAATCAATTTTATTTTATATTTGAGATAATTTTTAGGGGGTGTTTGGTTCGTTGTTATCTTGATGTTATGTTATGTAATTTAGATGTCATAACATCTAAATGTCATTTTTTGACTAATAATTTTATAATCTTATAGAAAATTATTTATACATGTCATTAAACCAAACAATTATTTTCTCTAGATAACATAATATAACATCAAGATAACATTGAACCAAACGCCCCCTTAATATAATGTATCAAAGTAATTTTACAATTTTTATGGCACGATCGACTTTATCTCTTTGCCAAATAAGCTTTAAATTGAACTAAATATTTTGAATAAATTTTTTAAAAATAGTTAAAAAATATTATCATCTTACATGTGTTAATAAGGGCTCTAAAATTCTTTTGAATAATTTGGCCAATTTAAACAAATTTTTTTTTGATATTAATTTAAACCACACATTTTTTTTGCATTTACATACATATCCCTTAAATCATCTTAAATTACATATTAAATCTCTTATTTTTTAATTTTACAACTTAACCCCCTAAATCATCAAAAAATAAAAACTAATAGAATATATGTATTTACAAATATATTTACAATATTTGTATATATATATTATTGGTAATAAACATTCAAATAATTATAAATCAGAAAAAAATATACTTTAAAAATCTTAAGAAAAACTTAAATATGTTATTTTTGGATGATTTAGGGGGTTAAGTTGTAAAATTAAAAAATAAAAAATTTAATATATAATTCAAGATGATTTAAAAGATATGTTTGTAATTCTCTTTTTTTTTTCATGTTAATTTAAACCAAGAGTTGAAGAACCTGTAAGAAAGACTTATCTTGTGTCGTCAACGTCTCCACCGCAAATCACGTTGGAAACGTGAAGTCCTCTTCTAAACTCCCTTTATCGTCTCTATAAAATCCCTTCTCGCTTCCGCCAATCCAACCCATTCAAAACTGTCTCTGCTTCACCTCAGCGCAGGCGGCAATGGCAGGGGAAAGGAAGGTCGTGAAGATCTTCGGGACCGACGACGAGCTCGCGGATGGCCTGGCCAAGTACACGGTAGATCTCTCCCGGAAGTTCGTTCATCAGAGAAGCGCCTTCACCGTCGTCCTCTCCGGCGGCTACCTCATCGACAAGCTCAGGTCGAGACAGAAATGGCCTAATTAACCGAGCCCTCTTTCCTCTCTCCCCCTTTTCCTTTTCCCCCTAATTTGCTGACCAATTCGTGCAGGAAATTGGTCGACCCGCCGTACGCCTGTGAAGTCGATTGGTCGAAGTGGCACATTTTTTGGGTTGATGAGAGAGTGGTGAGGAAGACGGATCCTGACAGCAACTACAAGCTTGCCTACGATGGTTTCCTTTCTAAGGCGTGTAATACATCTCGGGATCTACCTCGCAAAATTTTCCCCTGATTTTTAGGGTTTCAAAATTTTCCCCTAATTTCTAGGGTTTCTGATGGGCTCTGAATCCGATCCTACTTTGAATAACTTCTTAGGTCCCGATTCCGCCGGCACAGATCTACGCCATTAACGACAATCTGGATGCTTCGGGAGCGGCGGACGACTACGAGACCAGGCTGAAAGAGTTGGTGAAGTCGGGGGTAGTGGAGATTTCTCCTCAGACGAAGTTTCCGAGGTTCGATCTTATGCTTCTGGGAATGGGGCCTGACGGCCATCTTGCGTCGCTTTTCCCTCATCATCCACTTCTGAAAGAGAATAAGCGATGGGTTACATTCATCACGAACTCTCCGAAACCGCCGCCGGTGAGAATCACTTTCACGTTTCCGGTGATTGATGCATCGGCTTATATTGCTATGGTGGTCGCCGGGTCCGGCGAAGTCGATGCGGTGAAAAAGGCGCTGGAGCCAGAAAACTCAACTGATTTGCTGCCTGTGCAAATGGTTAAGCTGGAGAACGGTGAGTTCACTTGGTTTCTGGATAAATTGGCGGCTTCGAAGCTTCAAGACTTCAACTGATGAGGAGCTTTTAATGGCCAAGTAAGTTTTTTTTTTGATAGCATGGCCAAGTAAGTTATTAGTAGTTATTAACTTTCTCCTTTTTTGATATAATTTTCCATAGAATTTCTACAGCTTTTTAAAGTGTATCCCTAGCCTGTCATTTCTTTTGCATCTAATATTTGATTTGATAATAATGGTCCTTTCATTGTTTTTTTTTTTTGGATAGCAATGTTCCTTTCATTGTTTGTCTTCTTGGGGCAGTTTAGATAGCTGGTTTAAGGGGGGTTAAGTTACTTAATCCCATTTACATATCTGAATAAAATTTTTGCCTAGGAATCTTAGCCTGGGTTAATTACCACTCATCCTATTATCCTTCCCTTAACCGTGCTGACCCCTTTAATCCTACCTACATTACTCCCTTCGGCTAACATTTCCTTTCTTCACTCCTCTTCCCCTAACCCCATATTAAAGTAATAAACTATCAAATCAAATCTTTAAATAACCTAAGTTAGCAGCCAAATACAAGGATAAATCCCTTAACCTTATTGGGATAAATTACTTATAAGGAGCTAACACTGCCTCCATGCCAATCTGACTCGAGTTTATAAATAACTGTTTATATTTATTTAACTAAGTTAAAATTAATCAAGTCAATTTTAATTTAGTATGTCACATCATACATAAAGTTTAATAACAACAACAACAACAACGGCTAAGCCTTAATACCACTAGATGGGGTCGGCTACATGAATCCTTTGTTTCCATTGCGCTCTATCAGTTACCAAATTCTTATCTAAGTTTAAGTAACTAAAATCACTCTTTATAGTTTCTTGCCATGTCTTCTTTGGTCTCTCTTTCTCTTTGTACATGGGCAAAATCCAGTAACTCAATTTTTCTAACTGGAGCTTCAATCGGCCTACGATTTGGATGTCTAAATCATCCAAGCCGACTTTCTCTAAGTTTATTCTCAATTAGTGCAACATTAACTTTCTTTCGGATATACTCATTTCTCATTCTATCTTTTTATGTATATCCACACATCCACCTTAACATCCTCATTTCTGCAATATTTATTTTATTTGTGTGTTTCCTCTTTGCAGGCCAACATTCAGCACTATATATCATCGCTGGTCTTACTACAGTTTTATAAAATTTACTCTTGATTTTGGATGAGATTTTTCTATCGCACAACACACCAGAAGCATTTCTCCATTTTACCCATCCTGCTTGAATCCTGCTAATAACGTCATTATCTATTTCGCCATAATTTTGTATAATTAATCTAAGGTATCTAAAGCGCTCACTCTTCTTGACAATTTGATCACCAATTGTCACAACTCCAATATAAGTATTTTTTTTCTTGACTAAATGTGCACTCCATATATTCAGTTTTAGATTTACTGAGATGAAAATCTTTAAATTCTAGAGCATTCTTCCAAAGATCTAGTTTCGCTTTAGCTCCTCTTTAGTTTTCTCAACAAGGACTTAAAGCTGAGCCTTGGTGTAATCTAACTGTAATAGAAAAATCCTTAGTCAAACCTCCTTATGTTCGAACACAGGTAACAGCTTCTTCATACATGTATTTAATAACTTGAATATAAGCAGTGTAAATCTTTCTTTTTTAAAACTCTTCAAAGTACTTTTCTTGAGACTTTATCATAAGTTTTTTTTAAATTAATAAAAACAAATGTAAGTTTTTCTTTTTCTCTTTAAAATTTTTCATTAAATTTCTTAATAAATGAATGACTTCCATAGTAGATCTACCTGACATAAAATCAAACTGATTCTTTGATACATTTGTATTATGGCGTAACCTTTGTTCAATCATCCTCTCCCAAAGTTTTAAACTCATTAATTTAATTTCTCTATAATTGGCTCAATTTTGTACATCGTCTTTATTCTTATAAATAGGTACTAATATACTATTTCTCAATTCATTTGGTATCCTTTTAGTTTTCAAAATCATATTAACAATCTAGTGAGCCAAAAAATTCCTTCTTCTCCTAAAATTTAATATTAAAAATTAAGGTTATTTTGCTTCCTACACACATTATTAAAATAAAAAAACTAACTTATATCATATCCTTCACATATTCCAACATAATAACTAACTTTATATCAGATTCCTCATATATCTTGATGTAATAATTATTTTATTTCATATTATTCACAATTTTTAATAAAAAAGTATTTCTATTCAAGTTTAATTTTAACCTTATTAAATTTAACTCTACAAACAAACAGACCCTTTAAGGAGCCGGATAGTCTGTTCTCCTTTGAGGTGCTTAATAGGTTGTGGTATCAAATTCTTTTGCCAACTATTATTCTTCATGAAGAAATGCACTTCTACGATTTAGTTATCATTTCAATTGGAATCTAGACAGTTTTGCTTGCATCAGTTTATACAAAATTATCTTGTTTTGATTGAAGCTATACTGACGTGCTTATTTGTTCTCTTTTTGTTCTTCTGCAGGGCACCTGCTCTTCTATGTCAAAATGAAGAACTCGTTAAACATAAATAAAATGGAGCACTCGTTACTTTTGAATAGAGCCCTCTAATGGTTAGATGATGTATTAATTAAAGTTTATCTGCTGGTCACGTGATATCTAGGTTTTTAATTTCAAATAATATTAGTATTTAGCTAAATAAATATTATTTAATTTTAAATTTCATTTAAATTGCATGTATTAATTAAAAAATTTTGTTATGTTAAATTTTAGAGATAATTATTTATATGTCACACAATTAAATTTTATTTATACTTTATTCTTTCATTCTTAGTCAATTATATTATGTACATTCAAAATATTACAAAATCTTACATACACATATTTGAGTTAAAATTTAATCAAAATTTATTTGAAAAAAAAATTGTTAATAAATTATTAAAATTATATTTTTATTCTTAACGATACATTTTTTCTTTCTTTCTCAATACTACACTAAAGCGTTGATTTGTCCTAAAATTAATTCATGTCGCGGATGTCTTCTTCTTTTGTCGTCATTTAAATATTAAGATTTTAAGATTTTCACTCAAAATATATTTAAATATTATTAAAATAATATGATAAATGATTTAGATTTTTTGTAATCTAATTATAATTAAGTTATTAAAAAATTATGATTATTTATTATAATAAAAATAAATTAAAATGTATATATGTAAGATTTTATAATATTTTGAGTGTGCATAATGTAATTAACTAAGAATGGATCAATAAGGTATAAATAAAATTAAGTTGTGTGGTATGTAGGTAATTATTTTTAAATTTTATTATAAATAATTTTTATAATTTAATGTAATTCAAAATAAGATTTAAAATATATTAAAAATGAGTTGTGTTATATATGAGAAAAGTTAGATTTAAAAATAATAATTTTAAATTTTTTTATATGATAGTAAAATTATGAGAATCAAAATGAAATTGTTTCAATATAATGGATAAGAACGGCTTGCGTCGCAAGCTACTCTGCCCTCTGCCTACAACTGTGGATATAAGATATTTGATTTATACATAGAAAGAATTACGTACATACTCTTTAAATTATTTTGAATTATATATTAAATTTTTTATTTTTTTAATTTTATAATTTAATTCCCTAAATCATTCAAAAATAATATATTTAAGTCTTTCTCAAGATTTTTAAAGTATATTTTTTGCTAATTTATAATTATTTGAATATTTATTATCAATAATATATATATACAAATATTATAAATATATTTGTAAATATATGTATTCTACTAGTTTTTATTTTTGGATAATTTAGGGGGTTAAGTTGTAAAATTAAAAAATGAAAGATTTAATATGTAATTTAAGATGATTTAAGGGACATATATGTAAATGTCTCTTATAAATAATATTATTTTTATTTGATGGATATAAGATGTTATTGAAAATTAATGATATTTATATTTTGATGAATATTTGATTAATTATGCAGAGTATAAAAACAGAAGCAGCGGCAGAAGAAAGAGAGAGGCAATTAGAAAATTAGTTTAGAGTTTATAAAATTTAGATTTGAATTAACTCAGAATTATTTAAACTCAAAATGAACGTAGGGGAAATTAATTTTATATAATTTATTTGTTAATTATTAAAAATAAAATTTATTGTTTATTTATGTTGATGTGTTTATATTTTTTATTATTGTTGTTCTATTATTGACATATTACTGTTCTGCCAAATAAACTAGTAAGTAATGTTATTATTATTTAGGGGCATTTACATATATATCCCTTAAATCATCTTAAATTACATATTAAACTCCTCATTTTTTAATTTTACAACTTAACCCCCTAAATCATCCAAAAATAAAAACTAGTAGAATACATGTATTTGCAAATATATTTTATAATATTTGTATATACATATTATTGGTAATAAACATCCAAATAATTATAAATCAGCAAAAAACATACTTTGAAAATCTTGGAAAGACCATAATATGTTATTTTTTGGATGATTTGGGGTTAAGTTGTAAAATTAAAAAATAAGGGGTTTAATATGTAATTCAAGATGATTTAAGGGATATATATGTAATTCTCTCTATTATTTATTTATTAATATAGTGAATTGACATAAGTAATATTTAGCATTGATTTTGATATAAATAATAATCATAAAAATAAATTATTGTTCTATAAAATGATGTACAATTAAGCTTGTATACTTAGAACTGATGAGGGCGGGAAAGATATTTGAGATGGTGAGTCTTACGATTCAGAACTTTTTAATCAAGTTCATATGAAAATATCAACAAGTTAAAATGCTAGATGTACAATAAATCAAATATAAATTATGTTAAATTTCATGTTATATTAATGTTATGTTATTTAGAAAATAATTATTTTATTTTAATATATTTATAAATAATTTTTTATAAAATTATAAAATTATAAATAAAAAATATTATATAAATGTATATAACATAACGTCAAGGTAAAAATGAATTAAATGCATTCTTAAGGTTTGTTTAGTTTGAATTTTTTTTTATTCAACACAAATTTTAACTGTAAAATTTAATTTTATTTTACATCTAACAAAAAAATAATATTAAAATTAAAATTATTTCACATTTCATATACTTTCAAATATTAAATAATTTTTTTTATTAAATTAATAAGATAAAATATTTTTTCTCTTATTTAAAATTCAACGCTTAAACCAAATGAGGCCTCAATATTAATATTTATATATATGAAATTAAATAATTGTAAATAAATAGTGTGATATTTTAAGAATAAGTTTGAGAAGTTTTGAGAGGTAGAAAATAGTGAACTAAATTTAGGAGATAATTAGTTTAATATTATCTTAGTGTTATATTATGAAATTTAAATTTTATGATATTTAGATATTATTTTCTGTTAAAAGTTATTTATAAGAATTATTAAATTAAATAATTAATTTTTTTAGATAATATAATATTATAATAACATTGAATCCTAAATTTTAATTTTAAAGTGAGAAGGTTGGCTTGATTATTAATGAGAACAGAGCTATTAACTATCAAAAGCTATTTGGTTGATGATGACATTAAAATTGGATGTAAAACATTTTAAATTTTAATGAGAGAAGTTTTATCGATCAGTATATCGGGTAAAATGTGAACTAAAAAGATAAAAATTGACTTAAAATTTGGATGAAATTGTGAATTTATGTAGTATTTGATTAAATATTATTTTAGTATTGTGTTATGTAATTTAAGACTCGTAATATTTAAAATTTTTTTAGCGATAATTTCATAATTTTTAAAAAATTATTAATATATATTATTAAATAAATAATTATTTTTTCTAAATAATAAACATAATATTAAGAAAATATTAGGCTAAATGTTCTCTAATCCTATTTAGATTTAGCAATCATGCTTAAAACATAGATTAAAAAGAGATTTTAGGAGAAAAATCCTCAAACAAACAATCTAAAATGTAAGCAAGAAACTCACACTATGACAACTCGTAGTCGAATAGGAGGGTGGAGCAATCGTTAAGAGTTGTTTCAATTAGAGGGAATCGCTGATGTAAGAAGTAACTTCAGGTAGATTTCTAAATTTGATGGGCAGTTAGGGATGTATAAATGAATCATTTTTCGTAAAAAAAAATGAGTTACTGATCTATATAAATAAATAATATGATTTCAATATATGAAAATATCTTTTAGGGTAAAAATATATAGCTTGTGATGAGAATTTTATAGTTAAATATACTCAAGATGAAATAGTTTTGAGATAAATAACTTTTATGCCAATTACTCTATTTTTGTATTTTCAAAATGCTTCAATATTTATACTTGAAATGGATGCTCTCAATGTGATGTGCGTTAATCAATATTTATGGAAACATTTATGAGCTGCTTGGCTAACGGATCAAAATTAGAATTAAAATAATACTATTTTAAATAATAATAATAATAATAAATAAATAAAATTTTAAAATTATTTTACATAAATTTTAATATAAAATATTATTTTATTTTATATGATTAATAATTTTGAAATAAAAATATAAATTTTATTTCATATTTTACATTAAAATGCTCGATTCTAGTATTTTAGCCTAATATGTGAATTAAAGTTGATATTTTTGTTAAAAATCATTGAGTATGTGAAATAAAATAATATTTTTTATATTAAAATTTGTATAAAATAATTAAAAAAAATTATTTATTTTTATTGTTATTTTTTAAATTAGTACTATTTTGATCTTTATTTTGGTTCTCGCGCCAAACAGGACCTTAAATTTTTTTTAATGTAAATTCCATATAATATGATTTATTAGTTTTTATTTTGCAAAACAATCACATAAAATTATTGTTACATTAAAACGTAATAAAAAATATGAAATACATTTATTATTAAAAAAAAAATATCTTTTCTCAATATGTCGATGTGGGAACAGAATATATTGTCTATTATGAGAATACATTAAGTTTTGCTTTGACTTTTATCAAAAAAAAAAAAGTTCTCATTTGGCCGGTAAAAAGATTATGTAGAAATTTTTATTATTAAAACTATATTTAATTTTAAAATATAATTAAAAATATTAATATTTCATCTTATATAAATATAATTTTTTACGATCATTTTACTTTTTATTATACAGATATTTTAAAAAAATATAATTTTTTAAGTAAAATATTAATAAATTCTTACAATATATCTATAATTACATTATTTATTTCTTAAAATTTAAAATATGCACTTAATAGTTTTTTGCTTTTTCAAAATAAGAGCCTTTAAAATGCAATTTAGGTAAACTATTGGAAGCTATTAGAAGTTTATCCAATAATGCACTTTGATAAATTATATTTAAATATTAACTATATTTATTTATATATATTCTTGTAACCTTCAATATTACTTAAACACTCAGTGATCAGCGGTAGCAACTAGCTGCATCAAATAATCGGAAATGGACAGCATGGCTGTTGTCGGTGGTTAAATGGCGTAATTATAGGCCATAGCTGGCTAATATATGGTGTTTGGCGATAGTCGGATTATAATAATAATGTATCAAATGAGGTGCTCATGCGATAGAGTTTGACTAATGATGTCCCATATATATAGAATATATTGGAGCGAGTGTGGCGCGTATGTTCGGCAGTGGCCAAGTCACAAGCTCGTGGCCAGCGCTCTGCTCGACAAGTAATGCGCGATTGTTGAAAGACTGTTGAGACAATCTGTAAGTGCGTCTGGGTATTATATTAATAAGAGATTAGATAATGCTTTTTCTCTAAGCAATTATTTTTTGGTGAATTGATAAGCGTTAACATCCTTGAAAGAATATTTTATATATATTTTATTTATTTTTAATGTAAATTAATCATAATGATTATATTTAATATTTATGATTAAAGTATAATTATTATAAAGAAAATTTAAATAAAGATAAATATGTAAAATATTTTTTGCATAGTGAATGTATAAAATTTTTTAAATAAAAATAAAAAAATTTATATTTATTACTCAAAAGATTCATTATTTTTATACAGTATTTTTAAAATTTATTATTTTTTTTATCGTACTTTTTATTTTAAGATAAATTTATAAATAATATTTTATTTTTTAATTTAGATAAAAATTCTGTATGAAAATAATATATTTTAAAATATAATTTAAAAATAATAAATTTTTAGGGCGGTAGATGTTTTAAAGAATATATATAATTTACTCTTTTTCTTTTATTGTCCAAAAAAAACCTAACCCTGGTAAACAATAATGCGATGTGCGGATCCTGGTAGTCTCTCCGCGGGCTGGATCTGCTGCTTCCCATCCAGGGGAAAGGTATCGTGACTCCATCAATCGATCTGGCAATGGTGGAACAGGGATCGAAGGACGATGAGGCGCCGATGACGACGCCGGAGATTCAGAATGGGACCGTGGCAGAGGTGGCTGATCCTGGTGTGGAGGGAAAGGAAATCACCTCGTCCGGGGGATCTGAGAAGGACCTTGGCGGGGAGGGAAGCCGGACGTTTACGATGAGGGAGCTGTTGAATGAGCTGAAGGTGGAGGAGGCTGGAGCACGGAATGAGGTTTCCGGCGGGGAAGACGAGGCTCGGAGGGTTAGCACCGCAGCTTCTGATGGCAGCCGTAGGGACGGGGAGTCTTCTTTCAGGTCAGCCAACTTCTGTTCTTGCTGCGCGAAATTTCTTGCTTGCCTTTGCTGCTTTTACTGACTGGATCTCGATGGGATTCTGTCTAGCATCTTACGGTGTTTTTTTTTTGATCAAGCATTTATGGTGAATTTTTTTTTGAACTAACATTTATGGTGAAATTTTGGGGATACTAATTATGTTTTCTGTTCTTTTTTTTGATGATTTTTTATCAGATCTTTTAATTCGTGAACTTGAGTTTACGCTTTAAGCAAGTTCTCTAAGCCAAAACGCTTGGTTTGATTTGATATCTTGAGTTGCGACATTATTTTCTAATGTTATCCTTTTTTTGATAATAATTTGCTAATTTTATCTTAGTGACCACCTTTTCAAAAATTTACTAGAACATAGTAAAATGTGTTGTGGTACCTCCTTTTGAAGGAGTCAAAAGAGGATTGTTGAAGATTCAACTAAACAGACTTGTTAAAAAAAGATGTTTTTGTCAATACTAACAAAGTCGAAGTTTTGCCAATTTGATGAAGAGTTGGGGTTTGATCTTTGTACGAGAAGGAGAACTCGATGAAATTGGATTTGAACAAGAAATGTTTGACAATTAGGATGAAGGCATATTCTATAGAAGGCAAAACATCAATGAGAGATCTCTATTTCAGAGAGTAGCATGCTTTTAGAAGATACAGAGGATCAGAAGACGGTTATGTAGGAGTTTCCATGTCTTCCTCCAGCCAAAATCATTGTGTAAGCTGCTAAGTAGGAAAGTAATGTTGATGCGCTTTAAGGAAAGAAATGTACTTTGTCTTCCTACTATAAAAGGGCCAGAAAAAGAGAGAGAGAGAGAGAGATTCTGCTAATATTAATGTGTGTGCGTGGAGAGATAGAGAGCTCTTGAAGGAGCAAGATTACTATGAGGGAGATTCACGTGGATGGCACTCAAGGTGATCCATTGCCAACAGTGAAGTTTAGCGGTGAGTTTGGTAGTGCCTAGTTTTCTTGCTTGTGACAAGCGTAACAAGTTATTCTCATGTTAAAATTTCTAATTAGTGTAGTCTTTTGAATTTTTCTTTATCTGTTGTGCAAGATCCTAGTCGAAGGAATCTCTTCGAAGCTTAGCATAGTCGAAAAGTTTTTAAAAGGAAACTTATTGGGTTCTTTGGTAAGCATGACCTTTGACAATGCTATATTCAAAGTTTCATTTCTACGAGGTTCCCGAAGTGGTACTAGAGCAGGGTTGCGTACATCTTTAAGAAGGATGAGATGGTAGTGCCAACAAAAATAGTTATGCTCAATGGTCAAAATTATGGCATTTGGAAGCATAGATTTTGGGATTTCTAGTGTGGAAGGATTTGCACAAGCTAGTGTTGGTCTTCAAAAGTAAATTGATGGATATGGAAGAGTCCCTTTGACGTTTGGCATATTCAAAAAGTTACCAAAAATTTGTGGAGTTCTTTTACAAGAGTGATCTTTGACAAATCTATATTCAAAGTTTTGTCCCTCCAAGGTGATGCAAAATAATATTTTAATATTAAAATTGACGTGGAACGTCAACGGCTGTGGTTTGGAAGATGAAAGAGAAAGTAAAAAAAAGTTAGGGCTTTAGAGGTTTTCACCCTAAGCTCTAGCCCATTTCTTTCAAAATGTAGAATCAGTTTAAATTTAAGCTAATTTGGCCACTCAAACTAATGGATAAATATTCCAAATTTAAATTTATTTGCCTAGTCAAATTAATGGATAAATATCCCAAGTTTAAAAAACTAATTGACTTAGCCAGATATGTTTGACTAGTCATAGTTAAATTGACTCGACAAACTAATCTAATAACTGACGCAATCAACTAAATCAAAACTACTAGGACTTTGTCCAACTAAATCAGAAGTGTAGAATTAGTTCTGGATTTTCTGATAAACCTGACTATAATGGGTTCCATAAGTGTCCACACCACGAGGTTTCCGCATCATCAAAATTGATGATACTTAATGTTTAAATACTCATAGTGTCTATAGTATTTCATTTAACTATTATATTTCTTGTACTATGATATTTATACTGGTAGGTATTCGTTTTTTTTTTTCAATCAGAGGAATATAGAGGATATTAGTGCATGCTCCATCCTTATATTTGGTCTTCTTTTAGTCAGGACAGCTTTCAGCGGCAGAGTTTAGCTCAGAACGATGTTTCTATGGAGTTAATAAATAGGATTTCTGGAATAGATGACGAGGGAAGGTCTCGCCAGAAAATTCTTTCCTTTTCTGCTAAAAGGTACTTCTATGTTATTGAATTAGTTCTTCTTGTTGAGATGCTGGAATTCTTTTATTATGTAGCTCGACTTTAGTTTGCAACTAGTCTTAGTGCTAATAGCATCTATTTACCGTCTTTTATTTTATTAACCTGCATGAGCTTGCGAATCTCTATCAGCACTTGATCACTGCAGGAACTGGTTGTTTCCTATTAATTAGATGCGTATCTTGTTATTGTTGCATGAAAAAATAAGAAATAACAATATTCATTTGTGCACTTTATATTTTAAATATTTTACTGCAACATGAAATGTCTAGTTGTAAATCAATGATGCATAAGGTCAATCAAAAACAATAATAAACTTTTTTTAGATAAAGTGGTTTTATCTATTGAAAAACCTGTTAAAATTTAAATTTTTAAGGAAGATCAACATGCAAATCAGTATATAAAAAACTATTGTTGAAAAAACTTTTTAAAATTTAAATTTGTAAGGAAGATCTCCAACATGCAAATCAATATATGAAAAGAATAATCTATGATAGCCACAATAAATTGTACAGAATTAGAGAAATGAAGGAGAAAAGCTAATTTCGTAAGTAGAAGATGATCAAATTTCTAAAGATCATCTATTACAAAAAATATCTGAAGATTGTACCTCTACAAATCTCACATGGGACTTGTAACAGCTAAAATGGGAATGTTGTAGGATATACTAGCCCAAAACGAGAGGGTCTTGGGTCCTTTATGTTGATTCTATTTCTTCATAGAAATATAAGCAGATTTTTTATCGTAGAAGCAGAGATTGAATAGGAGGAAGTTTTTTACATAGGATGTTCTCTTGTTTGAAGAGTATGAATTGGACTTCTTCTTTTATATTTTCTAAGGTTTGCATCTGAAAAATGGAATAGAACACTTTTTGCACAATAAAACATGTTATATTAGTGTTGTTAAGTTGGTCTGACTAGCTTCAGTTGTAGCTTGTATGACAAACTAACATTAGGATTTAATGGGCATCCCGTTTGCTATGTTAAAAAGAAATTCATCTAGATAAATTTGAAACCTAACTTCTCTAAGCATCATATGAAGTGGAGTGTTGTGGAATAACAACCAAAATTTGACTGGTCTCTTCTTTGATATTAGCCCTGTAGTGATTGTTGAATGCATCCTTTCATCATGGACATATCTCATTTCAAATAAACCAGGGCTGCTTAACCTATTGAGCTAGGTATCGGTCAAAAGAATCCAACTGATAGTTGCTTGTCACTTGACGCTTGCATCATAGACATATCTAGCAGCTATTGTGTCCTTAAGACTGCTTTCATGATCATGGAAAAAGATTAGAAACACGTGCCCCCCTTCCAAATAAATCTAGGCTATTTATGTTAGTGAGCTGGGTATCAATCAAAAGAATCCAACTGATAGTTGCTTTATCAATTGACACCTGCATCATAGACATGTCTGACAGCTATTGTCCTAAAAGACTGCTTTGGTAATAATATAAAGATTAGAAACATTCAGCTTAGATGCTGGTATGTAAGCTGGCAACTTGGAGGATGCATTATGTTCAATATCACAGAACAATAACATGCTCCAAACTTGTTCTTGGTTCATTGTGTTGCAGGAATGACTGAAAATCACTCTCTGAGTAACCATATTTCTACCTACTTCACAAAGCTCTACACTTTGTAGTTACAATTGCTAGTTTCTTTACAAGATATGATAATTTAATGCAGTACAATTATACAAGATTCCGTATTCAACTAAAGTATCATTAAAGAATTTTGGACTACAAATCAAGTTACTTTTTGTTGTTGATATGTTCAGCGATTTGTGTGTGATTTCCATGAGTTCAAACCATTGACTGCGTACCCTTTGACTATGATTGCCTATACAATTAATCTTCTATAAATGTGTGAACGGTTTTATCTGCTGGTTGCATAATTCCTCAACTTAGAAATGCATGCACTATGATCCATAATGAGAAATGAAGGAGAGGAAACCTGTAACTATATGCTAGTTGAGGAATCCCAATATTCCAATCTAAGCGAATGCACCTGCTTCAGGGCCTGATAAAAAGTTCTGAGGCATAAGCTTCTTAACAAAAAGTAATGTAGATGGCCGAAAACCTCATAATAACACAAAAGCCATTAGTTTGAACCTTGAAATTCTCTTTGTTACTGGGAGGCAATGCTACATAGTTTTAAACACTCAGAATAACTTGGATAAGTTTGAATGTTGAAATTATCTCTCTATTAGTAAGAGTCTATGCTACATAACTTTAATCCTCTTTGAACCTACAATAGTTTGCTTAGCATGTAATGGATGCACCATTTGATTAACTTGTAGTACCCATGATACCGACTACTTGCAAAACGTTATCTTTGTGCCCCTTATGTTGTGGTATGTGTTGATAAGTGGATACACTAAGCTTTGGCAGATGCCAATACCTTTTTTTTAATTTTTTTTTTAAATTGCAACTTGCTTCGACAATCTTTCTACAAAATATCCAGCATTATTCTATGCTACCAGTTAATTTTTTTTTCTCTTTTTATTTTTCTTTTTGATATGCTTGCATATTCAGATAAGCTTCTGTTTGGTTAGTACCCAAGTTGGTCATAACTATTTTTTTTAAAAAACTAAAGTTGCCTTTACAATTCTCAATACATCGACTAATTTTATTTAATGTCATAATTAACTAACTTTTTTTCTTGTTATATATATCTCAAAAAAAGCTCTATATTGTTTTATAAAAAAATTAAAAAAAGTCATGACCAACTTGAGCACCAACCAAACAGAGGAATGCTTAATTTTTACAAGTTTCATGAGCTAGGTATTGGGACTATTTCTCCTGAGTTTGAGTTTAATTGCCATGGGTTAGTTTTGCAGGGACTATTCAACCCCTTATCAGAACATGACTTTTAATTTTCTTTGTTTTTTCTTCAAACTACAATCGATGAAAATAAAGATAACCTCGAAAATAATGTGAATCTAGACAATCCTATAGAAGAATTTAATTATTTAGTTATAAAATGGTGATGAGTTGTTTAAATTTTAGATATTTAATATTTATCTTTATTAGAATTTAAATATTTGAAAATTTAGGGATTTCATTTATTATCTTTGAGATTATTTGTATTTAACCTTTCATTTTAATAGTTTTTATTTTCTCTAGTTAGGTGGGGCTAAAATTCTATAAATAAGCCTCCATATCTTTGCGATAAGTAGACTTTTGGTGATTGAATAAATTTTTTTTCTGTTTTTCTCTTATTGCATCTGGTCTTCTCTCTTTTTTTATAACTCTTCCATCTTTTTCTCCATACATTCTACATCATTTTGCAACAAAGCTTTAGTATTTGCATCTAAGAAATCATTCATAATTGTTCATGTTTTTCTTCACTCCATCCTATTGACTATTTGATCGAGAAAATCCTCACTATCTTATCGAGATGTTCGCTCTGTGTTATCGCAAGTCCCATGCCCACACTTAACGTATGACACGAATTATCCTTCTCACTCAGTTGGCCTCGCGTGCACACTCTGCCCCACATGCGTATCTCCTTACTTATGCACATGTCACCACCTCTCCTGTCTTGTGTGCTTATCATAGCCCTGGTGCATGCCCCTTATGAATATTCTTAGCTTCATTTGACGCCTTTCTTGTGACATCAACTTCGTGTTGTGTATCTTATAGAGGTGTTCTACATCCTTTTGTGCTCATCTAATGCATTCAACTATATGTTGTGCATTATCTTCCTTCTCCTCATGTAGTGTCTTGACGGAAGGCTTTCTGTGTGCTAACATTTCCTGCTTCAAGGTCTGATTCTGTCCACTGCAGGGTGCTAGCTAGCCCATGTCTCTAAATCTTCTACATGTAATTGGGCCAGAACGTGCAACTTACTTGCATCGAGTTAGTTCAGATTTGCATCGATCTTCGCTGTTAGCTCTACCTACCTTCATCAGTTAGATAATATCTCGTTTAAATTGCGAATGGTTTATGATCTAATTGTGGTGCATTTGAGCCCACTGCTTTGCCTAGTTCTGCTCTTTTAGGACCATTGGCATCGAGGAATGACAATATTTTTTCTTGGAGCACAGAAGAATGATATCTCATATTGAATCTTGATATTCTCAAATCATGTTTGCATTCTTTCTTCCTTGGCAGAGTCGAGTTCTCTTCAAGTGAAGGAGAATGATAAAGCTAATGATAAAACTCAAAGATGGTGCAAATCTAGATTATCCTTTATTTGAATTTAATTTCTTAATTACCAAAAGTGGATGGTGATTTATTTAAAGCTTAAATATCTAATATTTATTTTATTAGAATTTAAATATTTGAGAATTTAGGGAGATTAATTATTACCTTTTAATATTTTTAGTAATCATTCTTTAATATTATTAGTCTTTTAGTTTCTCTTGTTAGTTGAGGCTTTAATTATATAAATAGGTCCCCATATCTTTGTAATAAGTATAGTAGACTTTGGATAACAATAACCAAGTCTTTATCCTACTAGATAAAGTTGGCTACATGAATATTTTGTTTCCATTGAACTCTATTAAATAACAACTCCTCATTTAACTTTTCTCTCATTCCTTGTATTCTCCCCTTTCTTCTGATTCTTCTCACATTTCTCCATACACGTTCTAATCCAAGGCCAACTAACTTCAAAACCCAAACTGTGGCACGAGATATGTACTTAGCATCTTTGTGACAAGTGGCAATGTTTTTTGTGTATGTGTGTTTATTTGCGTACAACTTGTAGGTATGCAGATGCTATTGAGAAAAATCCAAATGATCATGATGCTTATTACAATTGGGCTCTGGTTCTTCAGGTACATTTTTTGGCATCAATATTTCACATTATTAAATATCTATATTATTCTTGTTTTTTTCCGAGTAATCATTCATATGCCTGTAGAAAGCATACATTGTTATCCTTATTGCACTGATTTGTGTGCAGGAGAGTGCAGACATTGTTGGTCCAGAATCCACAAATCCTTCAAAAGATGCTTTACTTGAGGAAGCATGTAAAAAATATGCGCAAGCTACACAACTTTGCCCTACCCTTCATGATGTATGAAGCATGTTTTACTGCCCCATTGACTTGTCAAACTCTACAGACATTAAAATTGTTTTGATTGCTAATATGCTTAAAACATGTTTTTGTCTCTATTTTTGACTTAAAGTTAGTTTTTTTTAGAGTTTGAAACTTAATTCAACTTGATTATATAGGGTAATTAGCTAGAATACCAAATATAGGGAAATTAGTTAGTATAATGAAGCTAGTTGTTCGCTACTCCATTATAAATAAGGGGCATGAAACTTCATTGTAACTTGATACCTTTAGTAAGAATTATCAGACATGAACTTAGGTGGATATTTGCCGAACCATGTAAATGTGTCTTCTTCTTCTTTCATTATTCTCTTCTATTCGGTTCTAACATGATTTACTCAAAATAAAACCCCAACTAATAAAATGTCTGCTTATCTATGAGTCAACATTAAGAACCAAGCGACAAACCTTTTATTTAGCTTGAATGTCTTGTATATGGAAATGGGGTTATCTTTTTTTTAACAGGGGTTTTCTAAAATTGGTATTGTTGGAAACCAATTTTAAAAACGGGTTATCTAAAATTGTTATTGTTGAAAATCTAGCAAATGATATGTAAACTATCATATGAACTTGGACAGACTGCCTGCTTTTTCTTATTTAGTTCTTGTATTTACTGAAGATAATTTTTTAGTATGAAAAAAATTCTAGCGCCCATGTTAATCTTCTTATATAAGCCACAGAGGGTTTAGTGGTTAGGGGATTTGGAAAGATGTAATTCTAATGCATGCGTAATTATCATATATTGGAGATCCTAAAGATTTATTAATTTGAAATTACAAAACTGCTCCTAGTGATGCCTGAAATTTTGCACTTGTTATTGATGGGCTTGATTTCTGGATGAAAAGTGAGGATCATGGGCTAGAGGCACATCAGGTGTTGTTTGGCATTGGTGTACTTTTGCAGATGTGGTGATATTAAGTGATTCTGGTCATAAAACTTTGAACATTTATTGGACAAGTGACAAAAAAGATCTTTCCCTATTTTTTTCTTGCTAGAGTGGGCTTTAATATGCTTTATTAGAGTGATTGAGTCAGATTTCCTTGTCTTGAGTGTCTTATATCCCCTTATCTTCACGGTAACCCAGTCAAAGCAATATAATAGCTTTTCTCATTCTTTTACAACCAGCTGCATATTTCTTGATTCTGTAGTCAAATATTATTGGACCAGACTTCATGCTTAAGATAGTGTCATCAATCTTACCTTGTTTTCTAATTTTATTCATCCTATTAACTTTCCTTTCATCAGTTGTTTGTGGTTATTTACTGTATGGCATTATCATAGGCATTTTACAATTGGGCAATTGCCATCTCTGATCGAGCAAAAATACGAGGCCGAACTTTAGAGGCTGAAGAATTATGGAAGCAGGTGAATCCAGTCTTTTATACTTAGAATTCCGATGTTTTCTTCCTATGCCTACTTTATTAAAACGTTTCTAGTTCTCAAGTTACTGATCACACTTTAATTTTAAGTGTATAAGAAAGTGCCGTTAATGTTCCCTCAAGTCCATCATGAATCAAAATTTTATGTTGCCACAATATAGTGTCTTTTAAAATGTCATTTTGCATTTAACTTTGCATATCTAACTTCAGTGTTCTTAGGCTTCTGGAATAATGCTTAGTGTTCGTGGTTTGAACCGGCATTTTGAGGCCCCCCCAATAAACTTCGTATCAAGATTAACTTCTTTTTGATTTTATAATCACATGGTCTGTGTAATTGTATGTTTGGTTTGTCGACCTTTTATATTCTAAAAAAGCCAGCAAGCTAATCATTGATTAGTTTGCGAGTGGTATAACTGACGGCTATCAATGCTAGATCAATATATGAGAGTTTGGAAGGGTAGATCATCTTGAGTTGTTTGAATTATGTTCTATATAGATCAAGCCAAACTTTGCGTTGAAAAAAGGCATTGCTGATCAAAAGTTTTTCTGAATCATTGTTATGCAATATGTTTCCAAGGCGTCAGTGTAATGATTGTATTATATGTTGAAGATATGATTTCAAAATTGTTATTGTTGTTGACTGATTCCATACATCATTCTTTGCTTATTTGGGAATATCATCCTGTGGATTTATCTTGCAGTTTTCTCCTTTATCTCAAAAATTACTGAAATGTGCGATACTCATTTCAGATTGAATGAACATAAGGTTTCAGGATTTGATATACTTAGGCCATTTTGTTGACCATTCTTTCATGTGTTCAAAGTATTGCACGTTGTGCGTGATTGTTGTTGTTGTCACTGCCACTGTTTGCTATTATTACTGAGTCTTTCTAATGCTATTACATGCTAGTACTATATTGTCATTCCCTTCTCACCTGTCTTTGCATCATTGTATGAATATATATTCTAGATTTCTATCTACTTCCATGTATGTATTAATAATATTTCTTACGACTATGCTTGTCCCCTGGTGTGAAGTGCGCATTCTTATAATTGTTTTTGTACTTGATTTTACATTAAAGATAAATTTGTTTTGCAGGCAACGAGAAATTATGAAAAGGCTGTTCAACTAAACTGGAACAGCCCTCAGGTCTGCTGCACATTAAGATTATTAATTTCCTCAGCCTGTATATATTTCATATCAAAACTAAATGGTTTTCATGCAGGCCTATAATAACTGGGGTCTTGCCTTACAGGTGAGTTTGCAGAATCGTTTTGTACTGCTTTCGTTTGCTGTGATGATTATTTTTCATTTTTAATTCCCTGTCCAGGAACTTAGTAATATAGTTCCAGTTCGGGAGAAGCAGAATATTGTGCGGATGGCTATTAGTAAGGTATGATGTTCACATGTGGGCATGTGCGCACTAGTTTTCTTGACATTAATGCATCTACCTGATAGATTTCTATGAAAATCTGATTCATATGAAATCCGATTGACTACTTTTCTTTACAGTAATGCATCATATGAATCTACATTGCAGTTCCGTGCTTCTATCCGGCTTCAGTTTGACTTTCACAGGGCAATTTACAATCTTGGGACAGTCCTGGTAGTTTCCAATGCTCTCATGATATTTTAAGCTTTTATTCCAGGATTAGTAGAATGTATAGTTACATTTAACCATTTTCTTGCAGTATGGCTTAGCAGAGGACACACCAAGACCAGTTAACACTAAAGAAGTCTCCCAGAAAGAACTCTATAGTCAATCAGCTATTTACATTGCAGCTGCTCATGCTTTAAAGCCCAGTTATTCAGTAACTATGCTTCCTTTAGCAATGTTTTTTTATTTTTTATTTTTTTATAATCCTTCATACTAGATGCACCACCATGGTCTTCAATCATGATGAATTTTGTAAAGACTAATTTATTCTGCATATAGATGCCACCTTTTTTCTTCGATGCTTGGCTCATGTAGGGCTAATACTATTTTCTGAAATGCATTAAAGAATACTTTCTGGCCCAGCAAAATAGACCAAAAAGATCACGTAGTCCTGATAGGATAATGAATAACCTTCATTGCATTCCTTTGGTCATTATATGATTGTGAATGTCCTATTGCCTTTTTTATGTCAGTGTAGAATTATTCATGAAGTATGTCAATGCTGCCTTCAGTTTTACCCAAAGCCAAAGAGTAGTTAATCTTCAACATGCTAAAGTCATTTGCATTGCCAGCCTTGTGATTGTTGCTTATTCTTGCAGGTATATCGCAGTGCTTTGAAGTTGGTCCAACGCATGGTAAGTGCTTTTTGTTCATTTACTTTTTAAAGAATAGTTAGAAGGTAAGGTACTGATCTGAAGGATGAAATTGTACTGTTATTTCTATTAATTAAAACAAATGTCCCAAAAGACCTTGTAGTTTCGCTTGATGTGTATCACAATTGTAGTTTTATCAACATTTCATATTTCCCAGAAATGAAGTCATTTTGTTTACAATGTATATTCTTGGCTGTGTTTATGTTTATATATAAGAAAATTGATATTTCCTGTACCCATTTTGCCAATAGCCTGCCGTGGATTGGCATGCTGTATTGTTCATCCAAAGTGAAAATTTTTTTTATTGAAAACTGAAGTACCTTCATTTGTTTTCCCTCATTTCATTTTACCATAATTGTTAGTTCAATAATGCTGTTTGCTAAAAATTATCTTGTCCAACTAAATTTGTGTGAACTAGGAATAAATTACATGGACTATGTTTGCATTGCTCGGGATTTTTTTTTTCTTATTAGGTGAAATAATCCCTTGACAGATTCCTTTGCCCTTCCTTAAAGTTGGATATTTGACAGCACCACCTGCTAGGAGTCCAATGGCCCCACATGTCGATTGGCAGAGATCCCAATTTGTTTTGAATCATGAGAGACTGGAACAGGTTAGATTTGTTACTTATATCTGCTTAAATATTCTTTAGAGTAAGCATTTCCTTCTTGTTAATTTCAAGTTCTGAAAGCATGTCTCTACAGTGACACAGTTAAGGACACTTGAGTTACCTTTTATTTACTCATAATTTCTTGATCTTCGTTTTTTTTATCCAGTAAATGACCAAATGACTTTGGATTGAGCACTGGGTTCTATATTGACTGTATTTAAGGGACTATTTTTCCTCAAGTAAACGGATTAAGAAAATGCTGCAACTTTTTCAACAAATGGAATGCATAAACAGCACCTTTGTTCTTTTCATTTCTTGACACCTCTTTGGACATTTTGGGGTCTTAGTTTCCCTTACTTGCACTGCATAGCTCACTTAACCACTTCACAATCCTGTAATTCAGCGAAACTTAGCCTTCCAAGAAATCAGGTGGAGCTTCTAATTTGCTGATTCCTGATATTTTTACAGCAATGTGCTCAAGGATAGTGTCTTTTTCTTTTGGGCATGAAGGCATGTAATTTGAACTGTGATGATATACTTTATGTGTAAACTGTCAATGGTGCTCCAGAAATCACAGCTATATTCTAGAATTACACCTCATGACCACTCTTTGTTGGCAAACTGAGAATTTACATGTGTGAACAAATCTGTCTTATGATCCAGCAAACATACTGGAGTCAATTTTTGTTCTCAAGTACATATTCAAAAGAAACATATCTTATCAAGGTCATATTTATCACGTTTTCTTTAATTTTATGGTTTTTCATTGTATATTGATATGGTGTCCTCTTGATAATGTCCTCCCTTACATGTTATTGTAAGTCATTTTCACAAACCTGACCGTCAAGGCAATATCACCCTTGGTTGTGTGCTTCCAATGAAGGTTTTTTATGAGAGGTCATTTTTGTCATTCTTATTACTTGCTGGCTATTAAATATGTAAATTTGTAAATAGGTCCTAATTTATCCTCATTTATATGACTAAATATAGGATATTAGTTAGCCTAATTAGATATGTATAGGTACATTGTATGTGTCAAATTTGGTTCATTGTATCTAGATTCTTTGTAATCTTTACAATAAGGGTTTGTTCCCTTCAAATTTAGCATGGTATTAGAGTCATGAGAGAGAGAGATTTCTAGTTCGATCCCTCACTGGTTGTGTTCTCCTTCCGGGCCGTATTCTTCTTCACACATGTGCATGTGCACCTTCATCTTCATCACTCGTCATCAATGCCATAGTCTACGTTCATCAACTCCTTGACGTTGGCAACCATTTCCTCTTTGTCACTAGCTATCGCTTCTCCTGTTTGCAATTAGATCAAGTGAAATTAGAGTTAGATCTGATCTGATGGTAGCTGGCTTTTTTTCTTATTCATGACTTGTTGTAATTTACCAATATCATAATTGCCAAACTTGATGCGTCCTTTTATTGCTATACGTACTATGTCTGATTTTACGATTATCACTATTGAGAAATTGAATGGATTCACCTTGAGTATTTGATGCCAAATTATGGTTCATAGGACAGGGATATATGAAAAATCTCTCTAAGAAGGTTGACAACAACTCTTGATGATCAGTCTAAGTTGGAGAAAAATTGATGTGCAGCTATGTAGGGGAATGCTTTGGAAAGCTATTGATTCTTCACTGAAGCAGATCTTCGTGTACATTAGGCTTGCTTCAATGTTTAGAAGTAGATCGAAGTGTTATACACTAATGATGTCTCTTGTATTTATGTTATTTGTTCTAATTTTGTGAATCTTGTTGCTCCATAGAAGTTTGATATCCCCATGACCTCTTCTTTAGGCTTAATTCAAGGTGTTTTGGCAAACCTCAATGAGTTGTTACGTCTTGCCTCAACTCAACAGGAGAAACTCTCAAAGAGGTACCTTCTTCGTGCTTCTGGTTCCGTTTGGTTTGCCTCTGTAAAATATAGTACTTAATTAAGTCCTTGCTAAGTCCATAGTTCCCACATTATCACAAACATTTTCTTTATTGCTTCGAATCCTTGTTATACCTCGGTTGTCCTTAGACTCATGCAATTGACTCTTCTGCTTTGGTTTTTTAATTTGGCTCGTGAAGAGGGCATGGAGATGGTTTGGTCAAGGTTTTTGCAAAAGCAATAGAAATCGTCCTTATTGTGACCACTATTAGTTTGGGCACTCAAAAGATCACCGTTGGGTTTTGCATGGATGCCCTCCATCCTGTATGGATGATGTTGATTTCAATCTCAGGGAGTTCAGAATCTTAGGAAAAACAACCTTCTCCATCTGATTATGATGATTTCGTGAAGTTTGCAACCAAGTAATCATCCATGCCTATTGCCTCGGTAGCTCAAACAGATTTCACCATCATCTATCTTTTCTCTTTCTCATTAGTTTTTCTTATTAGTTTGGCTTCTTTACCTCTCATTACTCTAGCCAATTAGGCTAAAGGGATTTCACAGGCCAACCCTCTTCCTTTTATGCCACTTGAGTCTATCCTTTATGTACTTGGTTGTTTGTTTAACTTAGTATTTGTTTGTCATTTGTTGTCTCTTAAATGTTCATTCACCTTCGATGAAAAATATTTCCTTTGTACCGAATCAAGGTCTAAGATATATGATTGGCAGATGAAGTGAGTTAGAAAATTGCTATTCTTTAGATCTTAAACGTTGTATCATGTTTGTTGATGTTATATTCTTCAAGTCGATTTCTTCATCTAAAGAAGTTATGAGCATCCCTCGGTTCCCTTTTGTTATTGTTCCTATTACTCATGAATCTCATGTTACCTAACAATGCACTAAGCTTACAAATCCACCACTAACATCCCTTACTTATCATCGGCGTGCTCATCCTACCAAAGTTGCTAACGATTGTGTTGGAGTGTGTGATCTAGTTCTTAATGACTCACGTGCTGTTTGAACTCATTTACCTACTATAGCCTAGTGTTCTGCTAGTCCACCCATTACTATAAAGTAAGGTATTCATTCCACTCAAAATCAACATACTGTAATTTTTTGAATCATCATCATATCTCTCCATCCCATTATGCATTCCTTTTGTCTTTGTTATTGGTGTCAATTCTTAAAACAATAGGTGACGGTTTCTCACACCTTGGATGGTGTTAGGGAATGACTAATAAATGGCAGCTTTGCACTCTAATGGAACTTCCTTTTGGTAAATATGTTGTTGGTTATTGTTGGACTTTTTGCTGTTAAAGTTGGTCTCGATGGCGAAGTTGGTCACCTTAAACTTCCCTTTTTGGCTAAGTGCTATTCTAAGAATTTTAGTTTTGACTATGGAGACACTTTTTCACTGGTGACCAAGATATCTTATATACTTCTCTTATCTATGGTGGTTGTTCATTATTGGCCTTTACACCAACTAGATATCAAGAATTACTGGAGGAAGTCTATATGGAGAAATCACCTAGCTTTGTTGCTCAATGGGAGTCTTTTGAAATGGTTTATCATCTAAAACGTGCACTTCATGGTTTGAAACAATCTCTTCGTGCTCAGTTCAAACATTTCAATATTGTTCTATAGGCATTTGGAATGATTCGCAGTGAGGCCATTCATTCAGTATTCTATTATCATTCTTCATCAAGAGATAGCGTCTATCTTATCGTTTATGTGGTTGAATGTTATTAGAAGTCTAGAAGAGGAGGGAATCTATCAATTGAAGTAGCTTCTTTTTCTTTTTTTCTAGACCAAAGCTCGAGCAAGGTCCAATATTTCTCAGTTATTGAAGTTGACAAGTCTAAAGACAGTGTGATTGTTTCTTGACAAAAGTAAGCTTTGGAGTTTTGACAATCTGGAGGAAGCAAGCTCTTTAGATGCTAAGTTTGAGGATACTCGTATGGATCCTAACATCAAGTTATTGCTAGGACAAGGGGAGCTTTTAGTAAACCTTGTAAGGTATCGAAGGCATTAAGTACATGATGTTGATGTCGATTGAAGATTATGTTTCTCCCAATATTTCTGTGGATTTTTGTTATTATTTGCTCTCCTAAAACTACTTGATGTCTTAGTTTTATTCTTGCTAATTTTCCTATTATTTTCCTTTTCAAATATCATGAAAACTTAATAATCCTATTAGGTTTTTGCTATTTTTCATATCTTTTTATCTTATGAATAAGTGTATGGTTGTATGGTATTTGGGAAGCTCATGCATGGGTTAAAATGCTATATGTTTGGTTCCAATTTATAATGTTTCTTGCTTAATCTACTTGATATATTGGAGATTTCATGGTCAATTTAAGCTTCTTATGAATGTGGCTTGGCACTTATTTTATCTCTATGCCTAAGTGTGTGTCTCTTTGGATGATCTATATAATATTGAACTAGTTAGTTTGCGGGGTTGATTTAATTCCAATCTTCCATGTGAAACTCTTCCTAGTAGTTGCATGCTCAATGTTTGGTGAAATGCCTCACATAATATAAGCATTTAAATTTTAGTTTCCTTTAGGTTGCATTAATCCTACATCACAAGACCTAAGCCCTTCTTTCTCTAAGATTGATTTAATTTAGAATCAAACAATTTCAAGGAAAAAAACAAATTTTAGTTCATCAAAATTAACGAAATATGATTATAGGAATGTGTTTATCTAAACCTCTATACATAATAATGAGTTAATAAAATAATAATACATCATATCACAGTTTCTTTGCACAAACGAAAAAATACTAAATGCCATACCTAATGCTACACACAAAGTAAGAAATGACTGACACAAAATTACTTCAAGAAATTAATAAAATTAAACCCCAAAATGGAATATCCCCTTTAATGAGAATCATTTTGTTATACGAGATATTCAATCAGTCATATCATCAATCTTTAACAACCGACTTTTCAAGTTTGTCTCTATTAATTAATCCGGATCAAAGTAATACGACCATATTTCGACTGCCAGCAATAAATTCTATTAAGAATGAATCGGTGATTAGTTGCCATAGTATACCCATCATATTTCCAAACCTTCTTGGAGTAAGTAACATCGATGAAGGTGCAAAGTATGGCTTTCCACCAAATGATCTCTATTCCACTTCGTGAACATTAAGGTACACCTTCTGGGTTTTTGAAGGTGGTGTTACAAATGGTGCTCTTGTTTGCTTTTCTAAAAGACAATATAGTTATCAAAGGTACCTTTGAGTGTTGGTACCAAGCTTCTTTGTTTGTGTGCTTCCATGCCTTTCATGCTTATATGGCCTAGCCTTTGGTGTCGCTTTCTTTTTGACTTTTTCTCCAGAAACTCCAACCATAGACTCACAGCAAACCTTGGCCTTCAGCTTGTAGAGGGGGCAACACTTCACGTCTCTTGTTGTGATAAGAGCACCCTTTACAAGCTTTTATTGACCCTTGTTGAAGGTATTGTTATACCATTTTTCATCCAACTTCTCATAGAGATGAAGTTTAAATGAATATCGGGCATTTTGAACATCTCTCATTCTCAACTTACAACTAAGGTTGGTCTCTATCACAATGTCTTCCTTGCGAATGATCTTCATCATGCCTTCATTGCCTATCTTGATAATTCTGAAGTCAATCGACATGAGTTGACAAGTTTTCTTTATGACTTGCGACTTGGCAAGAAGCTTTGTAGTCTGCATTTCATACCATGTCTTGGCAAGTCAAGCACTCAACACTTTCTTCGTCGGTAAGCATTAACATGAATTGTTCTTCGATACAATGGCTGTGGACCTGTGGTGCTCAAAGAGAGTGTTATGGGTTTTTGTTTTTCTTTCTTCAAGTCCCTCTGCAGCTTATGGCAATCCCTTCTTAGATGACCCGGCTTGTTCCAATGTTATCACATGAAATCTTTCTTCGAGGAAGTTGACTTTCCTCAAAACTTGTCTCTTTTGGGACTTTTCTCTGCTCTGACTTCTCTTTCTTCCTTCTTGTCGATTAGGGCCTTATTGCTCGAAAACCCTAGAGACTTTCAAGTTATTTTGTTCAATATGTTTACAACAATGAGGTTCATGAAGAGAACTCCATTTGTTGATGTATTGCTGAAGGAGACGACGAAATTTTCCCAATTCTTCAATAGTGAAGTAGGTGGCCATGCACTTCGCCATTGAATTGATTCATCTTTGTCATCGTAAGTTGATTTGTGACACTTTGTATCTCATTGAGATGATATGAGATAGAAGTACCTTTCCGAAGTTTCATATTCACTCACTTTCTAATCATGAAGGCTTTATTGTTTGCATTCTTCCTTTCTTGTAAGCCTTCCAACTTCTTCCAAAGATCGTGAGCATTCTTTTTCTTTGCTTGGTAGAATACGCCTTTATCTAGCCACACCCTCATATAACTGAGAGCTGTTTCATCCAAATCCTATTATTCATCTAGCTTCATGTCTGCTAGTTTTTTCATGATGTCTAACAATGGTAGATTCAACTTCTTGCATCTCAGGAAGTCCTAATTTCTTCGCTTATAGATGTCGTAGTTCCTATCCAAGGTCACCATCGTGGTAGTCATCGCAGGTTTTCCATCTTCGCAGTTTTGCAAAGCTAAACCTCTAATACTTGTTAGCATCGATAGAAACCACCATTCTTGAAGATCTCTATTCTTATAGGATTTGAATTTAGTGCAAATGACTTATTGAAGAGTTATGATGGTTTTTGTATAAGTCTCACTGCTTAGACAAAAATAGAGATCTCTTTTTGTTCTTCTACTTCTCCGGCGACAATGACAACTCAAAAACTTGATCATCTCTAGTTCAGATCAACATCGTTGGATAAGATCTCTTGATAAACATCTCTTGATAAACATCTCTTGATACTCTTGACAGTGGACTTCCAACTTCATTGTGGTAGAGGCTCCCCTAAGCAACATCAATCACAGCATCAAACTTCACACTACCTCCCTTTTATAGCTGGGGTATGGTAACGATTTCTCCATGTCATCTTCGAACTTGAAAAACTAAACAAAATCCGAATAAATCAAACAGAAGGTTTTGGTAAACTGAACTTTCAGGTTCAGTTTTTGCTTCCATTCTATAGAAATTGATGGTTTCAGGTTAGGTTTTTAGTATTAAAAATCATTGGTTAATTGAACTTGTTTACCCTACCTATATTAATCTGCTATGCACGCCGAAATATTTTATTAAGTAAATAGTGGTAGTGTGATGTCCTAATCTCCTTGTGCTATTTCTCTCCTTTATATTTGCTCGCACAATCGCACACATACAATGTCACAGTCATCAGTCCACTTGCATTTTTTTTTATTGTATGCTTAAGTTTGTGGATTAAATTTTTATAACCTAAGAGTACTTTTGAATTTTTAATTTATGAATGCAACAGTAAACATCTTTTCTTTTGTGCAAAGGATAACATAACTTTTATAATTTAATTAGGTATAATTTTTTGTATGCATGGAATAGTTCATTAATATTCTTGATTATATTCATATTTAATATTATTGTGAGAATTATTTTTCTTCCCTTCAATAATAAGAATTCTCCTTTTCTTCTTATTTCAACTCCAACAATATGCAAAGGTTGGTATGATAATCGCATTGACCTATTTTCCCTCTGACAAGCTTTAGACACACAGTTTAGTGTTGATAATAAAAAAAAAACCTCTTTTATCATATGTGTTTGGGATTTAGTTTGTGAATTTATCTAACCAATCTTTTGTGATTAAACTACTTTTGTGGTGCCAATACTTCATTACATGATTCTTTTTACAATTGCAAATCAACTCTTTTGTACTTTACATCACCTTACAGTGGGAGAATGTATTTCACAGTCTAAAATATTGTTCCTTATTACCTTTCCAAGAAGCTAAATTATGTAACTCTGATTTTCAGATCGGTAAAGATGACCGGAAATCAACAGAAAACCTTTCTAGCAATTTACAAGGATCTGGACACAGCGATAAATCTCTAATTAGTGTTGATATTCCAGATATTCTCTCGGTCTCTGCTTGTGCAGACCTGACGTTACCCCCTGGTGCAGGACTCTGTATAGACACTGTTCAAGGACCTGTTTTCTTGGTAAGGTCTCCTAAATGCATATGAAGACTCCCATTCTGATGAATAAATTTATTCTGACAAAGATGAGTTTGGTTTCTGGCTATGATTACTTTGTTTTTTTTTTATGGATCTGGCTATGATAACTATCTCCATCCACAAAGACGAATCCTTCTTGTGTTAAGGATGCAAATTTCCTTCAAGCACTGCTCTTATGGAAACTTTCCCTGTGCAAACTGAAATGGTTTGATATTGCTGATGCCACTTACAGTTTTTTGTAGACTAGACTAATTTTTTACAATTTGAACCATTTAACCTGGTCTTTTGGATTAGTGATTCTGATGTATGTGTACATGGATGTTTCCCCTTCTTAGATGATCACGCTGCTTATTTGGCTGTAAGGTTGAGCTTAATTTTATTTAATCTTAATATAATGTTTCTCTGGATTCATGTCATGATTGATTCGACAAGTTTTACGCTAACTGTCGACTGCCTAACGCAACCCTCCGCATTTCTCATCCGGGACTTGGGACCCGGCAACGGCGCGTTCTCTCCCCACCTAGTGGGATTAAGGCTTGGTTGTTGTTTGTTTGTTTGTTATAATGTTTCTCTGAGAAAAAAATGAAGTTTTAAATTCTTTTAAAATTATTCACAAACTCCAAGATACAGAGTACCCAAAAAAGTTTTTTTTTTGTTGTTAACCAGATTTAACAATTTGCCATAGGCAGAACCTTGCATTTCTTGTAAAGTGCATCTGCATTCATTGAACCTTGAAAGAACTTGTTATCTTCTAGTTCTTCATTAACTCTGCCATGTCTTGCCATAACTTATCTCAGTTGTTTTGTTTCCGTGTTTGACCTTCAGGTTTTGAGTTAAAATCTCAGAAATAGTTTCACCAAAAGTTTGTTTAACACTATTTCTTTTTCAAGCTCATTCTTGTGCCAGCTATGCCATGCCCTAGGTTGAAGACGCTAATGTTACGAGCAAGTGTTTTGTTCCCATAATTTTCGAGACATGATTTGTTTCCATGATTTTCCTTGATTCCCTCCTTTGGTAGCTCAGGCATGTTTGAATTGTATTCTTCTGGTTTCAGTCTAGCCTACCTTTGGAGTCCTTTCTTTTTTTCGAAAATTATCATTGGAGTCATTAGTATATACCCTATATTGTGAACTTACTGTATATAAGGGGAAAGCCTTTAGACATCACATCATACATAATTTTCCTGTATCTTAGTTCTTATCAGCCAAGTAGCTGATTCTACTAAACAGGAAGTACCTGATGTGTCGGCTTTTTTCGTAAAGAAAATTTTGCGCTGTTAAAATTTAGAATTGGACGGTTGCCTTATCGACGGGATTGTGAATTTCAATATATTTTTCCATAAACCCTTCTGCAAACGTATGCTGATGCCTTTCTGATTTCAGGTTGCAGACGCGTGGGAATCTCTGGACGGATGGCTAGACGCAATACGACTTGTTTACACAGTTTATGCGAGAGGAAAGAGCGATGTTCTTGCTGGTATATTGGCCAGTTGATTCCCCGAGTGTGAACTTACTTCCACCATGAATGCATTCGAAGTTTGGTGTTGGCATACATATTACATACTGTATGTCATCACATTCCTCTGGCTTTTCCTGCTTACATGTTTTTGCTCGCTCTTCTAGAATGCATAGTTATGCTCTGAGTATATTTTCAGCTTTTTTAGCTAATTATCTGTATAGGGAGATATCCCATTATGACCTGATGAGAAAATTCTTCATACCATCTTACCTTTCTGTCAGCTTCTGTTGTATTTTCAGTTATTTTAGTTATACTGAACGTAAATTGTATGAAATATGTTTTCCAGACTTGTCTCCCACTAATAAAAAAAAGGTGCAATTGCATATGCAGATCCTGAAACTTCAGTGAATTACACATTTACTCTTTTTAACTTTTGTAAATACTCATTGAACAATCAAAATTGCACATGCTATTTTTTATTTGGGAAATTTACATCTGTCACCATCAAAGATCTATTATTTTCAGGCGACACTCCCAAAGTTCATTATTTTCATGCAATATTTCTAATTTTGGTGTGAATTTACAGGCAGCATCCTATTTTTGTGCCAATTATAGAGGAATTAAATTAATGAGTCATACTTTAAAACTTTGGGAGAGGGTGATCGAACAAAGGTTACGCCATAATACTAAGATATCAGAGAATCAGTTTGGTTTTATGCCAGGTAGATCTACTATAGAAGCCATTCATTTATTAAGAAGTTTAATGGAAAAATTTAAGGAGAGAAAGGAAAACTTACATTTGGTTTTTATTGATTTGGAAAAAGCTTATGATAAAGTCTCAAGAGAAGTACTTTGGAGAGTTTTAGAAAAGAAAGAGATTTGCACTGCTTATATTCAAGTTATTAAAGACATGTATGAAGGAGCTGTTACCTCTGTTCGGACACAAGGAGGTTTGACTAAGGATTTTCCTATTACAGTTGGATTACACCAAGGCTCGGCTTTAAGTCCGTATCTTTTTGCTTTGATTATGGAAGTCATGACTGGACATATCCAAGATGAAGTGCCTTGGTGTATGCTCTTCGCAGATGATATTGTCCTTATTGAGAAAACTAAAGAGGGAGCTAAAGCGAAACTAGAGCTTTGGAGGAATGCTCTAGAATCTAAAGGTTTGCATCTCAGTAGATCAAAAACTGAAATATGGAGTGCACATTTAGTCAAGAAAGAAATACTTATATTGGAGATGTGACAATTGGTGATCAAATTGTCAAGAAGAGTGAGCGCTTTAGATACCTTGGATCAATTATACAAAATGTTGGCGAAATAGATAATGACGTTATTAGCAGGATTCAAGCAGGCTGGGTAAAATGAAGAAATGCTTCTGGAGTGTTATGCGATAGAAAAATCCCATCCAAAATTAAGGGTAAATTTTATAAAACTGTAGTGAGACCAGCGATGATATATGGTGCTGAATGCTGGCCTGCAAAGAAGAAACATACAAACAAAATAAATGTAGCAGAAATGAGGATGTTAAGGTGGATGTGTGGATATACACGAAAGGATAGAATGAGAAATGAGTATATCCGAAAGAAAGTTGGTGTGCACCAATTGAGGATAAACTTAGAGAAGTCGCTTCGATGGTTTGGACATCTAAATCGCAGGCCAATTGAAGCCTCCAGTTTAGAAAAATTGAGTTACTGGATTTTGCCCATGTACAAAGAGGAAGAGGGAGACCAAAGAAGACATGACAAGAAACTATAAAGGAGTGATCTTAGTTACTTAAACTTAGATAAGAATTTGGTAACTGATAGAGCGCAATGGAAACAAAGGATTCATGTAGCCGACCCCACCTAGTGGGATTAAGGCTTGGTTGTTGTTGTTGTTGTTATCCTATTTTTGAAGTTAGATAAGAGTGCTGCATGAAAATAATGAACTTTGGGGGTGATAGCCTGAAAATAATGAATTTTTGACTGTGACAAATGTAAATCTCGTTTTTATTTTTACTCTAAAAAGAGGCTGGTGCAACTTTACCAATAGACCAGTTCATTGCGGTTCACGGTTGGATTAGTTGAATTGATTGGTTTGGTCTAATTTTTAAATTATTGGTTTTAATAATTTGATATAAATTAATTATTATTTTAATATGTATGTAAGATATGAATTAAAATGAAGGGTTGCAGGGCTCTTATTTATGAAAAAAAAAACTGTTAATCGATTCATTTCCTCCGGGGTATGCAAGTTGTTAGGCATTTTATTTATGGATAAATAGCAATTAGGTCCTACTTTAAATTTAAATTTTTTTAGTTTTTAAATTAATTAAATTATTTAATTTGAAGTAATATATAAATAGGTATTTTTATATTAATAAAAGAACTCAATAGAATTTATTTTTAATAAGTATTGCAGAAAAAAATTAATATATATATTAAGAAGGAAAAATATTTTTATTGAATATTTTAATTAACATTAAAATAATTATTTGCATATTAATTCAAGTTATAAAATTAAAATTTCGAAAATATTAAAAATTAGTTGCACGTAAGTTTAAATTAGAGGCACTTTAATTAAAGTAATTATAAAGATCAATATGGTGGGAGTGAAACGCAATGTGGGAAAAGCAAGGCTGTCGCTATTGTTTTTTTTTTTTTTCATTTTTTTGAAGGAAAAACTTTTGTTTTGTGTTGGTCGAGATCGCTCCACCTGTCCCTTTCCACCATTAATTCAGGGCGCATATTGGGCGGTAGAGACCGCCAATTCCTCCGTAGAACCAATGTCATTAAAATTTGGGTAAATTATGCTCAGATTTCTGAATTTAAAACTTAATAACATATAAATTTAAATTTTAAAAATTATAATATAAGAGTTTCTAAGTTTTAATAAATTATAAAATAATTTTTATTATTATTAAATTTTTTTTTAAAATTATCATTATAACTTTTCTCCTTTCTCTCTTCTCAATCCTCGCGCACGCGAGAGGCCGCGTGACTGCCGAACCCGCCAGCATGTTTTTGACCACAAATTTACTTACATATCCACGTGACGCATTAATCATAAAACTATAAGTTGTTAAATAACAACAACTTATAGATCTAAAATTAAAAAAAAAACAATTCCATAATTAAATTTCTTTTAATAAATCAGTATTCTAAAAGAAATAATCTTACACAACTTCTCAAAAGAAAAATTATCAGTTAAATTTATTATCCATTGTCTAGTGAATAAAAATGCTGTCTATATATAGATTATCTACTGCACAATATTTTCGTCAAGTAAATTGGTAATTTTTTTGTTATTTTTTAGATTTATATTGAAAAAATTTTAAATATAACTTCTATTTATAAAAAAAACAAGTCAATTTTTATATGAAATTTTTTGAACAAAAATTCATTGGTGTTTTCAAATTCACTAATATAATATTATTTTAAAAAAAGATTAGTTATAATTGAAAATTTAAAGAAGAGAAATAAAGAAGGTTACAATCACGGGCGTGATGAAGTCTAGTAAGTCGAGTAATATTGATAGAGCTAAAGAGTTTTGTTGAGTTTGAACACGAGGAAAAAATATCGTTTAATTACTTCTTTTTCTTCTATTTATAGCAATTTTTTTTAAAAAAAAATAAGCTGATGTTCTTACAAAGTGTGCTAGCTCTCTGAATTTATTAGAATTTTACTAATAATATTAGGGGTTTTTTTCTTCTAATATTTCGAGTGCTCAATTTTTATAATTAATTATTAATGTGATTGATATTTTTTATCATCTAAATAGACGGTCAAGATTCTTTCTCCATTTTTGTTTAATAAAAAGAATTTCTGAAAATCAGATAAAGTTGAGAACAGGATCGGCCTTTCACCAGGGCCAATCACGTCACATCTCTGCGCCACGTCCCCACATGGAAAGATCAAAGATGTCGCTCAGAGCTCTAAATGCTAACAATCTCAATTATTGCTCTGGGTGGAAATTTTTAAATAAGTGACATTTTTTTCATAAAAGTTTATATATTTATTTCTAACATATTTTTTTAATGTATTTATATATATAAAAAATTTTATATAAATTTTTTTAATTATAATTTATACAATTTTTAATATATATGCTTATATATATATTGAGTCAATTTTCAATATATTATATATTATTAATTATTTTAAAAATAATATTTAATAATAATTATTAATAAATTTAATTTTAATTTTATAAAATTTTAATAATTTATAATAAATAAATAAATTAGAGCGGACAGTCCGACATTGCTGTCTCACACTGGTGGGATACCGGGATGATTCATCTGCTTGGGTATTCTGCGGCTGAGGAGCTGCGTAAGTTAAACTTCACCAACAGTTTCATTATAATTATTAGAAGCGCAGCGAGAAAGTCGTTGGGCCTCGGGGAAAGTGAGACCAACAGGGAAATGGCAGCTACGGCGGCGGTGGAGGGGACTGTGGCGGTGAGCTTACCTCCTTCCTCCCTCCACAAGAACGCCTCGCCTTTTTCTTCGTCCTTCCGCTTTCTCCGCTTCGCTGAGCATCCAAATCCCTCTCCGAACCCCGCGAATGGCTTTGAGCTGGAAGAGGGTGACGTCGTCTGGTCAGCGGAACTTTACTCCGATCTCTCCGCCGGCGGAGAGTCGCCTGATTCTTCCCTACCGGCCTCAGGATTCGACGATTTCTCCCCCCGATCTCCCTCGCATCGCCGGCGCCGACCCTTCGCGTCGCAGAGATTCGGTCTCTCCGCCGCCCTAGCGGAAGATCGGGGTCTGCTGCCACTT
Source organism: Apostasia shenzhenica (assembly GCA_002786265.1). Classification (NCBI taxonomy): domain Eukaryota; kingdom Viridiplantae; phylum Streptophyta; class Magnoliopsida; order Asparagales; family Orchidaceae; genus Apostasia; species Apostasia shenzhenica. The sequence continues at coordinate 1,413,466 of KZ454132.1, forward strand.
CAGCAGCCCCGGGCGGCGATCAACTTGCCGATCGGAAGGGGGGCGGCGGCGGCCGCTGCTGCTGCTGCTGCTGCAGGGGGGAGCAGGGCGTTTCGTCAATCGGCGCCGCTAATTGTTCCGGCGTGGCCGAAGGTCCGGCAACAGCAGGGCGGATCGCTGATGGAGGTCGAAGAAGGCGGCGACGAGGACCAGGAGGAGGAGATGCTGCCGCCGCACGTGATCGTGGCTAGATCGCACGTGACGACCTTCTCTGTGTTCGAAGGAGTGGGGAGAACCCTGAAGGGGAGGGATCTCCGGCGAGTGCGGAACGCCGTGTTCCAGCAGACCGGCTTCCTCGATTGATTCCTCCTGAAGCTGGGAATTTTTGTAGATCGATGATGGTGGAGAAAATAAAGGATTCAAATCTCAGGTATGTAGGTTATTTTCTCTCTCTATCATTCATAAATTTTTTGAAACTATGATTAATAAGTTTGCATGTTGGGTTTATATCTTTAATAATCTTGAAATTAAATATGTGTTTGATAATCTATAAAACTATAAAGAATTTTGTGAGCTCTATGTTTGAAGGATTGATGCATGATTTGGGATAAAAAAATATTTGTACATCATGTAAGTATTGCTTGTTTTCAATTAATAGTAAAATTTTAATTTTAATTTTAAAATTTGTGTGATATGTGAAATAAATGCAGCTCTAATATCAAGATGCGTTTGTGATAAGGAATATAATCAATTTTTATTTTGAGGTGTGTTTATGATTTAAATTAAGATAATATTTTTATATTATAATTTATGGGAGACGTAAAAGAGGGTGAAATTTAATTATGAAATATCATGTATTATATAAATTTTAATATTTAAGATTCTTTTAAATAAAAAAACAAAATTGTCTTGCCTATATTTTTAGCTAAAATTTTATTGCAATTAATGTAATTTTTAATAGTACAAATAAATTTATTTTATATTTTACATAAATTTTAGAGAGAATTACATACATTCTCCTTAAATCATCTTGAATTACATATTAAACTTCTTATTTTTTAATTTTACAATTTAACCCCTAAATCAACAACAACAACAACAACCAAGCCTTAATCCCACTAGGTGGGGTCGGCTACATGAATCCTTTGTTTCCATTGCGCTCTATCAGTTACCAAATTCTTATCTAAGTTTAAGTAACTAAGATCACTCCTTATAGTTTCTTGCCATGTCTTCTTTGGTCTCCCTCTTCCTCTTTGTACATGGGCAAAATCCAGTAACTCAATTTTTCTAACTGGAGTTTCAATTGGCCTGCGATTTAGATGTCCAAACCATCGAAGCCGACTTTCTCTAAGTTTATCCTCAATTGGTGCAACACCAACTTTCTTTCGGATATACTCATTTCTCATTCTATCCTTTCGTGTATATCCACACATCCACCTTAACATCCTCATTTCTGCAACATTTATTTTATTTGTATGTTTCTTCTTTGCAGGCCAGCATTCAGCACCATATATCATCGCTGGTCTTACAACAGTTTTATAAAATTTACCCTTAATTTTGGATGGGATTTTTTTATCGCATAACACTCCAGAAGCAATTTAACCCCTAAATCATCCAAAAATAATATATTTAGGTTTTTTTTTTCAAGATTTTTAAAGTATATTTTTTGCTGATTTATAATTATTTGGATGTTTATTACCAATAATATATATATACAAATATTATAAATATATTTGCAAATACATGTATTCTATTAGTTTTTATTTTTGGATGATTTAGAGGATTAAGCTGTAAAATTAAAAAATGAGGAGTTTAATATGTAATTCAAGATGATTTAAGGGGTATGTATGTAAATGTCCCTAAATTTTAATATAAAAATATTTTTTAATTTATATTTTGCATAACTATTAATTCTGTTATATATATATATATATATTTCAAATGAATTACTTCCAAATGAACTAGAATTCTGAATAGTTTATCATAAAAAAACTTTTATTTCAAATAAAGTATTTTTTAAAACGTCATTTTTTAAAAAAAAATAAAAATTTATAGTCTTAATAAATAATTCTACTTTTTGAATCAAATTTAGAATTTTTATGTGATATTATTATCACACATATTAAAATGTTATTTTTTTATATGATAATGTTCTTGAATTATTACTATTTTTTATTTCAAAAAATTCCATTTACAGAATATGAAAGCCAATCCAAAAGCTTGGTGAGGCATACATAAATAGCACTTTAATATTGACTATTGAGAATATAACATGAGTGCCATTAAAAGATAGAAAATAATATAAAACTTCGAAAATTAGTCCTTAAAAGTTTTAAGACTTTTATAGGTCATGTTTGGCGCAATAATCAAAATTAAGACCAAAACGGTATTATTTTAAATAATAATAATAATAAATAAATAAATTTTTATTATATTATTCACAAATTTTATTATAAAAAATATTATTTTATTTCATATACTTAATTATTTTTAATAAAATTATCAATTTCATTTTACACCTTACACTAAACATTCAAATCATGTATTTTAGTTCACGATGTGAAATATAATTAATAATTTTATTGAAAATAATTGGGTATGTGAAATAAAATAATATTTTTTAGGGTAAATTGCACAGAAATTTTTGAGGTTAGAATGACGCTGTAAATAGGTTTCATATTTTGAAAAGCCTAGATTTGGGTCTCTAAGTTTATGTTTACTATGTCGTTTGGTTCTACGTTTGAAATTTGCTGGTTTTTTACTATTTTATCCTTAAATTTTTTACTCATTCTCCATATTTTTCTAAAGGATTTTGAGAGAGTTATAAGAGCATTTTGGTCCATATAAATATGACTAACAATCAAATTTAACCGTTACTGTCTAATTGAACCATCCAAAAAAATAATCTTTAAACTAAATGGCCAAATAACAGTGCAAACACAAACTCGGGGACGCAAATTTAGGTTTTTCAAAACGTAGAACTTATTTATAACATCATTCTAACATTAGAATCCCCTGTGTAATTTATCCTATTTTTTATATTAAAATTTGTATAGAATATAATAAAAAATTATTTAATTATTTATATATTATTATTATTTTAAAACTAATATCATTTTGGTCTTCCCCCTCCAAACAGGGTCTTAGGTATTAGCTTAGCTAATAATTGAGGGAATGGTATAATGTATTATCATCTCAAATCATGCATAAAACCAATACTTGAAGGTTTTACAATGTTTGAAAATAATTGTGGGGGCTATGTAGTATTGTTCGTAAAAGATTTACTTAATTGTTATCATTTAGTTTGATGTATTTTTTTATTTTAATATAAATTTTAATTGTAAAAATCAACTTTATCGTACATCCAACACAAATACAAATCTTAGAATCAATTTTAAAAAATAAATTAATTTTTATTCTGTTGTCTAAGAAAATTTAAACCAGACGAGACAATTATCTCAATATAGGAAAAAAAAGGGTTTAGATTGATAGAAATTTGGAGTCATGAAATTAACTCGTTAGTCGATTTGCTGGACTGAGCTGAGCTCGATTTGATCTAAAATTTGATTCATTTTTTGTGGGATTTTTAATCGTTGAGTGAAATTTAACCGTCTTAATCAATGTGTAATGTTATTTTAATGGTGTTAAATTTCAAGGAGTCTCTTTTTAAATGAATTTTGTTTGTGCTCTACATCAAAAAAAATGTAGTCATTTCACTTGTTTAAATTACATATAAAAATTAAAAACACTTATATATGATATTACATATTGTGATATTAATATACAAATAATAGTATTTATCTACTGGCCTAGTATTTGAATTAACCAGTATCCATTTGATTATTTATTAAGCCCTCAATATTATTCCTCAAAAAAGTGGTATTAAAGTAATGGCTTAACTGAGATTAAGTATTCATATAGATAATTTTAAAATACAATTAGCTCTTTGTATGTGTATGTATTTAATGTGTTAAAATTACTTATTAAAGAGGGAGTAAATCGATTATGGATGGGTACTCATAGGAGAACAGAGGGGAAATTGTTAAGAGATATTAGACGATAAGCTTGTGCCTGTTTGGATAGATCGTTATAAATTATTGAAGTATGTCGTTTATGGTACATAAATTATTCCAGAGTCGCTCCCGTAAATAAGGGTCTTTCATGGTTATTGAAACGGAAATCAAAGTATATCGATCTCTTTTCATGAACAGATTTGAAAATATATTTATTCTTCAAATTTTGCTAAATCATTGATTCGTCATGTAATATCTCGAAAATTTAGATTTTGATGTGTATTATAAATTATAATTGTATGTACAAATTTGGGTGATAAATAATATTTACGGTATTTTGGTATAGAAAATATAAAAGAAATTGGGTAACGGTCGAGGTAAAAATCGAGGTCGTTACAGGTGGTATCAGAGCGGATTGAGAACCTTAGGGTGAGTGTGGGTAGAAATTTTAAGAGAAATCATTTGTCATAACCCATATGAGAGTTCAAAACTAATAAGTTTGGATGTTGTATCAGAGTAGCCGGAAACAAATTGTAAGATTTAACCTGTAAGAAAAATTTTGGGGACGAAATTTTTTAAGAGGGGGATAATTGTAACATCCCAAAAATTTAGATTTTGATGTGTATTATAAATTAGAACTGTACGTACAAATTTAGGTGATAAATGATATTTACGATATTTTGGTATAGAAAATATAAAAGAAATTGGGTAACGGCCGAGGTAAAAATCGAGGTCGTTACACGTCTGGTGTTTACAATATTATTATTTCATTTTCTAATCTTACCACCAAATAGAATTTTTTTTTTGTTCAAAACTAGAATTTATAGACCCAATGTCACATTCAGTAAAAATTTATGATACATGTATAGGGTGTACCCAATGTGTACGAGCTTGCCCCACGGATGTTTTGGAAATGATCCCTTGGGACGGATGTAAAGCTAAGCAAATTGCTTCTGCACCAAGAACGGAGGATTGTGTAGGTTGTAAGAGATGTGAATCTACTTGTCCAACAATTTTTTTTTGAATGTTCGTGTTTATTTAAGTACACATGAGAATAATTCTTCTGCTTTTGATATTCTATTACATTTGGAAGTGCTAATATTAAAAAATTGCTTATAAAATTTTACAAAATGACAATCTGGTCAATTATACGAGTAAATGGCTTCATCATATATATATATATATCAGGCTTTTTTATTGAAAGTTGTGAATAATGTGAAATAAAGTTAGTTATTATATTGAGATATGTGAGGGATGTGATATAAATTAGTTATTATTTTAATAATGTGTGCAAGATGTGAAATAAAATTAATTTTTAATATTAAATTTTATGTGTGATATGCTATGTTAAGTTAAAATTAAATCAAGTTAATTTTTAACTTTCAAACAAACAGGGCATAGGAATATATATAATCAGAATTATTTTAGATTAGATGATTAATAAAGTGTTAATATAGAAACATTAGATTGGTTCTCGGGGATATTAAAAACACGGTTGATGAATAACTTTCAACTCAAAAATTAAGTCAACTTGTTAATTAATGATCATCTAATGTGATATTGTTCTTATGTGCGTTCCAACACTATATTATGAAAGTGATAGAATGTCTATAAAATTATTATAGCTGAAAAACAAATATTAAAATCAATAAATGGTTACATTATAATGAACTATATTAGAATTTAAGGTAAATTCTTCGTGTCTATCATCAATCATTAGAGACTCGTGTAGAAAAATATAAGTCTAAGTCATAGCATTGAAGAACGAAAGGAGCACATTAAAAATGACTTGAAATATTAAAAAAAAAATTTGAATCATTTGTACTTATAAAGAATGTTACTTTACATTAAGTTTAATTGAGAAGATAAGTTCATATAATTGATTTTAAATAGTCGAGATTAAATCTTTGAATGTTAGTGTTGTGATAGATGGTAACTATCATTAAAATATAGATATGATGTGATAACTTATGGTCAAAAAGGACGAGGAATAACTGTCTCTTGATGTTTATGATGAGAATTACTGGTGTGCAAGGAGCTGCTTCTAGTAGACTTTTAGGCCTAGTGAGCAGTGCAAAAAGTAAAAAGTCAATTATTCTATATCGAAAAGAATAGAAGTTTATAAGCTGTATAAGTAAATAATGTGATTATACAGACACTTTTTAGGATAAAATTTTGAGTATTATTTAGTAATGTTGTCTTAAGATGAGTGACCTTAAAGGGAATACTCAAATCACGTGATTTGAGTAAATTAAAATGGATAATAACTTTACATTTAGATCACATAATATTAAACAATACATCTGAATCTCATTCGTTATGCCTGCCACAATATTGCAAAGACATTGTGGAGGTAAGCATCTATGATTGCGATGAACAAAATTAGTATCAAAACTTTTTGAGTGGAAGTCTTTTGCAAGATAAGTCCGGCTAACTTTAAGTCGATTTTTGGACCACTAATGCGGCATGGGATTGGCAAAAGCACCTTTTGAAGTCTACTTTGTCACTATTTACCTCGAGAAGGCTTTATGGATTTGCCTTTAAAAGATGCTTCGATAAATTAACACGAAATCTTATGTATAATATCCGTTTAATGGGTGGGTCAAGTTTGGTATAGTCGAATCTATGCGAACTTGAGTATCGATCGAATTGTCCGAGCTTAGCCTCAGACTAGGACTCCAGCTAGGCTTTGTATAGTGACAATTGGTCATTGCAGATGACCATCACGATAATGATAGTCGCAATCTCGCAGTAACGACAAACGATGAAGCAAGCTAGGGGGAGAAGCTATCACCTAACTGGAGTTGTAAACGAGCTAAGCTCGAGTGAGCTAGTAGTACTACCTCGAACTCTAGCTTGTTTATATTCAGCGAGCCAACCCTGGCTCGAGCTCAGTTTGAATTAACACTCGAGCCTCAGTTATAGCTCGAAACTCGATTTCGAAGTCACTCGAGTTGAGCTCGAATCGAGCCTTAATTTGAGCGAGCAGGAGAGGTGGATTGCAGGCCTATCTTGGTAATAATTTTAACCGTCCTTACAACTACCTAACAGGATTGTCAAATGTGATTATGACATGTAATTAGTAGTTATTAATGAACCATAATTAAGAAATTAAACATCAATATAATAATTGATATAATAATTAAGAAATTATTAATGAACTATAATAATTGATATTTGGTGATCTGGGGAAATAAATATAAAAATAAAATTAGGAAACCTTTAATGCACGAGCTTTGAAGGTCCTGTTTGGCACGATGATCAAATCAAGACCAAAATAATAATAATAATAAAAAAATTGTAATCATTCTATACAAATTCTAATGTAAAAAAGTATTATTTTATTTCATATACTTAATAATTTTTAATAAAAAAATTAATTTTATTTTACATCCTAAACCAAAATACTCCAGTAGAATATTTTGGTCTAGAATGTGAAATAAAGTATATATTTTTATTAACAATTATTGAGTATGTGAAGTAAAATAATATTTTTTTATATTAGAATTTATGTAAAATGATTAAAAAAATTATTTATTATTATTAATAATTTTTAAATTAGTATCATTTTGATCCTGATTTGGTCCTAGCGTCAAACAGGCCTAGTATTTTTAGTTTTAGGTACTATTTGTCATATTTGACAGGAAGATCAATTTAATTATACTAAAATCAGAATAGTATGAAAATTAAAAAAAAGGATAAATTAATTTTTATAATGCTATATACAACTTTCGGTCTAAAATTTTTATTTTATTTCATATGTTGTATTATTTTTAATATATTAATTAATTTTATTTTAAGATAATAACATAAATTTTATGTCAAAATTAAATTAATTTTGTTATCGAACGTAGCCTTAATAAATTTTTTTATTTTGAAACTGGCTCAAAAGGAAGTTGGACCTAGTGAGCAGGTCGAGCTAACAATGAGAATCTGATTATAAAATAACCTTGTAAGGCTTCGGTTTGATTTGACGGATAATAAAAAAAAGGGTTAATTTCATCCAGGTCCCTGACTTTAAGGGTTATTATCACACAAATCCACGTTTTTTTAAATATATCTTCTGGGTCTCTAGGTTTTCAAAAATTATCATCTGGTCCATTTTTAATTTTTTTATTATTAAAAAATATAAAAATTACCATTATACCTTACCCTCCCCCTCTCTCCACCAGATCCGGCAGCCGCGCCGCCTCCGGCGGCCTTTGCCGACGGACACCGTCGGCGGCCGGGCTGGGCTGCCACGGCGAGCGACCGGCGGAGGCGTCGTGCCGCGCGCAGCTGCATCCAGCGACGAGCCGCGCCGAGCGGCCTCCAGCGGTCGCGCGGACTAAGGCGCGCGCGCGGCCGGCGAGGCGTCGTGCAGCGCGCAAGCAGGCTTGCCGCTGGAGGCCGCTGCGCGCGGTACGATGCTTCCCCGGACGCGCGCGCAGCCCGGCACGCGCGGCCGCTGGAGGCCACTGCCGGAGCCATGCGGCCTCAGCGACCACTGGAGGCCGCTGCGCGCCTGGCGGCCTCCAGCGGCCGCACGGCTGGAGGCCGCTCGGCGCGCAGCAGGCTCGCTGCGTCCGCCGGGGCGAGCGACCGCTTGAGGCAGCTGCGCGCCTCGCGGCCTACAGCGGCCCGCGCACGCAGCGGCCTCCAGGGGCCCGGCTCGCCGCTGGATGCCGCTGCGGCGCGCCGTGGCAGCCCGGCCGCCGGAGCGGAGTCGTGCGTGGCAGCGCAAGGCCGCCCGGCGGTGTCGTGCGGCCGGGCGAAGGCT
>KZ454132.1:1422968-1457947 GCA_002786265.1 Apostasia shenzhenica
AATACATTTTATATATAATACATATATATAATACATATATATATATATATATATATATATATTATAAATCGAGCCGGATCAAGTCGAGCTTAATATATATATATATATATATATATAAATTTGAGATTCCATTCATTTTTGAGCTGGCTCAAAAATAATTGAAATCAGCTAAAAATCGATTGGAATCGACTCGAGCTGGCTCGAAGTCAAACCCAATCGACCTCGAGTCGATCGAAATGTATCGATCCGATTTCGAGCCAATATTAACTCGACTCGAAATCGGATCGATAACGGCCCTATGCCTAACACAACAATGTTGGCCGAAGACATATTGGAGTGAAAAAGACCACTATCGCAAGAAGAGATGGGAGTAGGGGGAGCGCCAGGCGAGCCCCGCTCTTCTCCTAATATGATAATAGTGAAGAACTTTGAATAAGTAGAGAGCATGCACGGTACGGCGTTGAAGGCTGAGAGCGCGCATGGTGCAGTGCAAGGCAATGCGGCGTGAGCTTCGAATGTGTAGCTGAGGTAGTGCAACACATCAATTTTTCGGAAGCCCGTTGCCGTGCGACGCGTTGCATGCAGTCCCACCATCACGCTACACACTAACGGTGAGTTTTTTTAACTCCGTTGCTTGTGTTTGGCGGGATATTTGGTGAACTCAAATTTTTAATGTGCTATGTATGTGATACATATAACCCCAAATGTGCTACGTATGTGATACATATAACCAAATACATACGTCAGCATGAAAAAAAAGCTACGTATGAGCTACATATGACCCGAAATGTGCTACGTATGTGATCATATGACCCCAAATACTATGTCAGCTGGAAAAAAAGCTACGTATGAGCTACATATGACTCCAAATGTGCTACGTATGTGATAATTGATCCAAATACTATGTCAACGTCGCGAAAAAAAGTTACGTATGAGCTACATATGACTCCAAATGTGCGTGTGTGATACATATGATCCCAAATACTATGTCAACGTCGAAAAAAAGCTACGTATGTGCTACATATGACCCCAAATGTGCTACGTATGTGCTACATATGACCCTAAATGTGCTACGTATGTGATACATATGACCCAAACGTGAGCGACAGACGCAGCAAAGCAGATTGCCCTCCAACCTGCGGAGAGATCTTCAGCCCGATAATGGCGTCCATGGGCTAAACAGTGACCGGATCTGCGTTGGCTGCATTGGACGGCGGCAGTGCTCTGGTAGCAAGGCGAGGCGAGAGCGACCGGATTTTTCGAGCAAACGGCATCAAAAAACCTCGCCGTTAGTTGGGAGCGGTGAATGTGGGACCCGCATGCAACGCGTCGCACAACAACTAGCTACCGAAAAAACGACATGTTACGCAGTCCGAACACAATAATTTCTCGCTTGCAGGAGCATCCGCATGGTGGAGAGGAGATTAACCAAGAGAATGAAATGTAAGGAGTGTTTAATATGGTGCAAGGAACAGGTGCCTCGTGCAGCCAGCGCACTCTGCAGCATGAGCAGAGTAGGTAGACACTAAATAATGAGGAGATGAATTGCTACAGCAGAGATAAAAGACGAACGGAGAATCCCCATCTCGACGAATAAATATATTGTTAGGAGTTAATTCCGTCTAACTGATAAAAGCACAACAAAAATAAAAAAGCAAAGTAGATGATAAAGAAATGCCGAATTTACGTGGCTCAGCTCAAAATTTTGTCAGGCCTACATCCATGGGAAAGAAAACAAGAAAATTCACTATCATAGAAGCCACAATACAAGTATAGTCACATAATGAGGCAAAACAAATTCTTAACTCTGAATCCCAGTATACTCATTTTTACAATAAAAGAAGCCCCAAAATTAAATTCTGTTTTTACAAAAGAGAAATATAATTGAAAAAAATTTAAAAGAGAAAAACCTTAAGAATTTTCTTCGTTTCTCTTCTTGCCTCCTTGAAGTTTAATTTGCTTAACGGGAAAAATGAAATTATTCTTCAGGCCTTCATGCAAGCTTATTTATAACTAAAAATTTAAAACTAAGTCTAAATTAACTTCATATTAGCCACAAAAATTTGACTTTGATTTTCCTTTCATACAAATATGAACATAGGCTATTTGTTTGACTATAATTCTCTTCTAAAAATTTCTAAAATATTTACTTGAATGACATACACACGTATGTATGTATGTATATATATATATATATATATATATATATATTGAACAAACTAGTTTCAGTGAGTATTTTTACTTTAATTGGCTCTTACAACAACTAGATATTATGAATGTATTTCTTTGTAGGGACTTAGATAATGAGGTTTATATGGAGCATCGACCTTGATTCATTGCTTAGAGTGAGACTGTAGTAGTTTGCAAGCCTTGTGAAATCACTATACATACAGAAACAATCACCTTGAGCATGATTAATAAATTTAGTTCAGTTCTGATTTAATTGAACATGTCTCGTGAAATATCGGATCACTCAATATTCCACAACTCATCAAACTCTGTCAAGCAAATCTTTCTTATTGTCCATACGGATAAATTATTATCACACAAGATGATACCGATGGGACCTTTAAATTAAAAAGGTGCTTTCCTGGATAGATATTATTTAGACGTTGAAGTTGATGACTCAAGGGGAGACACACATATCACATAGAAAGCATGTAATAAACATGCTATATTGAAAGCTAAACTAATTAATATTACAATGGATTCTAAAATGAAACCGTTGCCCAAAAAGAGGAGTTGGTATTTGATCTTAAAAAAATCGTGTATTAATTAGTAAAGTTAACTATTTTAAGTAATTAGATTCAACATTTTCTATCGCAAGTATGATCAATCAATTTCTTAAGTCGTGACAACTTTGAGGGTGTTAGAATGCCTTAAGAAAAATATTTTTATATTATGATTATGACCATTTTTGAGTGATGGGATATATAAATGCTGCGTAGATTTGCTCTTTGACAGATGAGATATACAGAAGTAAAATGTGACGATAAGATCTAGTGTTAAGACAAGGCACATGATAATGACATTTGAGAAATGCGAATCTGTATACTTAAGCAATAAATGAGAGAGTTAGATTTTTTTAATTCGAGCCTATGAAATTGTACTGTAACTATCAAGACTATGCACACCGCTTCCAGCCCTTTCTTTCAAGAGAAGTTAATAAATATAAAGCTTGGGTGCCACTTCATCGAGGAGAAATTTCATTCCATATAAGTCATTATATGCTTTATTAATTCTAATAATTAATTAACAAATTTATTAACTAAATTTTTGAGAAATGCTAGAATTAACTATATTTGTAACAACATGAAGCTTCATGATATTTCACTGAGATTCATCAGTTCTTCCCTTTATGAATAACCACTAGCATATATTGTAGCTGTATTAACTTTACATCTACTATACAATTTTGTATGTGAAGATACATGATACTTACAGCTCCTTATATCCATTTAAAATGGTTCTCCTCCTAAGAACTTGAAACTTCATCAGCCAAAGAATTCCCAGGCATGAATCCACACTTCAATTAAGTTGCAAAAAATTTCATACAAATTGGAGGATTGATCTTCGCGAGAGCTAACAACGACGAAGGAAGAAGCCAAATCCCATCCCCACAGATCAAACCAGAAGCAACTGCAGGCGCCATCACAGCAGCCCTTCTGCTACTCATCTTGTGCCATGCAAGAACTATCAAACTCCCAGCACACATGTCAATGGCAAAGCTGGCTCCTACCAAGAACGGCACTGCCATCGCCATTGGCAAGGGAACCCACCTCCCGTACTTGGCCGGAAACAGATCTCGCATCAAGTTTGCCGCCACGGCGAAGCCAAAGAAACCATAGCAAAGCTGCAGGCAATGCTGAGGAAGAGCAGAGAATCCCTGAACACTCAATATTGCCATGTTTCTATAGATCAATGCATAAGGAGCTTTGAAGCTTCCTTCTGGGTTTCCCACATCAAAGGCTTTGTAGAAGATGGAGAAGGTCAGAGGAGCTATAATGCAGCCCATGGCTGTCCCGACAGTCTGGCTAAGGAGCATTGATCTTGGGGAAGTCCGGGTGAGATACCCTGTTTTGAAATCATGCATGAGGTCTGCAGAAATAGAAGCTACTGATTTTACCAGCCCGCAGCCTACGAGGCCCGCGACGACGCCAGAATCTCTCCCTGTTAGAGATGCCAGGATGAAAAGAGCTACTTTGCCGTAGTTGTAGGCCATGTTCATGTCGGTGAGGCCTGCGCCATAAGCATTGCAGAAGCCGAGAGCAGGGGCAAGGATATAGGCTATGATGACATAGAACCATTTCACTTGAGGAAAAATGCGAGGGATGGCGATGAGGGCAACTATAGTGAAGAGGGCGTAGCCAGAATAAGCTAACCATAAAGGAATACTCTCTGTTATGAACACCTCGTCGCGTTGCAGATCCTCAAGAGTTTGATCATCATGATCTACCATTTTGAAGATAGAATTGCAGAGTATTTTCAAATCGAGTTGAATGATAAAAGGGATTTAGAAGGCATTTGGCTCAATGTAATCTTGATATTATATTATGTTATCTACTCTGACATCTAAATGTTATTTTTTAAGTAACAATTTTATAACTTTTTATAAGATTATCCGCCCATGCCATCAAAAATACTATTAGGAAAAAATAATAACAAATCCTTATAGTTTTCCCATTATAACACTTATCTTTGAGCATTTCTTGTACACTTAAGCCCTCTTCGCTTCTCTCTTTGCTTCACTGAGCATAAAAATACACACTTCCCTCTTCACTGAGCATCTCTCCACTCCCTTCACTGAGGTTCTCTCACTGATGCCTTGACATTGCCTAGTCTCAAAGCTACACCTCTTTTTCAAGTAGATAATTGACAGTATTTATATATAAATAAATCTATATACAAAAATACTATATGTCGTATCTTTGCCATAGCCGTATTTTGTATTTTCAAGATTTGTCAGGTCCAAGCATTCGTATTATATTGTATCATATCCCCATGCTACATAAGATACATCTAACCTAGAGTATGATGGAAGAGATCTATTTGTTCATCAATTTATATATGCTGAACACTAAATCTATATGTTTGCATACATTGAACTACTAAAATGGGCAAGAGAATTTTTTTAAACAATATATAACCATCATGTTGAAATCCTAATATGAAAACTTATTGTTTAAAGATTGAACTCATTTACCTTTTATGATGCTTTTATTTCTCCATCTAGCATGCATGCTTCTTGCAGTGAAGGCAATAACTTTGAGAAAATTATAAAGGCCATCTCCTAGAATTAGGGCAGTGGATATGAAAACCTGCATAGGAAGATTGTAAGAGAGATTGTATGAGCATCATATTTCTCAAAAATGGCATCTTTCAAATCAATGTCAACTTGCAGAATATGTAAACCTTATAACCCTGCAAGCTCTTCATGCTGCTTTCTGGTAAGTCCAAGGGATACCATGTCCCTTTAAGTTCACTTAAAAGTGGCCACATTACTCCCCATGAAAGAACAGCTCCGATAAGGAGAGAGATGTTAACTAGATGGGAACAAATCATTCCAGCACCAACATAAGTGAGGCTGAAATCAAAGTAGAATCTGCAAAATATTTACTCTTATTTAGAGGCAGTTTAACAACTAAAGATGAAAGCGATTATATATATATATAGAAAGATGAGTGCAAGACAAATACGTTTGTTTCCGAGCTTTAATCCCAAAGGTTGGAAATTCTGAGAACCCACATCCATCTCCTCCGGAGAAAAACCATTGAAAAATGCTCCAGAGAAAACTGATAGTGAAATACTTTGTAAAACCTTGCACTTGTTTCCTGAGCGAAACAACAAAACAAGTTTACATATTTAACAAGAGGATGGAGATTCTTTCATTAATTTCTACGAGAACTATGATGAAGCTTTGTATTGTACTTAGCCATTTCATCTCCATGAGGAGTATGGAAGCCACTGATGAGAGCTGCAGTTGCCGTACCGCTTGGATAGCTTAGTTTGTAGTCGACAATCATGATCTAGATAATAATGAGGTAGTTAACAATATATGAAAAAGTAAAAGAAAAAAATCCACAATTATCATAGAACCAAAGGTAAAAAAAAAGAGTGATGACCTATGAACAATATCCATAATCCCTAATTAACATCTGTCTACACAAATTCAGCCAGAACAACTGGCATGATGACGAAGATAATTTAGGGGGCGTTTGCTTCCATGTTATCTTGATTGATTGTGTTATCTTGATTGATTGTTTGATTTGATGACAAGTTCAGGTAACATTATAAAATATTACAAACTTGCAATTCTAAAATTACATTTAGATTTCACTCAAAATTAGGTGACATTTAAATCACCCTGATTGAAATGGAGAGAGATGAAGTTTGATTGATTTCTATTATCATCTTTTGATACTATAGCAATGAAACAAACAAATAATAATATATAAATATACCATAAACATCAGATAACTTTCCATCAAAAAACTAAAAATACATCTAAATAACACTGATATTTAAATAACACCAATATCTAAATAGGATTGAACCAAATACATCCTTAGAATCATCTATAATAACATAAACAAGGCTCAAGAAAAGCATAAAATGCAAGGCTGAGCACATGATCTACAGATGGAATGAAGGATATATAATTAAGCCTGAGGGTGATGGTTTCCTTTTAGTCAGCAATTCTGGCCAACAATACACCAATTTTCTTCATGTTGTCACACTCAGAGTCTCAAACGCATGAATCCAGCCGTTTCTCACAAGTCCCATCGAAATTATTACAAAAGACAAATGGGTTAAGATAAAAACAAAGATTAGTGTCAATGAAATAATTTGGAGAAAACATGCAAGCTGCATAATCAAATCTACAGAACTTTTAAGGAAAAGAAGTAAAAGTAAATTTTGATAAACCATATACCCTTCTGAGAGGAACCAAGGCCAGGAGCCCAACAAAGCTAACAGCAAAGAGAAAGCCAGTCATCCAGCCAATCCCAGGCTCCTTGTAACTCCCTGGCACGTTCCCTTCTGTATCCACTCCTGCTTGTTCATAAGTCTTCTTGTTCAGGCCCAAAAGATAAGACCCAAATCCTCCTATCAACAGCAGATCAAGCCATATACACAAATCAATTCACTGAAACTCCATGAATTCCTCAGAGGCAAATGGTTTCTAACCTCCAACGGCAATGCTATAGCAAGCAACCGCGCAAGTCTGCACCACGGTGTTCTCCTGGCGGTTGAAGGGCGCGGCAGCAAAACCGGCCTTGTGAAGGATTTTTGTCCATGTGCGGAGGAAGACGAAGGCGAGGAGGGCGGCGGAGACGTTCAGTGTGGGAACGAGGCCGGTGGTGAGATTCAGCTTCATCACAATCACGCTGTACATTATCCCAATCGACAGGCTCGCCACGAGGCCCCGGAGACTTAGCTGGCTCGCCCATGGAGGTATTCGGTGGGAACCCATGGCTCTCAAATCGTCCTCTCCTTTCCCCTTTTCCAGCACCACGCCAGTTTCCTCCATTAAAGCCGATGCCCAGAACTTCCTCCTCTTCTGCCAAGTAAAATCAGAAAAAACCATCACTCGGGAAAAGTTTCTTCCCAGCTAATTTTCATTCATAATATCAAAAAATAGAGATTCAAAAAAACAAATTGCCATTCCGTAGGTACTCATGAAAGAACAGCGCAAAAATACGCAATGCAAGCAAAACACCTTACCAATGATTTGAAGAAGACGCTCCGCAAGCAAGGAACTGGGCCTCAGGCCCTCAGCCTAACAGCAACGAGATGATTTCCCACTGTGAGTAGCAGAGATGGGGAAGAAAACAGGAAACCATTAATGAAAAAGAGTACGGCAGAGGAAGGTGGCAATCGGACTGGGTAATACCTCAATATACTCCAAATCTTCACAGTGATTTGAAGAAGAAGCCGGAAATCTCACTGGGGTATATATACCTCAATATACTCTTCTTCTTCACAATGATTTGAAGAAGAAGCTGCGATAACAGCAGCCAAATCTGTAATCAATCCTCCTTTCTCTCACTGATTTGAGAGAAAACTCGAGCTCATATATATAATTCTCCGAACGGAGAGCAGAGGGAATGGCAGGTTCTCACTTCTCAGTGCGATTTAGCGGAACTCGCTACGATCATGTAAACTGCAGGTAATTGATTGTGGAAAGGAAACAATTAGTGTTTCTCAGCCGTTGGATCTACTTCAAGATTTGTGTTTATAAGTCAAACTGTTAGAAGATTTTTTGCAGTCTAGATCTAGACTCTAGCTTATAATTATTTTTTTTTATTTTTTATTTATTGTGTAGACCTAACTATTAAAAAATATTATAATTTTATTATTAAATTATATACAAAATTTATGATTAAAAATTATATTTTAAAAATTTTTATTCTCAATTTAGCTTGAATTTTAATAATTTTATTTGGTACATGTAACTTTTATTCTGAACTTAAATTATTCAAAATTAGCCTAAAATATATTTCATGAAAACTTCTAATTATAGTAGTTCAATATAAATAATTATTATTGATATATTACAAATTCTGTATCTTATGTATATTCTAACGTAAAATACAATATCAATAAATATCTACATATGAATGCTATGATATATAAATTTTAAAAATTAAGATAAATGTCTACTTATGAATTCTATAATATACAAATTTCAAAAATTTGAATTTATCTCAATTTATTTTTTTCTTTTGCTATACTGAAGATGTATTTATTTAGATAGAATAATTATTTCATTTTATTTTTCATGTTTATTTTAATAAAATAATTATTCTATAGGAATTTCTATTTCATATTTCATGAAATAATTACTATTCCCACTTACCAAAAAATAACTATTTTTAAATTATTTTTTGTAAGTTAAAAATATTATTTAAAAATTAATTTTGTTCGTACAAAAATATGCACACGCACAAACATACATACATACATACATACATATATATATACATATATATTTATATGAATTATATTCATATAATTATTTGTATAAAATCAAATTTAATAATGATAAATAATATAAATTTTATTAAATTATATTTATGAGTATTTTAATTTTTTTTATTCACACTGATTTTATATTTTATTTTATTCAAATAAATAAAAAAATTAACATTTTATTTTTTTTAATAAATTTCATTCACATGAAATAATAATTCTATTCCATAAAATAAACATAAGTTCTTAAGAGGTTAAGAACATATTATTGTTTTTGTCTGTATGGAAAGCAAAACATAATTTGTGTCTATGTGAAATCGCCTGAAGAAATTTCAAATATATTCTATTTTGTTATATTTAATCATACTATCAAATATTAAGACTTGGCATTCCTGCTTTGTTAAAAAAAAAAATTATTATGTTATATAAAAAATAAGAAAATTTATTTATGTCACCCCTAAAATAAACTTTATTATATATTTTACCCTCAAAATTATCTATTTACTTTTATCTCCCCTAAAGTAAGCTTTATTACATATTTAATCCTCAAAATTATTTCATTAAGATTAATGACCAATGTTTAAAATGGCTGATATTTAATGGCCAATGTTTCACCCCCAAAGTTAAGATCACAGGAAAATAACGAGAATGAGAGAAGATGTTTAATTTGTAAATAATCATTCAAAGTTAAGAGAAACAAAAGTAAATAGATAACTTTGAGAGTGAAATATATAATAAAGCTTATTTTAGGGGTGATATAAGTAAATACTCCTAAAAAATAATGTCAAACAAAATTAATTTTTCTATCTAGTAAATCGTTGTTAAAATCTACTCTTAAAAATAGAATTATCAAACTTAATAGTCAATTGATGTTTTAAGCAATTAAATGAATCTTGTATATATTATATATAATGATATATCTATTATTGATACATTTTAATATTTATATATTATTTTCTATGTAATTTATTTTATTATACAATTTTTTTAATTATATATGTTATTTAAAATACAATATTTTTATATAGATATATATTTAAAATAAAATTGTAAAATATATGTGCAGTAATTAATAGTTATATATATAATTCTATTTATAATTATTTTAATATTATATAATATTAAAAATATATATACTAATACTTTTTCATTATATAAATAATAATTATAATTTTTTGAGATATTATTAAATATTATATAAAATAAGTGAGAGTATTATTTTAAATTATTTAAAACAGTCTTTTGAAAAATTGACTGTCTCAAAAAATTTATTTTAAAATTTTTTATTATAATTATTTTAAGATTTTTTAAAGCTAAATTTTTTTAATAATTATTTTATGAAACCCAATTTTTTAGCTTTTAATTAAGTAAAAAGGTTTTTTTTATCAAAAAAAAGTTTTCCAAAGACAGCTGTAGTTGAGTTTTATTATTTAGATGATGCATGTCTGAATTATATTACTTTTAAAGAGAATTTAGATACAGAATACTAAATTCTTCATAAATTACACATTCTATCATTTTTTAGTAAATATTACACATATCACATTCTTTTTATATTTCTATTATTACAATAGAAATATAAAACTTATAAGCAGAATGTGATATGAGTAATATTTACTAAAAGACAGTGAAATATATAATTTGTGAAGAATTTAGTGTTATGTATGTAAATCTCCCTACTTTTAATACTGGCTCTGTTTGGTAATAAGAAAAAAAAGAAGATTTAGTTGAAATTTTTATTTATTTTTGAAAAATGTGTAGATGTGAAATAAAATAAGTTGGTTATATTAAAAATTATGTAGAATATGAAATAAAGTTGATTGATTTATTGAAAATTGTGTTAGATGTGAAATAAAGTGGTTGTTTAATATTGGAATTTGTGTAAAATAAGATATAAAATAAATTTTTAATAATTTTTTAAAATAAATTTAAGATTTTGACCATGAATAATTTTAGTTATAATTTTTAGCCCATTGCCAAACAGGACCTAATAGTGAATATATTAATACGAAGTATTAATTTTAATATTTTTAAGTACAGCAGTTCTGCTTATTAGTCATATTTGTTTGTAAAATTTAATTTTTAATTAAGTTAAAACTAAATTTAAATAAAAATAATTTTTATTAAAAATTATAAATAATATAAAATAAAATTAATTATTATATTAAAATATGTAAAAAATGTGATATAAATTAGTTATTATTTTAATGTATATGTAAGAAGTGAAATAAATTAACTATATGATGCGATATGCTTATTTAAAATTAAGTTAAATTAATTTTAAACATGTAAATAAATAGGTAATAGTGACTGTTTAGCTAATTTATAATTAATTTAAATTAAATATATTATATTATTTATAAAATTAAATTTTAAAAATTAACTATATTTCATATTATAAATATAATTTAAAATAAAAAATTAATTTTATTTTACATTCTATACATGTACTAAAATAATAAATAATATATATCACATCCCATATATATTTCAATATAGTAATTAAGTATATTTTACACTATTTATAAATTTTAATAAAAAAAATTAATTCAAATTTAATTTTAATATTATTAAAATTGACCTTTGTGTTGAACTGTTTCATGATCTTCGAGAGTAATAGCTCTTATTATACTAATTTAAAAATTGAGTAAATTTTTATAAATTGATCTATGAGTAGGAGTTTTTTTTTGTTAGTTTAGTCGATTTAAATACCAAATCGAAAATAATTACAGATCAACTTTGATTTTAAACTTTAGAAACTCAAACCAACAGAAAAAAAAAGGTTGGTTGGTTCAATTTATTTTGATTATTTCATTTAATTTTTATTTCACAATTAAAAACTTAAGAGGGAGAGGGGACTTCTAGCACATCTATAATATGTTATTTTGATGCCCAATAAACAATATATGTAAAAGTACTGTGCTCAATTTAAGCTTCAAAAGCATGTAAATTTTAGTGATTATGGTTTTTATTTGTTTGAATGTTAATAATTAATCTGATTTAATTTTAATCTGGCATATCACATCGTACATAAAATTTAATATTAAAAATTAATTTTATTTTATATTCTACACGCATTATTAAAATAATAACTAACTTATATTACATCCCTCACATATCCCAACATAATAACTAATTGGAATAATTACCTACATGTCACATAATTTAGTTTTATTTATGCCTTACCCATCAATTCTTAGTTAATTAAGCTATGCACACTCAAAATATTATAAAATCTTATATATACACATTTTAACTTATTTTTATTATAATGAGTAATCATAATTTTTTAATAACCTAACTATAGTTAGATTACAAAAAATCTGAACCGTTCATCATATTATTTTAAAAATATTTAAATATATTTTGAGTGAAAAATCCTAAAACCTTAATATTTAGGTGACGGCAAAGGAAAGAGATATCCACGACATGAATTGATTTTAGGACAAATCAACGCTTTAGTGTGGTATTGAGAAAGAGAAAAATATATACCACTAAGAGTAAAAATATAATTTTAATAATTTACTAACAGAATATTTTTATTCAAATAGATTTTGATTACGTTTTAACTCAAATATGTGTATGTAAGATTTTGTAATATTTTGAATGTGCAAATCATAATTAACTAAGAATGAATGAGTAAGACATAAATAAAACTAAATTGTGTGGCATATAGGTAATTATGCCTAACTAATTTTATATCATATCCTTCATATATCTCAATATAATAATTACTTTATTTTATATTATTTATAGTTTTTAATAAAAAAAATATTTCTATTCAAATTTAATTTTAATTTTATTAAATTAAATCTTACAAATAAACATATATTATGAAATAAAAGCCTTTCATTTTTTTGGGTTTTTATATAAAAAACCTTTCAAATTTATCTTATGGATTAAAAGCAAAATATATAGAATTTACACAACTTTATTCCCACTAAAATATAATTCATGTGTCTTGTCTATCACTTTAGCTGCACCTTCTTTTATTTCTCGCCCTTCATTTTATTTTTTTTTTCTTTTTCATCAGAATCACCTTTTAAAAGTACGAACGCCACTCTCCTCATGACCGCATGATCTCCCTATTTTCCGGTGTGGCAGGCATTTGTATTTATTATTTAATTTATTTGTATAAATTATAGAAAAATTAAATATTCATCTTAAATACCTTTTTTTTTTTAAATATCATCCTAAAATCCATTATTTTCGTACATCTCTATCTAATTTCAAAAATAAAATACCGTCTATAAATTCGTCCCAAAATGAGAAGTACTGCTTAAAAATAATAGACTTTGACAATACTATTTATATAATTTTTGTAAATTTATAATGACATATTTATATACTATCATTAATGTACCATGCAGAATTATATATATATATATATATATATATATATATATGATTTGGAGATTATTTGATTTAATATTATTTTAATATTATATTATATTATTTAAAATATATTTCTTATATAGTAATTTTATAATTTTTTAGAAATTTATTTTATATATTATCAAATTAAATAATTATTTTTTAAAATAATATTACAAAATATCTAAAATAATATGAGCCAAGCTTATTTTCAGAAAAATTAATTATGTGATATATATATGTAAAAAATTATTCTTTCAAAATGATATATGTAATATTTCTAATTTTTTAAATATTAATTTTTTCGTATAAAAAAAATGTAGAGCTTAACATTTTGTATTTATAATATAACATTTAAAAATAAATGTCTTTATAAAATGTCATATATATTAACACTACAAGAAATTTACATATTAACAAGAAAACATTAACAATGACAAAAATTTCTTGTTAATATATCTAGTAAATTGCATCTTAACAAGAACTTTAACAAGGAAAAAAGTCTTTGGTAATTATCATATTTCTATAGCAACAAACTTTAACAAGAGTATTCAATTATCCTTGTTATTATTATACTCTATTTAAATGTCCCCTTGTTAAGTTTTTTAAACTAATTTTGAGAAAATTCAATAAATACCTTATAAATTTATATTGTTAAAGGGGTATAAAAAATTTAATAAAGAGGATATGTCATTAATTGTTATAACTCAATTCCATTTTCTAAATTCAAAATTAGCTGTGCTAAAAAAAAATTTTTAATTAATTATATATTAACTAATTGGTTAAATTATATATTTAAAGAGATATTTGTTATTTATATATAAAAAAATTATAACACATGTATAGCTTAAAAATTTTAAATGTATTTTAACATATTATGTATACATGAATATATAATATATATATATATATATTTATAAAATAATCATGAGTTTTTGAGTTAAAACTCTTGAATTCGACTCATTCGTGTGTACTAAAAATCTTAAGAATTGATAAATAAATGCAAAAACTCAAGGCGGGGAAATTTTTCACATGGCGCTCTTTTTCCTATAAAAATATTTCAATTAACCCTTAGTTTCCATCCATTCGTTATTTAAATATATATTCTCTCGTTTAATTTCATGCCCTAGTTTCCCCATCCATCTCCAGCCGCAGCCAATCCTCTCGATTCTCGCTACTCGCTTCGCTGCGCTTGATCGGTGTCAGCCGGTGCTCGCCTCGGTGCTCGCCCGGTGTCGCCGGACCGTGCTCTTCAGCCGTCGGCGTGCTCGCCCGCCGCTTCGACCTCCGCTGCCCGGCTGCCGCTTGACTCGGTCCGTCCATTGTTGCGACCATATATAGCTAGCTGTCGGCGTCCGCTCCTCGACCTCAAAAATAGCCTGCGGCTTCCATTGTATGCCTTAAAAGATTTCTTGGTGTTTTATTTTGATCTTTTGTTCAGAGTTAATGATTTTATTTTTCTGGCTTTAATCTTTGTAACTTGTTGCTTTAAGGTTTCACTCTAATTTGTCATTTTACTATTTTTATTTTGATTCTTTTATCTTCCCTTTAGATGTCATTTATAATTAGATCTAAGAGAATTTTTCTCCGAAAATTGCAGACTGATCATTGTAAACATCCATAATAGATATGAAAGAGATGCTTGAAATAGGAAGGAAAAACCTTGGAAATTTGTTCTGCATGGTTAAAAATATTCTTGAAGATCCGACGAACATACAGAAGAAGACTGCATCAATTAGACAGAAATAAGCAGAGGCTTTACATCATGAATAATATATTTGTGTTGTCAAACTTAGCACCTGAACACATTCACAGGAAAACGTTGATTCCCAAAAGAATAGCAGCAGTGGAACTTCAAAATGTTGTATTAGAAATTCAACTATAGGATACATTAGTCATGGAGAAAACTTGCAAAGGGATTAGGTATTCGGATAGAGAAATGCTACACAACTCACAAATTTGACCAAAAGAGTTCTACGACCGCCGGACAAAAGCATTGTCCAGTGTATGAATGCATTGCTGAATGAACATTACATTCATCCACTGGAGATATAAGGGTAGAAACATTCGATCCTGTCACTTTCACTTTACTTTTGTCAAGAACTAATGCCATAGTAACCTTTAAGATAACTTGATGTCATAATAATGTCATAAAACATCTACATCATAAAATATCAGCTGTAATAAATCGTATTTTGTATTACTTGCAAAGTAGAGAATAAGAGGTGTGATTTTCATTGATGTTGAAAATATCTCTCAATGCGTCTAGTATCAAATTTATGTTCCTTGGTGTTTTAAATAAATCTGTTCATTTTTTTTGTGTACTTATTATGATGTTGATATTTTATTCTCAAATCATACTATTTTAATAATTTATGTGTTATTCATGTGTCGACATATAGTTTGTTACACTTAATATGTGATACATTGTCCTTCTCTTTTATAAATGCATTTTTCAACTATGTAATACTAAGTGGTTCTCTTTATTCGTATACAATATTTTTGATGATTTCTTTTCTTTTTTGCTAAATTTTTGTACCTAAATTATTTTAGTTTTCATGTATATGAATTTTGAAATCAGTTAATGATTTAGT
Source organism: Apostasia shenzhenica (assembly GCA_002786265.1). Classification (NCBI taxonomy): domain Eukaryota; kingdom Viridiplantae; phylum Streptophyta; class Magnoliopsida; order Asparagales; family Orchidaceae; genus Apostasia; species Apostasia shenzhenica. The sequence continues at coordinate 1,438,907 of KZ454132.1, forward strand.
TATCATATTCTATAATATTGTTGATTTATGTAGTTTTACTGACTTTATTATTTAATTTTTTTTTGTTATAGAATGAACTGAAAAATGCAATTCAAGAAACTCCTTCAGCATCTAATATCGAAATTATTGAGCAATGCTTCAGACCTCAAAGACACAAAGGCGTTCGATGTTTAGGAGGCACTGTCAAAAGACGTGATTTAAAGTTGAGTGTTGAGCACAAAATATTAGATGCAGAAAACATATTATTAAAGAAACAACTCTCTGATATGTCCAAAGAAGTATGTGACGTAAAGGAAAGGATAAAACAACTTGAAGAACGATTTGGGATTGAATCAGATTCAAGTTAGTAATATATAATTTCAATATAATTAGATTTTTGCCATTTATTTCTTGATCTCAAAATAATTTATTTTATTTATTTATTATTCTTGTTTTTGTTACAGGTGCAATATCTCAGAAGTGATGTTATCTTTCTAGTTTTGAAGATATTTCAGTTAAAGTGTCAAGCAAATAGTTTATGCATTTAAATATTCTGTATTCATGTGAAACAAAAAACTTTTGTATTATGTAATTTTCATTTCTATCTTCATATGGTTGAGAAATTTGTAAGAGTTGTAACTTTATTTTATAATGTTTATCAAAATTTATGTTTTATGATGATGTTATAGTATTTGGAGTTGTTTTTTATAATATCAAGAAATTATGAAATACTTCAAAATGATATATATATATATATATATTTATTTATATTTATAAAAGAAATTATTTATTACTAAAATTTTATTTAGTAATAATTAGAAGTTATTATTGTTAAATTTTTTCAAGTGACAAGGGGATTTGTCCTTGTTATTTTTGATGTTATTTGTAATCATTACAAGGATACATTTTCTTTGTTAAATATGTATATACTCTTGTTAAATAAATAATTATAACAAGAACATAATTTTCTTGTTACGGAATATAAATAACAAAGGGACAAATAGTTTCTTGTTAATGCTAAATTACGGTTAACAAGAAAAGAATTAACAAGGGACTCAACAAGAAATTTTTATCTTTGTTAATTGAGAGTAACAAGGGTATTTAATTATGTTAACATGAATATGCTACCCATATTACAAAGTAAATTTCTTGTAGTGTAAAAAGGAAGTTTTTTTATTTTAGAAAAAAAGAACTTACATCTTATAAAGATTTTATTCTTCTCAAGCCCATTGCTGAAGCCTCTGAAACCAACAACCCAACTGCTAAGCATGCAACCCACATCCCCAGATCCACGGCCCACCTGATCCCACATCCCCAGATTGATATTTTAATATAGTATTTAAAAATTACTCAAAATTAAATGATATTTAAATATTACCTTAATGATAGTAAAGAGATGTAAGATTTGATTGATTTTTTTAGCTTTATATTTTAATATAATAATAATGAACTAAAAAATAATAAATTTAAGATTATATAGATATCTAGGTAGCATGAATATTTAAATAATATTAAATCAAATGCTCCCTTAATTATTTTTTATTTGTATTTATAAAGATATATATTTAAATAAAAAATTATCAAATATTTCTTCAAAATAATCATTTTATACAAATAGATAAAGAACTCATGCCTTCTATTCTGGGAGAAATTATTGAGTTCAAACTAATCGATATATTTTATTCAGCACCCAGTTACTATGTGCCACAAGCACTTGACTCCACCTGAACTGTACACATGGTGTTCAATGATTTAATGTTGAATGATGATCTACACAATTTTCTGAGATCGAGTAGTGCGTCAATTGATTTTGAGCGAATTATCTATGAGTTTCTCGACCCGCCCGTCGCACTTTTCTCTTTCTTGCTTGCTGCAGGGAGTGTGCTTGCTGCGGGTATGTTCCCTCTTATCCTCGTGGGCACAAACTTTATATTTGACGAGCATAGAACACAACCATTGGGGATTTCTTGCCCAAGGCCTCCACGAAGGAAAAGCTTGATCCCAATTAATGAATGGAATATGCTCAGCTATATGCAACAAAAGATCAGATTGATAGATTTTCAAGAAGAACACATGAGGGGGACGGATAAATGAATCGATGATGAGTATTTTAGTTCTAACGAAAAAATTAAGGAGAATTTCAAACTTTCAGTCATATACTCTACTAAAATAATTGATCTGAAAAGTTGGAGGATGTTCATATAAAATCAAACTTGATAGGAATTAAATTATTAACTAACAATATATTGTTGGGACATATCTTCTTAGAGGAAGCTTTTTTTTCGAGAAGATCGAGAACTGTCATGGAAGGAATCCTAGGAACGAGGGCAAGTGGTCGTCGTGAAGGGGAAAGGCCTTCGAGGAAGCATTCTTTGTGGGGACTTTTCGAAATCCAAGGAGTTATTCGCTTGTCTATTATATGTATAGAAAATTTAGCTGTATAGTTAATGCTCTTAATTAATTTATATAATTGTATTAATTCAAAGTAAAGTATATTGAATTTATATCTAAAATTTATAATAAATGAGTTGGCTGATCTAGTCGGATAACTTGTTTATTAAATAAATCAGATATGGGTCTTAATATTTGACTCATTTGATAAATAAGTTGAATTAGGGTCAAGCTTAAATGGATTAAGTTAAAAAACGGGTTGGCCTGAACTCAACCTGTCAACCAAAATTGCCTATAGTCAGGTTTAATAGTAAAAAAAAAAATTATTTATGAAAATTTTAAATTTCCAAAGCTTTGAGAGAAAAAGAGTGAAGTCGATAAACAATTTGTTCTCCTTCGTTAGCCATCTAAGACAAGTGTAGGTAAAGAAATATAATTCTCAAATAAGTCACTAGAGGAAAAAATATTTAAGTTTCTATCTTATGTTAACTTTGAGTTCTAATTAGTCTTCCTACATATTATCCTGCAATGCAGCTATCTTACAGCTCGTACAAAATCTTAAACGAGAAGAGTATTTCATAATTTTCTCTTCTTAGTTATCTAAAATCAAAAATTAGGTTTCATTGTTTGAAGTTGTGTTACCAAAGTCTTCACATCGGACAATAGAAAACAATTGCATATGAGAGTGCTCGATCAAGTACTCATCTTGTATTACATTTTTTTAGATAATTTATCTGTTAAAATACTAAGGACGAGTACTTGATTTTAAAAGGAAGTGCTTAAGTCTACAATGAGTGCTCAAAGTTTTGCAAAAGTGCTCAAGCTTGCTAGGAGTTCTCAAAGTTATGAGAAAGTGCTTAAAGAATCTCGCACATAATTACATTCAAATCTCTTCCATATCATCATTCTTAGTTAAATAACAAAAGAGGAGATTGTGCATAAAAAGCATAACTATTTAACACATCAAGAAAAATTGTAGGAATGTCACATTGAAATTTTATTGTCAATTTTTTCTCAAACCTCTCATAATGAAAGAGAGATTTGAGTTGAGAAACAAAAGCTTATTGCTAGGGTAAGACTCCAAATTTGTATCTCCTATGAACTCCTTTTCTTTCAATTTTTTTTTTAAAATGTAGTTTAGGCCAACAGTATTAAACTAAAGTAAAGGTACAAAATTAACCAATATTCTTTTTGAGAATACTGCAAAACTCGTGTGAAAAAGACATACTTCTATGTTATATAAAAAATATAGCTATATAAGCAAGATAATTAGCAACACAGTTGATATTTCCAGTTCCATATGTGAATTTATTAGAATCAAAGCTTAAAATTATAGATAAAAATCTCATCCACTATGTGCTTTCTATCAACTTGTGAACCAGGCCAAGATAAGGTTTGGCCTTCATACAAGACTCTATAAACTTTGGTCAAGTCTCTGTTGAATCAATTGAAAGGTCTCTAATGAGTCTTCTTCTAGCCAAATGTTTGCTCGATCCAGTACAATACAAACTCAATTTCATTGAATTAGTGTAGACCTTTTCATCTTTATGTGGTCTCCAATTCTATTATTGGTAACTTGGTCTCCTATCCTCTTCTGACGCAAAAATTATTATATTTAAACAGTTCATCGTATCAACAGTTTGCCACCCAATGGATGCATGATAGCTATGCAAGTGGGATACTGTGAGCATAGATCATGAAAAGCACTAAAGTGTCGCTCTACAATTTTCACTTTATATAACTCTAATTAATTTTGCTTTTCATAAGCATGCTTGTGCACATGTATGAAGCCCAAAAGAGTATCTAAAAGCTCTGTTTGGTAATAAGAAAAAAAAAATTTAGTTGAAATTTTTAGTCATTTTTGAAAAATGTGTATGATGTGAAATAAAGTAAGTTAGTTATATTAAAAATTGTGTGGGATATAAAATAAAGTTGATTGATTTATTGAAAATTGTGTTGGATGTGAAATAAAGTGATTGTTTAATGTTAGAATTTGTGTAAAATAAGATATAAAATAAATTTTTAATATTTTTTTAAAATAAATTTAAAATTTTAGCTATGAGTAATTTTAGGCATAATTTTTAGCCCATTGCCAAACAGGACCAAAAAGCCCAAAAGAGTTTATATAAATTAATAGTATATCTATACAAAGAAAAAAATTATAATACAAAATATAAATGTTCGTCATTTTTTTGCATTTTTATAAACATTTTTCTATTTCTCTCCAGCTAATCACGTGGAAATAACATAAACCGATAGATTCTCGCCACGTGTCTTCTAGCTTTGAGGCATGGCAGAAACCGTGTGCTCGGAATCGCGAACGCTGATTCGAAAAAAGAAAAACCGCCGATTTAAACTTCTCGCAAACACACGACGCGATCAGAGGAAGAAGAAGAAGGAAAAATGTGCCGCTCGACGACGGAGAACGGAGGTCTCCAATTTCTTCCTCGAGGGCGCGATCGCCTACGGATCCGAGCCTTCTACGTCGGCCTCTCTGACGCCGCTGCTAGAAAGAGGCGGCCGCTCCCGGAATCCCTAACCCTCGTCTACCTCCCGAGAATCTGTGGCACTCCACTCGAGATCAACGGTGCTAAGGTTCGCGCCGATACGCCGGCGTTCGTGGTGCTCCATCGCGTACGGTCGGCAGAGGCTTTGTTCGCGAACACGGATCGAGTCAGGGCAGCCGAGGGGGTGAGGGTTGAGATCTATATCGGAGCGGAGAAGCTGCTGAAAGGGACATTACGACGATCCGTCGGAGGAATCGACGGTGGTGGAGAAGGGGAGAGGCGGGAGATGGAGTGCCGCGTCGTGGGGGAATCGGATGGGGCGGCGATTGGAGTTGCGGCGGCGGAGGTATGTGTGGTGGCGGAGAGAGGGGTTTTGATGAGGGAGAAAGTGGAAATGGCTGTGGCGGGGAGGGCGCGTCGGAGAAGGAGGTTTTGCTTGAAGCTTCAGGAGATACCGGAGGAGGGGGAAGGAGAGGCCTGCGACTACGGCGAGATCTCGAGCGCAGAAGACGAGTGGGAGATGGTGAGATCGGACGGTTGTGATGGGCTGGAGATGGAAGGGATCAGGTGGGCCGTGGATCTGGGGATGTGGGTTGCATGCTTAGCAGTTGGGTTGTTGGTTTCAAAGGCTTCAGCAATGGGCTTGAGAAGAATAAAATCTTTGCAAGATGTAAGTTCTTTTTTTCTAAAATAAAAAAACTTCTTTTTTCCTTTTTTTTAAAAATAATTATATATATATATATATGATATTTAATATTACATATATCACTTTAAAAGAATAATTTTTTATTTATTTATCTCCTAACATTAGATATTTATAAATCATTTTATTTTTAAGTGAATTATTATAAATTGCACTAAGTAGATTTAGTTTTTTATCTTATTTAAGGAGAAAAAGATTTAGAGGGCGTTTGGTTCGATATTATCTTGGTGTTATGTTATGTAATTTAAATTTCATGACATTTATATGTCATCTTTTAACTACTAATTTTATAATTTAATAGAATTTTTTTTTGTAGGTATCATTGAACTAAGGGGCGTTTGGTTCGTTGTTATCTTGGTGTTATGTTATGTAATCTAGATGTCATGACATCTAGATGTCATCCTTTGATTAATAATTTTATAATCTTATAAAAGATTAGTTATAGATGTCATTAAACCAAACAATTGCTTTCTCTAAATAATATAACATAACATCAAGATAACATTGAACCAAACGCCCCCTAAATAATTATTATTTTTAAATAACATAACATAACATCAAGATAACATTGAATCAAATGCCCCCTTAGTCATTTATTATTATAATAAGGCTGATTTTCTTAATCATACTTTTAAAATATAGATGATATATAAAAAAAAATATGCAAAAATCCTTTAAGAGTAGCACTATAATTCTCTCAAAAAAGTTTTGATATGCAAATTAATATTTTAATAATAGATGAAAACATATAAATGTAATGTAATGAAGTGTCCTGTAGATAAATGCCCCTTCTTTATTTCTAACTGATATTTAAGAAAAGAAGCTCATTAGAATTATTAGGTTCTTTTTTTGTTTTTATTTTTTTTTGTCCAAGTGCTTCTATTGTGAACCAAATGAAATTGCATTGAACTAGATATGTTATTAAACCAAATTAAGCTTGGTCAAATGACTCAAATTGAGAGATTATTGAATTCGAGTGCTCAACCACGGCCCACCATGTACGAGGAAGGCTTGCGGTGCACATGGTGGGCTGGAATTAGCTGTCTAACAACAATAACAACAACGAAGCCTTAATCTCACTAAGTGAGGTCGATTATATGAATTCATTATTTCTATTGCGATCTATTAATTGACAAATTCTAATCTAAATTTAAGTAACTAAGATCACTTTTTATACTTTCTTGTCATATCTTTTTTAGTTTCTTTCTTCTTTTTTGTATATAAGCAATATTCAATAACTCAATTTTTCTAATTAGATTTTGCCTACGATTTATATATCCAAATCATCTAAGCTGACTTTTTCCAAATTTATCCTCAATTGGTGCAATACTATTTTTTTTATATATATTCTTTTCTCATTTTATCCTTTCGTATATATCCACATATCCACCTTATCATTCTCATTTCTGCAATATTTATTTTATTTATATATTTTCTTTTTGCAAGCCAGCATTCAGCATCATATGTCATCGCTGGTCTTACTATAGTTTTATAAAATTTACCTTTAAGTTTGCATGAAACTTTTCTATCATACAACACACCAGAAATATTTTTTCATTTTACTCATTCTGTTTGAATTTTGCTAATAATGTCATTATCTATTTCACCATTATTTTTGATAAATTGATCACCAATTGTCATATCACCAATACAATTTTTTTTTTGACTAAATGTGCACTTCATATATTCAATTTTTGATCTACATAGACAAAAAATTTAAAATTCTAAAACATTTTTTCAAATCTTGAGTTTCGTTTTAGCTTTCTCTTTAGTTTTTTCAATAAGAACAATATCATCTGCGAAGAGCATACACCAAGGTACTCATCTTATATATGTCCAATCAGGATTTTCATGATCAAAGGAAAAAAATATGGACTTAAAGCAGAGTCTTGGTGTAATTCAACTGTAATAAGAAATTCCGTAGTTAAACTTCTTGTGTTCGAACATAAGTAACAGCTCTTTTATATATGTCTTTAATAACTTGAATATAAATAATATAAATTTCTTTCTTTTCTAAAACTCTCCAAAGTCTCTTGAGATTTTATTATAAGTCTTTTTCAAATTAATAAAACTAAATATAAGTTTTTATTTCTCTCCTTAAACTTATCTATTAAATTTCTCAATATATAAATAGCTTTTATAGTAGATCTACCTGACATAAAACTAAACTGATTCTCTGATACCTTAGTATTATAACGTAATATATGTTCTATCACCCTATTCTAAAGTTTTAAAATATGATTCATTAATTTAATTTTTTTATAATTAGCACAATTTTGTACATCGTCTTTATTCTTGTAAATAGTATCAATATACTTTTTTTCCATCCATTTGGTATTCTTTTAGTCTTTAAAATTATATTAAACAATCTAGCGAGCCAAAAAACTCTTTCATCTCCTGAACACTTTCAAGCATCTATTGGGATGTTATCCAGTCTTACTGCTTTTGTATACTTCATTTTTTTTAAGTTTTTCAAACTTCAGTCTTACTTATACGTCGGATGTAAAAATAATTTTTACTTTTTTTTGAGGTGCTAAGTTCAGTAAGATCAATTGAATTTTCATAACTTTTTATTGAAAAATTGTTGAAAGTAATTCATCCATCTATTTTTGATATTTTCTTTCATGAAAAATACTTTAAATCTAACTCGTGTGGGATTTATCTTATTTATTTCTAGAAACACGTTCCAACAAAGATACATCTTGTAATTCTACTATAGAATTTCTATCTGATTAAATACAAATTTCTTCTTCAATTGGTCTAAACAATTTAAGCCATTGTCATGTTAGTTATCTAGAATTGTGACTTCTTAGTTTGCTTAAGAAATGGTCATCATTATTATGTCCGCAAAATATCCTAAAAAATCAATTACGCGCATAACTACACTATAATGATATTATCTCCCTAACAGTTAGTTGTACTGATTGCTTCAATTGCCTAGCAACCTGAACAGATCAAGAAGATATATGCCAGACTTTTATTAAAAGAATTTTGAATGCCTACTATATTCGTCATCGGGAATCCCCGACTTCAATCTTCATAGTCGTCAACCTTGATTATAAATACAGAACATCCACACTTTGAGAAGGGATTCAACATAAAAAAAAAAATTTAAACTGTATTTAGCTTTTGCATCTTTGCCCTGTTTGGCGTGAGGACCAAATCAGGATAAAAATAATACTAATTTAAATAATAATAATAATAATAATAATAAATAAATTTTTTTAAGCATTCTACATAAATTCTAATATAAAAAAATATTATTTTACTTAATATATTCAATAATTTTCAATAAAAATATATACTTTATTTCACATCTTAGATCAAAATATTCGAATCAAGTATTTTGATCTAAGATGTAAAATAAAATTAATTTTTGTATTAAAATTATTGAGTAGTGAAGTAAACTAATATTTTTTTATATTAAAATTTGTGTAGAATGATTAAAAAAATTTATTTATTATTATTATTATTATTTTTTAAATTAGTATCATTTTAGTCCTGATTTAGTCCTCGCGCCAAACAGGGCCCTCTTTAGATTCCCCTTCTTATACTCCATGACTGAACTCACAGCCAGCAAACCCATTTTACTAGTGGAATTTTGCTTGGTTTTCCCCCATGGACTTATCAGAATATCAATGAATTTATTCCTTATTCTTTGCTTTATCTCTGTTTTCTCATTTTTTTTTTGTTTTATAAGGCTAGGCTAAACTACACTACAGTCTGCCTATGATCTAATATTTATATTCATCCGAACAAATTACCATATAAGAAATTTTAGAAAGAAGTAAGAACCTTGTTATATAGCTTAAACTTTGATCAATAGATAGTCCAACATGAATTTAGTTGTTTTTTTTTTCTCCAAAATGAATTTAGTTTTAGTCCATTCAAATTTTGTAGTGAGGTCCCAAAGTGATGCCTTCTTTGATTAGATGATGAGATCAAGGTTTCTTTTGCATGGCATCAACATAGGACGTTACTCGTGCAGCACTTTGGGGGGGTCTCACAAACTCCTATTTTTGCTGTCGATGTTCAGAGTTCTTAATCTTTTTCTAATCATGTTTCTTAGATGCCTTATAGGCGCTCTTCTGGTTATCTTAGCAAATTTTCTACTTATCGTAGATGCCAAAAGGAGCTATAGTTTTCTTTTAAGAAATATATATGACTGTTTTTCAGTCATTCTCATGATTTTGTTTTATTCCTTAGAAATTCTCGAGTTATTATGGGTCCACTCTTGTAGCTTCTCTTGTTGAGTTGAGCTTTCTTTTATTGACCTAATGTATGGCCTATAATCAAGACTTATTCGATTTTTTATGGTAACTTCTTACATATTATCTTTGCTTTCAGCCTTCTATAAGTGTAGCCGTTGATCTTGCAATAGCCATAGTATTGAATTATTGATTATTTCTCGAGCTGCCATTCTCAGAGGTGGACTTGGGTGTCTCGTTGATGTAGAAGTAATGAGGCCACCACTAACTCGATATAGCGGATTCAACTCACTTGAATAATTCAGTGTAACACATCCTATTGGGCTAGTAGTGAAATTCTCAACGCCAACCAAAGTCCGCCAATTGGGTTGTTGGTGATGTTGGACGAAGGGCATGCTTCAACTAGAGTTAGAGCAAGCTAATTATGATTCAAGTTAATTAAGTTTTTTATTTTGAACAAATTTTTGAGTTAATTGAGGCTAATTATGAGTAATAATTTTATTAAAATATTTATTATATATATTTCATATATTATAATATATTTTTCTAATATGGTGTTATAGATTCATTTATACATTATGTTCATGTTTTTATTTTAATATTTATACTTGTTAGCTTAGCGTATTTATATAAATTAAATATTTTAAATATATAATTAAAGTATTCTATATTACTCATATTGAGCAAATTTTAAATTTAATTAATTTTAAGGTAAATTACAGCGGAATCCTAAGATTAAAGCTTAATAATACGCAGGTCCCTCCCTTTTCTCTCTCTCGGTCTCTCCCTCCCCCGCACTCTCTCAGGCGGCAACGCTGTCGAGTGTGGTGTGCGAGGCTACAGGCCCACACAGCCCTCATGCGTGACGCACAAGATTGCACTGGCCCTTAGCTGTGCGCAGTGCATTTGATGGCATCGCTGCCTGACAGAGTGCAGGAGGAGAGAACGTGAGAGAAATGAGAAAGTAATGTAATTAAAAAAAAAAAACTCATTTGAGAATTATATTAAAATTCATTTGAGAGACTTGCTACAATTTTGAAAAACTTAACCTATGCATTATTAAACTCTAAATTAAGAGATCAGTCTTTAATTTACCCTTAAATTTATTTGGGACTCTAAAAGCCCTGTTTGGCGTGAAGACCAAAACAAGACCAAAACAGGATCAAAATTGTACTAATTTAAAAAACAATAATAATAATAATAATAATAAATAAATATTTTAAATTATTTTACATAAATCCAAATATAAAAAATATTATTTTACTTTATATACTCAATAATTTAAAATAAAAATATCAATTTTATTTCACATTCTAGACCAAAATATTGAAATCGAATATTTTGATTTAAGATGTGAAATAAAATTTATATTTTTATTAAAAATTATTGAGTATGTGAAGGAAAATATTATTTTTTATATTAAAATTTGTGTAGAATAATTAAAATAATTTATTTATTATTATTATTGCTATTTTTTAAACTAGTACTATTTTGGTCCTGTTTTAGTCCTCGCTCCAAACAGGTTTGAATTTAATATTTATACTAGTGGGTTTCTTTTCCAGCATTTATCACATTTATTTTGATTGGTCCTTCTATTAGTTAAAGTTTACTAATAGGGACAGCCAGCCGAATTGAAATTTTTTTAAGATTTTACACTTAAAAAAGGATCTGTTAAAATAATCTTTACACTTTGTCGCTACCTTAATCTTTTGGCTCTTGAGATCACGGTCAATGGTCATCCCAGCTAACAAAAGTCTTGCCGTCTAAGTCGATGAATTTCAATATCAATAACTCGTATTTTTACAAACTTAATCGTATAGAAGAGTTTTATGATAATTATGGGTAAACGAGATTTTTTCCAATGAAATCCTGTGACTCATCTACATTTTTCTGTTATATTCGACTTAATTTTTTAAAATATTTATTCAACAATTAAAATTGACATGAATTTCCTCAATCACAAAACATGAATAAAAATTAAAGTCGCAATTAATATAATAGCTTTTCAAATATTTATTCAACAATTTAAATAGACATGAATTGCATCGAAAAAGACAAATTGAAAGACATTGAATATTAATTTTTGTCATTTAATATGAACTTATTTTAGATATTTATTATTAATACTTTAATATAATGCTATAAAATCTTAATCATATTCTTCTCTCATATATATTTATTTATTTATTTATATAACAAGATGCTTTCTTCATATGAAGCTATTAAGGGGGAGTTTGATTCATTGTTATTTTAGTATTATATTATGCAATTTAAATATCATTTTTTGACTAATAATTTTATAAAAAAATTATTTATAAATATCATTAAATTAAACAATTATTTTCTCTAAATAATATAACATAACGTCAAGTTAACATTAAATCAAACGCCCTCTAAGTAATATTTGATCATTATAGTAAATAATTCTCATTATCCGATAGAAAATACATTTACTTTGTTGAATTAAAGTCATAATTTGATAGTTTATCAGACTTCATAATATTTGAATTTATTTATTGATGTTCACATTGATCACAAAATTAATTTTTGTTGACAGTTCACAACTTCACATTCATTACAAATGTCAATATTAAAATTTAGTAATATATTTATTTAATCGTGTTAAAATTAATTTTAATATAATACTTTTAATTTTAACTTTATAGACACAATTTATAATAAAAAATATAATCATATTTTACATTATACGTATATTTTAAAATAAAAAATTTTATTTTATTTTACATTCTATAAATATATGATAATATATCAACAACAATAATTATATTTTTATCCCATTAGATATAATTAGTTAAATATATTTTTTTTCATTACACTCTATTAGTTAATATATTCTAATTTAATTCTAAATATATACAATTTTTTTTATAGTTTATTATTATTTTTTTTGTTTTTCTCATTTTTTTTAATAATTTAATTTTTTATACTATAATTTTAATTAAAATATAATTTATATACCCAAGCCATCAATTTATATGTTCTATAATTCATATATCCTATAATTTGTATATCCTATATATATATATTTATAAAAAATAATTAATTAATTTTATTTTTCAACTATATTTTAATATAATAATTAACTTTATTTTATATCATATAAAATATTTAAAATATAAATATCATCATACAAAATTAATTTTAATCATATTGAAGTTAAATTTTACAAAATAAATTTTTAGATAGTACTTAATTTTGTATCACATCACATAAAATTTTTTATAACTAATTATTGCACTTTGAAGGTGTCGTTAATCTCATTAAAATGATCAGCTAAAAAAATATCTTATTGAATTTTGTTATGAATTTCTTGAGGATGACATTGCAGTTTAATATTTCTTATTGCTTAGTGCTATAAGTTTAGAGAAAAAAATATTGCTTTTTCTTGACTTAATAATAGAGGCCTCGTATGAGCCAAAATTATATTCAGATCCCTAAATTAAGAGTATATTATCAAAATTTGAAAAATTATTTTTCTTTACATCCTTAAAGATATAAAATTAATTTTATTTAAAATCATGCATACTTATAAAAAAAATCTTATAATTTTTTTTTATACATTTACAAATAACTACACAAATAAAGAATGATTCACAAAATATTATGCGCAGCATCTAGAGTGGCCGGTATCAAATTATGCTAAAATGATAGTTTGATATGTAAATAAAAATAAAAGAAGGAATAGTTTTATATGAAAAAAATTAGGGGTTCTTTACATAGAAATTTACACGAAATTACACATTTCACTATCAATTCATAAATATTACTACTATCACACCATATTCATTTAAATTTTACGCATTTCACAGATTTCACACCATATTCTTTGATGGTGAACTTCACATTTCTAAATTGACATTGATCTTAACTATATTATTAATATATTAATTAAATACTATAAAAAATTAATTTATATAAATAATAATTTAAATATTTATGAATTTATGTATTTTAATTTATTTATCCTATTTAAAATTTCCAATTAAGATGCCGAATTTAAATCCATATAACTATAATTTTTAATTGAAGTAAGAAAATTGATGTATTTACAGTAAAAAATAAAAATATATATTAGAATTTAAATATTAATGAATTTATGCATTTTAATTTACATATAATATTATAAAGTATATGAAATAAATGAAATATGTGAAATGCGTAAAATTTAAATGAATATGGTGTGATAGTGATAATATTTATGAATTGATGATGAAATGTGTAATTTTGTGTAAATTTCAAATTCTATACGTAAAAACCTCAAAAAGTTATGCTCCCCATGTTGAGAATAAAATCATGAAATTAATATGAACAAATTAATATTTAATATTGAAATTTAATATTAATTTAGTCGCAAGTAGGCTGATAATGAATGGAGTTTGAAGGGGTCCGTAACAGCTCAAATTTGAATTTTTTTGAGTTTGAGTCAAAATTAATTCGAATTAAATAAAATCTATTCATTTTCAAGTCAATTTTCAAATGAAATCATGCTTAATTTTAAATTATTTTGTGATTCAAATATTTATTTTTATTTATATATATTAAATATAATTTTTATTCAGTTAATGTAAGATATCATGAAAGTATAAATACATATTATTATATAAATATCAAATTCATTATAAATTAAATTAATTTTTTTTAGCATTTTGACTTTTAAGCTATAAAAATATTAGATAAAATTTTAATAATTAAAATTTAAGCAAGTTTAGAGTTTGGAGGATAATGATGATCCATTATTTAATGGTCCAGCATTATTATTATTTTTTAAAATAAAATAGAAGTTTGACATATTTCAGAAATACAAGAAACTAATTTAACTTTTATGTGGATGGTGGAAAGATTTGTTCCTTCTGCTAACATATTAACTATTAAATTAGATATTATTTTTCCATAAATTTTTTTGAAATTGTTGCATCTGGACCCACGCCCTGTCATCTGGACTGCACACTTGGAAGCTCACATGGCATCAGCAGGAACGAGCGCTCGGCGTTGAACATGAGAGGTATCACCTCGAACAGCACATGCCGAAGCGGTCGAGACGAACAACAGGGATCAGAACTGACCGGCGCCTGGTGAAGTATCGATGACCAAACTGCTTTCAAAAGGTATGGGCTCTCCTGCTGTCAGACGGTACCATTCGTACGTCGGACAGCAAAGGCCAGGGAATGGCCCCCCTCCCCTTTTACGAACATTGATAATCTGTCACTAGAGATGAAGCTCATTCTGCTGAAATGACTCTACAGGATAGAACAAGCTATAAATATCTCACTGTAACGGGAAAAGGGGATCGCCCCTCGGGCTGTACTCAGGGGAAAAGCGAATCTCTCTTACTGTAACCTAAAAAAGATTGATTCTAGTGGTTTTTGAAGCCTCCTTGAAAGGAGCCGTGGTTTTTTCGCTCAGTCAGTTTTTTACGTAAAAAATCTGATTGTTTCTCGTCATAACAGAAATATAGTTGTATCTTTTCAAACTTATTCTCCCTTTTTTTATTAAATTTTACTTAAAACTTATAATCAATGATATATTTCAATTAGATCCGAATTAACTATTATACTCTAAAAAGTGTGAAGATGTGGATTGAAAATTTGAAATGATGCTTCAGGGCAAAATTATTACATTTGGGTTATGTAACATTTTAAATGTTCATGAGCGAACTCGAGAGCGATGCGTGGGCAGTGAGCTCGTACCCGAATGGGTTGGCAATGTATCGAAATTAACACATTATTTTCAACTCATTCGTAATATTCTTCAATACATTCTTAGTAATTTTCATCTTATATTTATACTCGAGGCAGCTTTCAACGCATATCGATTTTAGCTAATATATATCTAGCAGATTTAAAATAAAACTAAGCAGTGTTTAGGTTATTTTTAATAAAATTCAGCTTATATATATATATATATATATATCTGTTTTCAATTTATGCATAATAATTTTCAACACATACCTAACAAATTCAGGTTATATGAGTTACACTGTAGCGCCCGCGTACGTCAATTTTAATTTTATTAGTAATAATTTCGTGATTTTAATTGATATGTATGATTTATATAAATGACTTTTATTTATGTATTTTATTTGAATAAAATTTTGAATCAATTATAGACTAATAATAGTATAATAATTTAAAAATTAGAAGATATTTTAATTGGATGCATATCATTAAAGATTGGATTAAATTATCTCTTAGAATAATCTAGAGTCTAGTTATAAGATTAAGGGCAATTTAGTCTTAAGCAATTAATTAATTAATTATCATTTAATTAGGGGCTAAATTTAAAGGAAGGAGTTACGATGAAACGTTCTTTCCCTATTTCGTGCGTCGGTTCCCAAAAGAAAACCGCATGAGAGAGAGAATAATAATAATAATAATACAAGAGAGAAAGGGATTTCATCACGGATCGAAAAGATCTTTATCCGAAATTCATAACCATGGTAAACAAGAGGTAGGCGAACGATTCTAATGAATATATAAATTTAAATTTCTCAAGATTTTTTATTATTTTGAATTAGATAAAATTTGTATGATGATTAATGGAATTACGCTTATTGCTCGATATCTTGCATATCCTCGTTAATTTGATTTATGCGAAATATTAAAAAATTAGGGGTAATTTTATTGTTCGTTAAAAAGCCCTAAAAATTTTGGCGTTTTTCTTTATTCAATATAAATTCTTGGGCGAAGAGATTTTCTAGAAATTTTATATTTATGTTCGCTGATTGCATGAATTTTACATACTAAGATATTTATATGGCATATTCTTCTCTGTACTTACTTTAGGATATTCACGTGATTATATTATGCATAATTTAATTAATTATATTTAACTTCTCTGTTTAAGCATGATGGAATAGAAATATTAAATTATTATATTTTGCCTATAATTTATATAATTTGTTTGAAACATAAATTGATATGGCAGCACCATGGTTTAGCCTAGTGGGCTATTAAAATAAATTGTAAGTCGGGAAGGGACTTACCGTGAGCTATTTTACTGAGTCATGAACTTGTGCTTGAAAATAATATATAAAATAAATATAAGAAATTTAATAGCTTTATTACGATAACTCGAAAAGTTAGATATTTGAGATCTCGATATAACCGCATCTACCTCAGTCGTGAAAATAAAATTTGAAAAATTCACTTATAATGTGAACTATCCCAAATAGAATAATAAGACCCCAACTCTATCCATGAGGTGGAAGGAATCATGGGGGACTGTGAGATCATACGGGACTCACAGTGTTCAAAGAGATGTGACTAGGGGCAACTGATTATTGTGAGATGACGATCTCACCACAGGGGCTGAGACAGACATGATGCTATATTCGAGAATCCCAAGGGCCCAAATAAATATATATATATAAGAAAATAATTATTAAAATTATTGTAACATTGTGTTTATTTACTTATGACTATTTTATGGCAGGTACTGCAGGTCAACAAGAAGCATAAGGGAATGAGGAATGAGATGGAGAGGATTTTTAGGAAGATAGGATTTATCTTTCATCTTTGAAATTCTGAACATTTGAACTAATTACAGTTTATTTATGATCCTTTGTTTTAGATTATCACTAGTTGTGACTTTTCTTTGGTGATAAAGAAGTTTGACCTAACATGTCAGCATCATTTCGCCTTTATTTATATGTTACTCATCTATTCTTAGTTAATTACGCTATGCACACTCAAAATATTATAAAATCTTAACATACACACACTTTCACTTTATTTTCATTATATATGGAGCAACACTATAATTTTTCCAATAACCTAACTATAATTAGGTTACAAAAAATCTGAACCATTCATCATATTATTTTAAGGATATTTAAATATATTTTGAGTAAAAATTTTTAAAAACTTTTGATGTTTAAATTGTGGTAAGGAATGACAACACTAGCGCGATGTGAATTGATTTAGGACAGATCAGGCAATTTAGCGTAACATCGAGGAAAGGAAAAACAAATTATGTACTATTAAAGGTAAAAATGTAATTTTTAATGATTTACTAACGAAATATTTTTTTCAAATAAATTTTGACTAAATTTTAAACTTAAAGTGTTGTGTATGTAAGATTTATAACATAATTAAATTAAAAATGGATTGGTAACACATAAAATAAAAAGGAAAGTGTGGCATGCAGGCAATTATCCTTTAAAAATAATAGTAAGCATTAAATTATTATAAAAAAATAATCAATAGCATAAATTTACTAACGGATATTAATATATTGACTCATCTTTTGTATCAGTCCATACACAATTTTGAATATTTCAATAAAATCTAACGATTCTTTGAACGATCTTGATGGATTTAGTTTAGTATTTTTAATAAAGAAATCAATAAAAAACAAAATAACATAACCGTAAAAGAAAATTAGTATTTTTTATATTACATTTTAATTAATAAGAACTCTTTAAACTAAAAAGTATTAAAAATTAGATAAATAAATTCTATAATGATGACAATTTATATATATACCCATTTAACTTATTTTAACTCACCCCTTAATGAGACGGATATGAATCGTATAATTATACTCGTATTTGCAACCCGCTCAACCTCATTATAAAACGAAGTAGGGTTCTAGTTATAACAAATTATACCTCACCTTAATTAGTATATTGTAATTTGTTAGTAATAAATATTAATTATATACTTTTAAAATTAAATAAATTAATTAGATATTATCTATTTATTTTTGTTTAAAATAAATTATCAGTAAATGGATTTAGGATGAGGCGGAGCGGGACAGTGTGAGGTGTGATTGGAAGAAGGCACAGATTGAGAAATAAAATAAAACTAGTGAGACTAGGCAGGAAGTTTATAAGTTTTGAAAGAAACGGGACAGGACAATGTGAGGCGAAAGCGAGTATAAGGTAAGTACGGGTATATGATGAAAAGAAAAGTGAGACGAATATGAAATTTTATTAAACTCCGACTCAAAATTTTCCTCGTTGTCATTCCTAATTCTACACTTATCAAAATTTTAATATATTTGAGACATTTAAAGTAGAAAAATTTTCAAAAAAGCCACGTAATACCTCCATTTTTTGGAAGTGAAGAGCCCCATGCACAAAATAATCGTGTTATGTCACACCCCCTTAATATCATGGCAATCTTTCTTCCAAATATGTCATGATAAATGGAGTGTGACGTTGTAATAAAGAGAAAAACTAAGACAACTAGAAAAATTTTAAATATAACAATAAAACCAACCAAAGCTAACC